>JAWKAU010000131.1:0-386000 GCA_033398695.1 Orobanche coerulescens | reverse complement strand
TGGCCTTTCTAAGGCAATCGAGTTATTCAATCATTCCTTGCATCATTTTCATCGATTGGCATTTCTAAGGCAATCGAGATGTTCAATCATTCATTGTATCACTTTTTATCGATTGACCATTCTCGGGCAATCGAAATGTTCAATCATTCGGGGTATCATTGTCATCGTTTGACGATGTATTCTAGACGAGTTATCCGGTTGCTTTCTCATGGAGTAGTGGAATTCAGGAGTGAGTTGGAGCCGGTACGTCCCCATTATCGAAGACACCGTATCGGATGGCCCCGACCAAATGCAGGAGTTGAAGATTCAACTTGAGGATTAGTTCGAGAAAGGTTATCTCCGACCGAGTGTGTCCCCGTGGGGAGCACCAGTGTTATCTGTCAAGGAGAGGTATAGTTCGTTCGTGTGTGTATTATTATCAGGAGTTGAACAGGGTGAGGATCAAGATTAGTATCCTCTATCCCGTATCGACGATCTTTTGGATCAACTTCAGGGAGCTTCAGTATTTTCCAAGATCGACTTAAGATCTGGATATCATCAGTTGCGGATTCGAGAGTCGGATATCACAAGGACGGCTTTTCGAACACGCTATGGTCATTATGAATTTGCGGTTATGCCGGTTGGGTTGATTATTGCACCTGCGGTATTCATGGAGTTAATGAATCAGGTTTTCATCGACTTTTGGATCAGTTTTGTTGTTGCTTCATCGATGACATTTTGATTATTCTCGTGACCGGGAGGAACACGAGGTTCATTTTCATCAGGTTTCCGACGAGTTAAGACGAGAGCAACTTTATGGGAAGTTTTCCAAAGGTGAGTGCTGGATGTCCGAAGTGACTTTTCTCGGACCTGTAAATTCATCAGATGGAGTGCGTGTTGATCCTCAGAAGTCGAAGGCTATCCAAGATTGGTCACCTCCGAAGAATGTTAAGCAAATCCGAAGATTTCTCGGATTAGCCGGCTATTATCGGCGGTTTGTGGAAGGATTTTCTAAAAATTGTTCAGTCAATTCATTCATCACTCAGTCAATCTCATTGTTCAGTCAATTCATTCATCACTCAGTCAATCTCATTGTTCAGTCAATTCATTCATCACTCAGTTAATCTCATTGTTCAATTAATTCATCCATCACGGAGTCAATCTCATTGTTCGATTAATTTATTAACCATCCAGTCCATCTCACGGTTCAGTTGTTGATCTTGTGAATCAAATTTTTCAATCTTGTGAACTTGTTCAAGGTAATCATTTCAGGAATTTCATCAGATAGGCTTGTCACCTCACTTGATTTTTCATGCGGTCTTCTCATATTATGGCGTCATGTCGACGATCGTTTTATTGCAGTATTAATGCATCCATTTTGTTAGAGCATGTATGCTCATTGTTATCATTCCGTCTCGTAATCATAGTGCAATCTTCATACGATATCTGTAATTATCACGTGACTTTCCTGCCTCGGTATGGAAAGAGTTCAGAGGGACATCGGACTCCGACGTCCTAGAGATCGTTCTAGTCGTATTCATGCTGGGAGAGCATCTTCATCTCAGACGACGAGTTCGACTGTTGTTTGCTTAAACAGTGATACAACAGGACATTCATCACCGGTGTTGAGCAAGTTAATTCTTGCTCGGTAATAGGATAATCATTCATTTCATCGTCGTTCAATTGTTCGCATAGGTCATTCATCATATATCAATCACGTTAAGACTTATATTTATCAACCAATCATTCACTTCTCGGGGAATAATGATTCCAATAAATTCATTTGAGTTATCACTCATTTCGTTATTAGTTCACCTCGGCGAGTTATTCTTGATCCTTGTCGGATATCTAATCATTTATCATTCATCATAGTCACTCTCGTTTTGGTAACCTTTCGGGGTCATATTAAGCGGTGAGTTCAGGTTTGGGTCTTCGTCGAATCGTTGGGATCGAGGAGATCGATGGTATGGAGGATATCGATGTTGGGTACATTTGATATATAGCCTTGTCTTTCAGATGACTATATAACTCAATCCGTATTAATGTGTCATGGTTGTGGATAATTTGTTGTTGATCTATCTTATAATGATCGTATTTGAGAATCTTGAGATTTTGAGATCGTTTGATGCATTCCTTTTGGTGTCATACCGAGACTTCGTGATATTTTTGGGAAATCGTTCATTGTGATCCGAGACGTCAAGACTTGGGAACTTGGGCGTGCGATTGATTTGGTCCCGAGAACTATTTGGACATTATTGTTTGCAGATCGTGATGGATAGTTCATGTCCCGAGTTGTTTACCCTTAGTTTCGAGGACGAAACTCTTTTAAGGGGGGGTGTATGTAATACCCGGTTGTAATTCAGTAATTATCATTCAGTATTTATCATTCAGTAATTGATACTCAGTAATTTTTCACTCATTATTAATCGTTTGTCACTCAAATTCAGTCATGGTATTCATCATTCAGAGTAATTATATCGTGTATCAATCGTCACTCATCACTAATCGGTTTGGAGTTTCGTGCCGTGTTTATCATCATTGTCATTTTCGTTGCGAGCTGTGCGTGAGGAGTAGCGCACGCTACATACTCCTTTTAGCGTACACTAATTGGGTATAGGTAGCGCACGCTACCACTCAGCTTTAGCGCACGCTAAGGTTACCCTGGCTGCAGTCCAGAAGGTACTGGACTGCAGGTGAGTTATAAGTAGCGCACGCTACGAATGGTAAGTAGCGCGCGCTAGTGGGTTGTAGTAGCGCACGCTAATATGTGGTGTAGCGCGCGCTAAGGACCGATCAGGTTGAGTCCAGTGGCTCCGGATCGCATCGATTAATTCATAGCGCACGCTATGTGTTGTTTTTAGCGTCGCAATCGATATATTAGCGCACGCTAAATAATGGTTGTAGCGCACGCTATCGAGGTCAGATCAGAGGACAGGCAGTTTCTGGATTCCAGTACTGGGCATCAAATTATTCGTTAGCGCACGCTAATTATGAGTATTAACGCACGCTATTGATATGGCCGTAGCGCACGCTACAAAAAGGTACGTAGCGCGCGCTACCGTGTTCGGACAGTGGGTACTGGACTACCCAAATTACCCGTTAGCGCACGCTATGCATAAGGGCTAGCGCACGCTAACCTGGATTGGCTATAAATTGGACAGTTTAGTCAGAGTTCGTCATTTATCATTCTAATCTCTTTCTCTCGTCGGTTCTTGGCGATTTGGGCGATTTTGAGAGTATCCTTCAAGGTGTAATCATCAATCATCATCTTCAAGACTTTGAGTTGGATTAATCATCACTTCATCATCGCCTATTCATCGAATCAAAGGTATTAAATTCTTGGATCTAGAATTTCGGATTTTTGGGTTTTCCTTCCGATTTCTTCGTGTAAGCTTGGATTATCATTGGAATATGTTAGATATGGATTATCTACCTTGGATAAATATATTCCTACGGATTTAATGGTTATTTTCGGAATTATTTCAAGAACCCTTGGGGTTGACTTTGGTTAATTGGGGATTTTCCGATTGATGTTGTTGTAACCATGAATTATGGATTCCTAATGGATTATTGATGTCATTGAAGTGTTTTGTTAGTTCGAAATACTCATTTTGGTTTGGTTTCGACATATTCGGGATTGGATAATTCCGAAGTTGTGTGGTTGGTTATGTATTCGTTGGAATGCCTTATGAGTTTGATTATCGTTGTTTCGACCGTTGGGTTAGTCGTATTTTGTTACTTGATGCGTGTATTGAACGATTGTTGGTAATTATTGTTATTCAAGGTTGTTCGAGCGATCGGTATCTTGGTTAGGACGTTGTTCGTGGACGGACATTCTTCATCGGTATTGTGTAAGTTAATTCTTACTCAGTTAAAAGGATATTCATTCCTTTTGTTGTTGTTCATTCATAATCGTAACTCATTCATCATTATATTAATCGTACCAAAACTTGTCATTGTCAATTAATCACCTCAGTCATAAGGAACGACGGTTCCGATCATTTCATTGAGCTATCATTCATTTCACCATTATTTAATCTTGGTGAGTCATTATTCATTTTCGTTGTCACTTTTGTCATATTGTGGCATTCCGGGTCATACTGGCGTGCCGGTTGGTATGTGTAGGATTTTCATGTCGGGCACATTATAGTCATGTGTTGGTTGGTGGCCTCACATTGGACTGTGCACACGAGTTGATGGCTTCGTGAGACTGATTAGGTACAAGACCACACGTGTATTCGATCGATACTGCTGGTGGCTTGTGCACGGACACATTTCCATCCCGACGTAGTGTGGCGCCATTCCTTTGAGCCGCATCGATAGTCGATTCATATAGCATGTTTGATTGCGTATGTTTCGGCTGTGATAATTCATAATTTCGGATATATCATGATTGTGTATTTTCAACCCTTGAGGATTGTTGTTCTTTGTAATCGACCCGTTTGGGGATTTTGTTTTTCGTGTCATGGCAAGGCAAACGCACGGAATAGCATGTTGATGTCGAGGAGTCCTAGTGATACTAGTAGGGGCCCCGATCTTTCGATTATTCATGTCATTGTCCTTTATTTTCCATTGCAGACTTTCATTGAATACTCAGTTTCATTCGGTGTTGTGTATTTTATCCTCATATAAAATACACTAGTATTCAGTATTGTCTGGTGTGTTGTAACTAAACTCCTCATCGAGTTAGTATTGTTGTAATGTAGTTCGGTACTACATTTATCCTGTGTAATTCATTCATTTTCATTTGCCTGGTGGGTTCCAGTTGGGGATCTACGGCACTGTAATATCCGCCTAGTTTGGGGTGTTACAGAGTTGGTATCGGAGAGTGGTTTTGAATACTACCCTCCAAGTCATGTCTCATTTGAAATCATCGTCATCGGACTAGTATCATTGGACTTTCGCATCACGTGTGACTGTGCAAATGCCGAGCCAATCGTACCAAGAACTGTAAGATTTCTGACGCCATGGTATAATTTCTGGCAATAGTCATTCATTCATCATTCATCATTTAACAATCCTCAAACATCATCATTCATTATGATCGACACGATCATATTAATTCATCAATCACTCAATTCATTTCATTACTCAGTTAATAATCAAGACGATCATATTAATTCATCAATCACTCAATTCATTTCATTACTCAGTTAATAATCAAGACGATCATATTAACTCATCAATCACTCAATTCATTTCATTACTCAATTAATAATCAGGACGATCATGTTAACTCGTTAATTACTCAATCCATTTCATTACTCAGTTGCCAGTCTGGATGATCATATTATCAATCTTGTTAAGTTATTCAAGATAATCATTTCAAGAATTTCATCAGATAATCATGTAACTTCAGTAAATCATTCATATAATCACTAAGTTAGAGCATGTATACTCATTTTCATCATCTCATGACATAATCATAACGTGCTAATCATGCGGGAAATATAATCATTATGCGACCTTCCTACTTCGATGGAGAGAGTCAGGGATGCACGGGAGAGACGGTGCGGACCGAAACCCGAGAAATAATCACTGGCCACGGAAATCGTGCCCGTGACTCGGCTCGATCAGAAGATGTTCGGGTTGATCCACTCACTTTTATGCAGGCCATGATGACCCATGTGCAGTTGCTCAATCATCATTGCGCCACTCTGACCGGATTAATCGAGAGAACTCTCCCGTATGAGACGGCTGCTAAGGAAAGTGCTGAACAACAACCTTCATTTGTCAGCAAGAAATCAACGAAGCGTAATCGGTCCGAAGGCGGTTGGTCAACCTCCAAGCAACCTCGTGCGGGTCCTACCGTTTCTGAGCGTCCTCCTACGGCGCCTAATCTCGCGGATCTCGGTCCCGGCAATGGCCTACCATCATCTGTTTCAACTGTGGGGCGCCGGGCCATTTCAGTACTAGGTGTACGACGCCGTCTATCACATGTCATAATTGTGGGAATTCTGGGCATAAGGCCCGTTTTTGCCGAAAGGACTCTAAGTCAGCTCCGGTGTCATCTCAAGCCCCGAAGCAACCAGCGTTTCAGAATCAGACTGCTTTTTCAACGTCGTTTAAGACAATGGAAGCAAATAGAGTTGGAGCTCGTATTTATCAGACGGGAGCGTCCGGTTCGGGGGCCGGCAAATCCCAGATTCATGTGATGAGGAGGATCGACGATCCGGTGGCCCGAATGATTTCAGGTATACTCGTAATTTTATTTCAACCTGTGTGTACCTTTTGATGCTGGTACACCGCATTCATTCATTTTCGAATCATGCTTGAGTAGACTTAATTCGGGATAGTCCTATTGCTTGTGGACCTCATACCATCGATCTACCTGACGATGGAAGAATTTTCGGAATCATACCGAAGTAAGCTTAGTAACCGCGATTGGTTGGTGGACCTAATCGTGGTGAATTTATCTTAGGACGATGTAATTTTCGGTATTAGTTGGTTTAACCGTCTTGATACTATTCTCAATGTTCGTAAGCGCATGGTCACTATCATTTTCGTCGTTGGTCGTCGAATGTGTACTTCAGGGAGGTAATCCCCGTTGTCCCAGAAGGATTACTATTATGATGGAAGTAGAGAAATTCCGCAAGCGAGTTGTTCAGTCATTCATTGTATCATTTTCATTGATTGGCCTTTCTAAGGCAATCGAGTTATTCAATCATTCATTGTATCATTTTCATCGATTGGCCTTTCTAAGGCAATCGAGCTATTTAATCATTCATTGTATCATTTTCATCGATTGGCCTTTCTAAGGCAATCGAGCTATTTAATCATTCATTGTATCATTTTCATCGATTGGCCTTTCTAAGGCAATCGAGCTATTTAATCATTCATTGTATCATTTTCATCGATTGGACTTTCTAAGGCAATCGAGCTATTCAATCATTCATTGTATCATTTTCATAGATTGGCCTTTCTAAGGCAATCGAGCTATTCAATCATTCATTGTATCATTTTCATCGATTGGCCTTTCTAAGGCAATCGAGTTATTCAATCATTCCTTGCATCATTTTCATCGATTGGCATTTCTAAGGCAATCGAGATGTTCAATCATTCATTGTATCACTTTTTATCGATTGACCATTCTCGGCCAATCGAAATGTTCAATCATTCGGGGTATCATTGTCATCGTTTGACGATGTATTCCAGACGAGTTATCCGGTTGCTTTCTCATGGAGTAGTGGAATTCAGGAGTGAGTTGGAGCCGGTACGTCCCCATTATCGAAGACACCGTATCGGATGGCCCCGACCAAATGCAGGAGTTGAAGATTCAACTTGAGGATTAGTTCGAGAAAGGTTATCTCCGACCGAGTGTGTCCCCGTGGGGAGCACCAGTGTTATCTGTCAAGGAGAGGTATGGTTCGTTCGTGTGTGTATTATTATCAGGAGTTGAACAGGGTGAGGATCAAGATTAGTATCCTCTATCCCGTATCGACGATCTTTTGGATCAACTTCGAGGAGCTTGATTTTCCAAGATCGACTTAAGATCTGGATATCATCAGTTGCGGATTCGAGAGTCGGATATCACGAGGACGGCTTTTCGAACACGCTATGGTCATTATGAGTTTGCGGTTATGCCGGTTGGGTTGATTATTGCACCTGCGGTATTCATGGAGTTAATGAATCAGGTTTTCATTGACTTTTGGATCAGTTTTGTTGTTGTCTTCATCGATGACATTTTGATTATTCTCGTGACCGGGAGGAACACGAGGTTCATTTTCATCAGGTTTCCGACGCGTTAAGACGAGAGCAACTTTATGGGAAGTTTTCCAAAGGTGAGTGCTGGATGTCCGAAGTGACTTTTCTCGGACCTGTAAATTCATCAGATGGAGTGCGTGTTGATCCTCAGAAGTCGAAGGCTATCCAAGATTGGTCACCTCCGAAGAATGTTAAGCAAATCCGAAGCTTTCTCGGATTAGCCGGCTATTATCGGCGGTTTGTGGAAGGATTTTCTAAAAATTGTTCAGTCAATTCATTCATCACTCAGTCAATCTCATTGTTCAGTCAATTCATTCATCACTCAGTCAATCTCATTGTTCAGTCAATTCATTCATCACTCAGTTAATCTCATTGTTCAATTAATTCATCCATCGCGGAGTCAATCTCATTGTTCGATTAATTTATTAACCATCCAGTCCATCTCACGGTTCAGTTGTTGATCTTGTGAATCAAATTTTTCAATCTTGTGAACTTGTTCAAGGTAATCATTTCAGGAATTTCATCAGATAGGCTTGTCACCTCACTTGATTTTTCATGCGGTCTTCTCATATTACGGCGTCATGTCGACGATCGTTTTATTGCAGTATTAATGCATCCATTTTGTTAGAGCATGTATGCTCATTGTTATCATTCCGTCTCGTAATCATAGTGCAATCTTCATACGAGATCTGTAATTATCACGTGACTTTCCTGCCTCGGTATGGAAAGAGTTCAGAGGGACATCGGACTCCGACGTCCTAGAGATCGTTCTAGTCGTATTCATGCTGGGAGAGCATCTTCATCTCAGACGACGAGTTCGACTGTTGTTTGCTTAAACAGTGATACAACAGACATTCATCACCGGTGTTGAGCAAGTTAATTCTTGCTCGGTAATAGGATAATCATTCATTTCATCGCTGCTCAATTGTTCGCATAGGTCATTCATCATATATCAATCACGTTAAGACTTATATTTATCAACCAATCATTCACTTCTCGGGGAATAATGATTCCAATAAATTCATTTGAGTTATCACTCATTTCGTTATTAGTTCACCTCGGCGAGTTATTCTTGATCCTTGTCGGATATCTAATCATTTATCATTCATCATAGTCACTCTCGTTTTGGTAACCTTTCGGGGTCATATTAAGCGGTGAGTTCGGGTTTGGGTCTTCGTCGAATCGTTGGGATCGAGGAGATCGATGGTATGGAGGATATCGATGTTGGGTACATTTGATATATAGCCTTGTCTTTCAGATGACTATATAACTCAATCCGTATTAATGTGTCATGGTTGTGGATAATTTGTTGTTGATCTATCTTATAATGATCGTATTTGAGAATCTTGAGATTTTGAGATCGTTTGATGCATTCCTTTTGGTGTCATACCGAGACTTCGTGATATTTTTGGGAAATCGTTCATTGTGATCCGAGACGTCAAGACTTGGGAACTTGGGCGTGCGATTGATTTGGTCCCGAGAACTATTTGGACATTATTGTTTGCAGATCGT
Source organism: Orobanche coerulescens (assembly GCA_033398695.1). Taxonomy (NCBI): domain Eukaryota; kingdom Viridiplantae; phylum Streptophyta; class Magnoliopsida; order Lamiales; family Orobanchaceae; genus Orobanche; species Orobanche coerulescens. The sequence goes on along the minus strand of JAWKAU010000131.1, from coordinate 376,805 downwards.
GATGGATAGTTCATGTCCCGAGTTGTTTACCCTTAGTTTCGAGGATGAAACTCTTTTAAGGGGGGGTGTATGTAATACCCGGTTGTAATTCAGTAATTATCATTCAGTATTTATCATTCAGTAATTGATACTCAGTAATTTTTCACTCATTATTAATCGTTTGTCACTCAGATTCAGTCATGGTATTCATCATTCAGAGTAATTATATCGTGTATCAATCGTCACTCATCACTAATCGGTTTGGAGTTTCGTGGCGTGTTTATCATAATTGTCATTTTCGTTGCGGTCATGCGTGAGGAGTAGCGCACGCTACATACTCCTTTTAGCGTACGCTAATTGGGTATAGGTAGCGCACGCTACCACTCAGCTTTAGCGCACGCTAAGGTTACCCTGGCTGCAGTCCAGAAGGTACTGGACTGCAGGTGAGTTATAAGTAGCGCACGCTACGAATGGTAAGTAGCGCGCGCTAGTGGGTTGTAGTAGCGCACGCTAATATGTGGTGTAGCGCGCGCTAAGGACCGATCAGGTTGAGTCCAGTGGCTACTGGACTGCACTGGATTAATTCATAGCGCACGCTATGTGTTGTTTTTAGCGTACGCAATCGATATATTAGCGCACGCTAAATAATGGTTGTAGCGCACGCTATCGAGGTCAGATCAGAGGACAGGCAGTTTCTGGATTCCAGTATTGGGCATCAAATTATTCGTTAGTGCACGCTAATTATGAGTATTAACGCACGCTATTGATATGGCCGTAGCGCACGCTACAAAAAGGTACGTAGCGCGCGCTACCGTGTTCGGACAGTGGGTACTGGACTACCCAAATTACCCGTTAGCGCACGCTATGCATAAGGGCTAGCGCACGCTAACCTGGATTGGCTATAAATTGGACAGTTTAGTCAGAGTTCGTCATTTATCATTCTAATCTCTTTCTCTCGTCGGTTCTTGGCGATTTGGGCGGTTTTGAGAGTATCCTTCAAGGTGTAATCATCAATCATCATCTTCAAGACTTTGAGTTGGATTAATCATCACTTCATCATCGCCTATTCATCGAATCAAAGGTATTAAATTCTTGGATCTAGAATTTCAGATTTTTGGGTTTTCCTTCCGATTTCTTCGTGTAAGCTTGGATTATCATTGGAATATGTTAGATATGGATTATCTACCTTGGATAAATATATTCCTACGGATTTAATGGTTATTTTCGGAATTATTTCAAGAACCCTTGGGGTTGACTTTGGTTAATTGGGGATTTTCCGATTGATGTTGTTGTAACCATGAATTATGGATTCCTAATGGATTATTGATGTCATTGAAGTGTTTTGTTAGTTCGAAATACTCATTTTGGTTTGGTTTCGACATATTCGGGATTGGATAATTCCGAAGTTGTGTGGTTGGTTATGTATTCGTTGGAATGCCTTATGAGTTTGATTATCGTTGTTTCGACCGTTGGGTTAGTCGTATTTTGTTACTTGATGCGTGTATTGAACGATTGTTGGTAATTATTGTTATTCAAGGTTGTTCGAGCGATCGGTATCTTGGTTAGGACGTTGTTCGTGGACGGACATTCTTCATCGGTATTGTGTAAGTTAATTCTTACTCAGTTAAAAGGATATTCATTCCTTTTGTTGTTGCTCATTCATAATCGTAACTCATTCATCATTGTATTAATCGTACCAAAACTTGTCATTGTCAATTAATCACCTCAGTCATAAGGAACGACGGTTCCGATCATTTCATTGAGCTATCATTCATTTCACCATTATTTAATCTTGGTGAGTCATTATTCATTTTCGTTGTCACTTTTGTCATATTGTGGCATTCCGGGTCATACTGGCATGCCGGTTGGTATGTGTAGGATTTTCATGTCGGGCACATTATAGTCATGTGTTGGTTGGTGGCCTCACATTGGACTGTCCACACGAGTTGATGGCTTTGTGAGACTGATTAGGTACAAGACCACACGTGTATTCGATCGATACTCGTTGGTGGCTTGTGCACGGACACATTTCCATCCCGGACGTAGTGTGGCGCCATTCCTTTGAGCCGTACTGATAGTCGATTCATATAGCATGTTTGATTGCGTATGTTTCGACAGGATAATTCATAATTTCAGATATATCATGATTGTGTATTTTCAACCCTTGAGGATTGTTGTTCTTTGTAACTGACCCCGTTTGGGGATTTTGTTTTTCAGGTCATGGCAAGGCAAACGCACGGGAATAGCATGTTGATGTCGAGGAGTCCTAGTGATACTAGTAGGGCCCCCCGATCTTTCAGTTATTCATGTCATTGTCCTTTATTTTCCGCTGCAGACTTTCATTGAATACTCCGTTTCATTCAGTGTTGTGTATTTTATCCTCATATAAAATACACTAGTATTCGGTATTGTCCTGGTGTGTTGTAACTAAACTCCTCATCGGAGTAATTATTGTTGTAATGTAGTTCGGTACTACATTTATCCTGTGTAATTCATTCATTTTCATTTGCCTGGTGGGTTCCAGTTGGGGATCTACGGCACTGTAATATCCGCCTAGTTTGGGGTGTTACAACTAGAGCATGATCGTCCAATCAATTCCTTCATCGTCAAGGTGTACGGTTATAGGTCAAATTATTGAATACCATGGCCAGAAACCGGCAGAAGTGCTACCTGGCCGGCAAGTGGCACCTGTAATATCCGACTGTAAATTTTCGTCTTTACCTGTCATTGTATTATTCGGATAATCTGATTATCATGAATCATTGCATTTAGTATTATGTTGAGGTATTATATATTTGAATTTCATATCGTCGTTATTTCATTTCATGTGTGATGATTCGATGTTAATTAGAGAGTTACATTTTCGAATTTTTCTGTTGACGTAGCGTACGCTACATAGTGTGATTAACGTACGTTAATCCTGTGCCTTAGCGTGCGTAATGCTTCCTTTGTTGCGTACGCTAAGAGAGAATCTGGCATCAGTTGACTTCAGCACGTGAACTTCTTATCCGATTGGCATGCATGGGACTATTGTTGAGCTGTCATGTCGACCAGAGTCAACTTTTATTAGCGTGCGTAACCCCGTTTTTATTAGCGTGCACTAACGATCTGCGAAATCAATACAGTAGCCACTGTAAGCCGCTTACGTACGTAATATTAACCAGTTAGCGTACGTAAGTGTGTTAGCGTACGCTAAAGCTTCCCGTTAGCGTGCGCTAAGTCTGCACAGTCTATTTATAAGACTAGCTTGTTTTTTATTTCTTCACAACCCCAAACCGAATTTGTCTCTTCACATATCATCCCTCTGCACTACCAAACCAATATCAACCTCCCCTAACTTGTTTCTAAGCCTTAAATCTTGGAGTGGAGCTCATTTCCTTGGAGATTTAGAGGTGTTCTTGGGCTTGGAGTATATTTTCTCATATCATTGAAGTTGTTCTTCATTTCTGGAGGTAGGTGTACTTTCCTCTCTGCATTATTTTCTTATGTTGATGTTAATGACGAATTATACTTCACCTAGAGTTAGATTAATCAAGAAAAACATAGTTTTAATCCAACCTTTTTAACACTTTTGATGAATATGATAAATAAGGGTTTGAGATGGATGTGTTCTTGATGATATAGTGATTTTAACCATGTTGTAACTATCATGCTCATCTTACTGGACGAATTTAGCTCAGTAGAACACCTTTGAATCAGTTAACTTCACCATAGTTGAATTTAACTAATAGAGTTGTTATCATAAAGTGATTAAACACCATTTTAAGTTTTCACTTACCTTGGGAAGAAATTGGTCATGATTAGAAGTAGAAGGATGTCTTCTTGCTCAGATTTCTTAAGAAATATATCCTCCTTACGTTTAGCTCAGCAAGATTTTGAATGGTTAAGGATAATTATGAAACAACACAACAACTTTTCATTCATCTAATGTGTTGAGAACTTAGTTTGTTTTGATCTTCATACTAGATACAAGGTGAATTCATCATGATGCTAGCTAATCTTCCAGCCTTGTAAACAAAGATTTTGATAATCCTCATGGATATGGTGTAATCTCAGAACTTATAAACTTGTTGTAAACTTAATATTCAATTTAGATGAGAGGAGAATGATTATAAATGTGCAGATTTTGTTCCTTCAATATTTTAATGTTTTGGAAAGTTTAATCATCATAAGATGATCTTAACATCATAATTGGTTATTCAACATACCCTTAATAGAATTCTTGTTTATGATGAACCATGTGAACATTCGGTAATAGTATTGTAAACCGATTTTTATGGTTGTAATGATGTTAAAAGAACTCATGACATAAGGCTTCGATAATTGGAAATAACAAACTATTCTAAAGGATTGTAAGATGACGTCTTACTAATCCTATATTGATAATTATACGAATATGTTATTGAGTAAAATGAATTTCGTTTAAGGTTGATTGTTCGAGTAAACAATATTAGTCGAGGACCGTTCGTTCATTCCGACAAGAAGAGGACTATTCTCGTCTCCGTATTGAGGCAAGTTATCTTGCTTGGTTATAATGATGATTAGATTCTCATGATGGTTATATATTTCATGTGTATGAATTGTTCATGTAATGGTTGTCGTGATTTGACATTGTCCTTGACGTTATTCCGTTGTCTTCATGGGGTTGCATTCCCAAGTACGTCGTTTTGAATCGTTGATCTCGCTGGTCTTATTTTCACTTCGGTGAGTTTTTCTTGATCCTTAATCGGATATGTGATTTATTGAATTCGTTGTCATGTTGTATCGTGACATATCCGGAATCATATCTGCGTTCCGATTGGTCATTGTGTAGGATTTTTAGCCAGGCATGTATATAGTCATGCGTGGATATTATTCCGCATTGGACTGTGCACACGAGACGTAGTTTTGTGAGGCTAATTAGGTACATTGTCCCACGTATATTCTGGATTCCGTATACTGGGCGGACGTGTACACGGACACATTTCCGGATCGGGCGTACTGTGATGTCCATCTTGAGCCATATTGTTAATCGTCCATAGTATTGGATGCTTGTGACTGATCGTTTCATACGCCCGAGGGGTATGATTGATAGTCGGAATGATTTCTTTGAGATCTATATATATGTGAATTGTATAATGTCGGAAGAATTGATTATCATGTATATCTGACCCTGTGTTGGGCGAAATACTTGTATTGTATTTTAGGTCGAGGCAAAGGCAAGGCACGGGAAGAGCATGTCGACGGCGAAGCGTTCGAAGGATACTAGTTCGGGGCCCCCACATCTTTTGTTGACCGGTTATGTTAAACCGTGTCATGTTATTTCTTGTTTCATTTAAATCGCTATCTGGTTGTATTTGACTTTTGAAGTATTTTCCATCTCCATATGGTTTATACTTGTTTTTCGGATCCTGTGTATTATAAGGCCGTTGGCCATATTTTAATAAACTCCTAATCGGAGTAATGACTATTCATTGTGGTTCGGTATCACAAATAATATTTATTTAACCTGTTTTGGATATCGCCTGGTGGGTCCCAGTGTGGGATTCACGGCACTGTAATAGCCGCCTTTTGAGGTGTTACAGAAGATGGTATCAGAGAGTTATTTCCTTTTTATGAGTCATTGTGAAATGAACTAGTATCAAGAGACCTTCGTGTCACGTGTGACCTGTGCAAGCGCCTGACCCTACGAGCCAAATACGGTATGTACTTTATGAGCCATGATTTAATTACTGGCATGATATTGATATCAGTATGGGTCTCCTTGTTGATCATGTTATTTCGAGGAATTGTGACAGGATTTATCTGATTGATAATCCGAGGTAAATGCTGAATTGATTATACAATTGAAATTGTTCGATTTGACACCGATATGATATTCGGTGCGATATTTGTGGTATCGATAACCATTTTCCTTGAATATGTGATTCCTTGTTGCTATTAACTTAGCATGAATTTTAGTATCTTGAACTGTACTTATGGTTATCACTATGATTGATTCTTTCAGTATGGAAAGAAACCTGAGAGGTCGTGGCAGAGGGGGACGAGGCCGCGGAAGGGGCCGAATCCCGATACCTAGAGCCAACAGACGCGCGAATGCGGATCAGAGTTCCGCAGACAGTGGTTCACCTTCTAGGGAACAATCGCACCACAGTGGACGCTGGGATGCGCGTGTCGATCCTTACGTCGTAATGCAGGGCATGATGACGCAGATGACCCAGATGGGTCAACTAATGGAAGATATGCAGAGGGCCGCTACTGGCCAGCAACAGGGGGCTCATCCTCCTCCTGTGATTGGCGGACCCGTGAGTCGGATTATCAGCGACATCTCTCGCCAGCGACCTCCGACTTTTGAAGGCTCCTCTGAGCCTGCTGACATTGTGCATTGGATCGAGCATTTTGAGAAACTTTTCCAGATGGTGGACTGCCCGGAATAGAACCGCGCCTCGGTAGACGCGTATTATCTTAGCAAAGGCGCTCATACCTGGTGGCTTTCAGTAAGGCCGGCTGATGGTGTTTATACTTGGGAGGAATTTAAAAACCTCATGCTAGACCGTTACTATCCAGGGCCACTCCGTGAGGCCAAACTATCGGAACTATTGAACCCCGACCCGTCTGAAGACGATGATGTATTATCTGTTGCTGAGAAATTCCAGGCACTCTTTCCTTTTGCCACGACAATTATCCGAACAGAGGTCGATAAGATCAAATACTTTCTCAAGAGGCTTAAACCCCGAATGAGAATGCAGCTGTTGAATCACCACTGTACTACCTTACCAGAGTTTATCGAGAAGGCTCTGGAGTACGAACTCACCGCGAAGGAGATTTCCAAGAAACAACCACAGTCCAACAACAAAAGGTCCAGGAACCAGAACCAGACTGAGAGTAATCGGGGGACATTCAGGAAGCCCCAGTCATTGCTAAACCCTTCTGATCAACCACCCTTGGCGTCAAAGCCTGCCGGATCGCACTCTCGAGTGGTTCCCTCTTCCGTGGTGTGTCATAACTGTGGAGGCCAGGGGCATATCAACTTCAAATGCCCAAAGCCTGCCATCACATGCCAGACTTGTGGGAAGAATGGTCACCGTGCTCGTTTTTGCAGGAGTGGGCCCGGACATGATCCAGTAGCGTCTCATGCTCCAGTTCAATCCTCTGTCCAGAACCGGACGCCTCCGTCCGCTTCCTATCAGACCACCGGGGTGAATAGGGGACTGGGCCGTGGGAATCAAAGTGGTACCCCTGGTGCCGGAACTGCGAAACCCAGAATTTACGAGATGAAGAAAGCTGACGATCCCGAGGCCAACATGATTTCAGGTATACTCGAGATCCACTCCTAGCCTGTACGTGTTCTTTTTGATACCGGTGCTTCACACTCCTTTATATCTTCTTCTTGTTTAAGTCGTTTGCCTCTAGACCATGTTATCGATTGTGAGCCCTACGTGATTGGTCTACCTGATGGTAGAAGAATTATTGGAAATCGTGAAGTCGGGATCGTCAGATTCGTTTGAGCGACCGTGAGTGGTTGTCAAATCGATTGCGATCGATCTACCTAAGGATGATATAATCTTGGGTATCGATTGGATGGATCGTCATGATGCAATACTCGGTGTCATAGCGGATGGTAACTTCGATGATGGTTTGAGTGTATTTTTCGAGGTGATAATCCCGGTCGTTAGGAGAGTCATCAGCGCTATGAAAGCAGTGAAACTGCTTAATCAAGGGTGTATTGGTTATTGGTGCTACATGACCAAAACAGCAGATCGACCAGTTGAATTGGCCGACATTCCGGTAGTCCGAGACTACCCAGATGTATTTCCAGACGAGTTGCCAGGCTTACCTCCTCATCGTGACGTGGAGTTTATTATCGAGTTAGAACCTAGTACATCCCCGCTCTCAAAAGCACCGTATCGTATGGCTCCGACTGAGATGCAAGAATTGAAGAACCAGCTTGAGGAGTTGACTGACAAGGGCTATATTCGACCTAGTGCGTCCCCTTGGGGAGCACCAGTGTTATTTGTACGGAAGAAAGATGGATCTCTGCGCTTATGTATTGATTACCGTGAGCTAAACAGGGTAACCATCAAGAACAAGTATCCTTTGCCGCGTATCGATGATTTATTGGATCAACTTCAGGGAGCTGCCGTGTTTTCTAAGATCGACCTGAGATCTGGTTATCATCAATTGAGGATTCGAGAGTCTGACATTTCGAAGACAGCATTCCGTACTCGCTATGGGCATTATGAGTTCGTGGTGATGCCATTTGGACTGACTAATGCACCGGCAGTGTTCATGGAGTTGATGAATCGAGTTTTTATTAACTATCTGGATCGATTTGTAGTCGTTTTTATTGACGACATTCTGATTTACTCTCGCGACCACGAAGAGCACGAGCGTCACCTCCACCAAGTTCTCGATACATTGAGGCGGTAACAACTTTATGGGAAATTTTCTAAGTGTGAATTCTGGATGCCTGAGGTTGTCTTTCTCGGGCATGTGATATCATCCGAAGGGGTTAGCGTGGACCCACAAAAGACGGAAGCCATTCGAGATTGGCTACCACCAAAGAACGTGAAGGAAGTTCGTAGTTTCCTCGGCCTAGCAGGTTACTACCGACGGTTCGTAGAAGGATTTTCTAAAATTGCGCAACCGATGACCAACTTACTGCGAAAGGACAAGAAGTATTTGTGGTCACAAACATGTCAGCAAAGTTTTGATGAGCTCAAGAGTCGATTGATTTCGGCACCTGTTTTGGTCTTACCAAAAGGAACGGAAGGATTTGTGGTGTATAGTGACGCGTCGAGATAGGGCCTGGGATGTGTACTAATGCAGGAAGGGAAAGTGATTGCCTATGCATCGAGACAATTGCGACCCTATGAAGTTAATTATCCGACCCATGACTTGGAGTTAGCAGCCATGGTGTTTGCTTTGAAAATCTGGTGTCACTATCTTTATGGAGTTACCTGCCAGATCTTTACAGACCACAAGAGCCTAAAGTACATTTTTACTCAGAAGGAGTTGAACATGAGACAGAGGAGGTGGCTAGAATTAATCAAGGACTATGATATCGAGATCCTTTATCATCCGGGTAAAGCAAATGTGGTCGCCGATGCTTTGAGCCGTAAAACCATGCAGGAGCAGATGCTGAGCCGTTTGACAGCACAGAGATAGTTGCAGTTGGACCTTATGAGGTCAGAAATTGAAGTTTGGATACATCGTGTTCAGGGACAACTTTGCACCCTTGAGATTTCTTCGTCTCTTGATGATATGATCAAATCGAAGCAAATTACGGACCCATTCTTATCTCGAGTTCGGGATGAAGTAACCCAGGGGAAAGCCCCTGGATTCGTGATCCACGAGGATGGATTGATACGTTTTAGAAATCGAGTCTGTGTACCCTCTGACGAAGAGTTGAGGAACTCTATCATGAGAGAAGCCCATGCTACCCCGTACTCTATTCACCCGGGATCTAGCAAGATGTATAAGGATTTGAAGCAGAATTATTGGTGGGGGAATATGAAATGTGAGGTTGCCGAATTCGTTTCGAGGTGCTTAACACATCGGCGAGTTAAGATTGAGCACCAGCGACCCGCAGGAATGCTGAAACCGCTCCCGATTCCTGAGTGGAAATGGGAGGACATATCTATGGATTTTATCACTAGCTTGCCGACGAGTCGTCGAGGAATGAATACGATTTGGGTGATTGTGGACCGTTTGACCAAATCAGCCCACTTCTTGGAGATTAAGGACACGTGAGGTCCCGAGAGACTGGCCCAGCTGTTTATTAAGGAAATTGTGAGATTACATGGTACCCCCAGGAGTATTGTATCAGACCATGACGGGCGATTTGTGTCACACTTCTGGAAGGCAGTTCATCGTGCGATGGGCACGCAGTTGAATTTCAGTACGACTTTTCATCCACAGACCGATGGTCAGTCGGAAAGAACCATACAGACTCTAGAGGTCATGTTGAGAGCATGTGCTCTTGATTGGAAGGACGATTGGGAAGCCCAGCTGCCTTTGGTGGAATTCACTTATAATAATAGTTGGCACGCTTCGATTCAGATGGCACCGTATGAGGCATTGTATGGCCGTCGCTGTAGGTCCCCTTTGTGTTGGGACGAACTGTCAGAATCTCTGGGTACGGAACCCGATATGTTATTAGCCGCCCGTGAGAAGATCACTTTGATTAGGAGTTGGTTGTTAACGGCTCAAAGTCGACAGAAGTCTTATGCTGACCACTGTCGACGACCGCTTGAGTTCGAGGTTGGTGACCATGTGTTAATGAAGGTGTCTCCTACCCGAGGTGTTTTTCGTTTCGGGAAGAGGGGCAAGCTGAGCCCAAGGTACATTGGGCCGTTTGAGGTTTTGGAGCGTGTAGGTGATCTGGCCTATCGACTAGCTTTGCCACCGACTTTGAGTAAGATTCACAACGTGTTTCATGTCTCCCAGTTGAGGAAATATGTTGCTGATCCGAGCCATGTACTTCAGTTCGAAGAGATTGAATTAGCAGAGGATCATTCGTACGAGGAGCGTCCTGTAGGGATACTCGAGAGGAGGATCAAGCAGTTGCGGAACAAGACGATTCCCCTACTGAAAGTTCAGTGGTCACGACACGGAGTCGAGGAGGCTACATGTATGTAATATCCGACTGTAAATTTTCGTCTTTACCTGTCATTGTATTATTCGGATAATCTGATTATCATGAATAATTGCATTTAGTATTATGTTGAGGTATTATAGATTTGAATTTCATATCGTCGTTATTTCATTTCATGTGTGATGATTCGATGTTAATTAGCTAGTTACATTTACGAATTTTTCTGTTGACGTAGTGTACGCTACATAGTGTGATTAACGTACGTTAATCTTGTGCCTTAGCGTGCGTAATGCTTCCTTCGTTGCGTACACTAAGAGAGAATCTGGCATCAGTTGACTTCAGCACGTGAACTTCTTATCCGATTGGCATGCATGGGAATATTGTTGAGCTGTCATGTGGACCAGAGTCAACTTTTATTAGCGTGCGTAACCTCGTTTTTATTAGCGTGCGCTAACGATCTGCGAAATCAATACAGTAGCCACTGTAAGCCGCTTACGTACGTAATATTAACCAGTTAGCGTACGTAAGTGTGTTAGCGTACGCTAAAGCTTCCCGTTAGCGTGCGCTAAGTCTGCACAGTCTATTTATAGGACCAGCCTGTTTTTCATTTCTTCACAACCCCAAACCAAATTTCTCTCTTCACATATCATCCCTATGCACTACCAAACCAATATCAACCTCCCCTAACTTGTTTCTAAGCCTTAAATCTTGGGGTGGAGCTCATTTCCTTGGAGATTTAGAGGTGTTCTTGGGCTTGGAGTATATTTTCTCATAGCATTGAAGTTGTTCTTCATTTCTGGAGGTAGGTGTACTTTCCTCTCTGCATTATTTTCTTATGTTGATGTTAATGACGAATTATACTTCACCCAGAGTTAGATTAATCAAGTAAAACATAGTTTTAATCCAACCTTTTTAACACTTTTGATGAATATGATAAATAAGGGTTTGAGATGGATGTGTTCTTGATGATATAGTGATTTTAACCATGTTGTAACTATCATGCTCATCTTACTGGACGAATTTAGCTCAGTAGAACACCTTTGAATCAGTTAACTTTACCATAGTTGAATTTAACTAATAGAGTTGTTATCATAAAGTGATTAAACACCATTTTAAGTTTTCACTTACCTTGGGAAGAACTTGGTCATGATTAGAAGTAGAAGGATGTCTTCTTGCTCAGATTTCTTAAGAAATATATCCTCCTTACGTTTAGCTCAGCAAGATTTTGAATGGTTAAGGATAATTGTGAAAACAACACAACAACTTTTCATTCATCTAATGTGTTGAGAACTTAGTTTGTTTTGATCTTCATACTAGATACATGGTGAATTCATCATGATGCTAGTTAATATTCCAGCCTTGTAAACAAAGATTTTGATAATCCTCGTGGATATGGTGTAATCTCAGAACTTATAAACTTGTTGTAAACTTAATATCCAATTTAGATGAGAGGAGAATGATTATAAATGTGCAGATTTTGTTCCTTCAATATTTTAATGTTTTGGAAAGTTTAATCATCATAAGATGATCTTAACATCATAATTGGTTATTCAACATACCCTTAATAGAATTCTTGTTTATGATGAACCATGTGAACATTCGGTAATAGTATTGTAAACCGATTTTTATGGTTGTAATGATGTTAAAAGAACTCCTGACATAAGGCTTCGATAATTGGAAATAACAAACTATTCTAAAGGATCGTAGGATGAAGTCTTACTAATCCTATATTGATAATTATACGAATATGTTATTGAGTAAAATGTATTTCGTTTAAGGTTGATTGTTCGAGTAAACAATAATAGTCGAGGACCGTTCGTTCATCCGACAAGAAGAGGACTATTCTTGTCTCCGTATTGAGGCAAGTTATCTTGCTTGGTTATAATGATGATTAGATTCTCATGATGGTTATATATTTCATGTGTATGAATTGTTCATGTAATGGTTGTCGTGATTTGACATTGTCCTTGACGTTATTCCGTTGTCTTCATGGGGTTGCATTCCCAAGTACATCGTTTTGAATCGTTGATCTCGCTGGTCTTATTTTCACTTCGGTGAGTTTTTCTTGATCCTTAATCGGATATGTGATTTATTGAATTCGTTGTCATGTTGTATCGTGACATATCCGGAATCATATCTGCGTTCCGATAGGTCATTGTGTAGGATTTTTAGCCAGGCACGTATATAGTCATGCGTGGATATTATTCCGCATTGGACTGTGCACACGAGACGTAGTTTTGTGAGGCTAATTAGGTACATTGTCCCACGTATATTCTGGATTCCGTATACGGGGCGGACGTGTACACGGACACATTTTCGGATCGGGCGTACTGTGATGTCCATCTTGAGCTATATTGTTAATCGTCCATAGTATTGGATGCTTGTGACTGATCGTTTCATACGCCCGAGGGGTATGATTGATAGTCGGAATGATTTCTTTGAGATCTATATATATGTGAATTGTATAATGTCGGAAGAATTGATTATCATGTATATCTGACCCTGTGTTGGGCGAAATACTTGTATTGTATTTTAGGTCGAGGTAAAGGCAAGGCACGGGAAGAGCATGTCGACGGCGAAGGGTTCGAAGGATACTAGTTCGGGGGCCCCACATCTTTTGTTGACCGGTTATGTTAAACCGTGTCATGTTATTTCCTGTTTCATTTAAATCGCTATCTGGTTGTATTTGACATTTGAAGTATTTTCCATCTCCATATAGTTTATACTTGTTTTTTGGATCCTGTGTATTATAAGGCCGTTGGCCATATTTTAATAAACTCCTAATCGGAGTAATGACTTTTCATTGTGGTTCGGTATCACAAATAATATTTATTTAACCTGTTTTGGATATCGCTTGGTGGGTCCCAATGTGGGATTCACGGCACTGTAATAGCCGCCTTTTGGGGTGTTACAGCACCATATAGAATATTATATAAAATTTCCACAGTACAAGGTTATGTATTCACAAGTCCTTTTATTTTTCCAGAATTGGGATACTAAATCGTACATTCTCATAAATTTAAGAATAACATACATTAAAAGTGTTATTACACCATGTTGCAAATTGGTTTATTAAAAATGGATTTGACTCAAACTTTGACCAATTATTTAAGTGGATTCTATTTTTCGTAAATGGAAATAAATTGTGAAATCACAATCTACATTGTTAGTAGATGAGATTATCATTTAATTATCTTAAAACCAATTTCGGGTGAATGAGAAATTAATGCATAAAGTGATCCACTTAAATACATAGAGAAATGGAAATGTGGGAATATGAAGAGTCCCATCCCACATTGGAAAAAGATTGCAATTGTAGCCACTTTATAAGGAGTTTCACCAAAGTAAGGAGAAATCATGTGTTACTCCTTATGGTGTACCATAGTGGACCAAGTTTGTTTTAACTAGCTCAAGGCTATCTCAAAATGCACCGAGGATGGTGAATAGCACCGTCCGAGCCCGAGACCACGACTGCGACGTCACACTTATCGTATTGGGTGCTTTAGAGGCACACTTCGCACGTCCGCATCATCGCGAGGAGCTATGAGGAGCCTTAATTTTTTGGTAGCTCGAACCCGGGTTCAGTTCACTGGCTCGATGACATGGCTAGGCAGCCTAAAAGGTTTGACTGGGCTCGTACACGCCAAGAGGTGCATTGTGGACGCACCTATCCACTGATGGGCACCATTACTGACATGACTGTCCAACATGCAAAGGGTGTCTGCAACATGATCGGACGCGTCTGTCCACTAATGAGACCCGAACCAAGAGGTGCAGCCATTCCCAAGAGGCATATGAAACTCTATATCTAAAGACCCCCCATCTGAATGATAAAACACTCTAGAAAATATCAAATCGTAAATTATTACAGATAACATAAAAATCCAAAAATCATATAGCATTCGAGCATTTTGAGTTCTTCCGTTCCTTCAATATTCGAAAGTACAAAACATAAAATTGTTGGCTGAAGGTTTAAGTTTTGCAAGTGCTGCTAACTTAAACTAGAAAGTCGTTGTATCTTAGGGACGATTGCCAAGAACCGTTAACACTTTGTACGGGGCAATTTCGTCTTACGAAGATAGTATCCAATATTAACCTCAACTTCATTCTCTTCGCTTCAGTTCATAAAACTACCAGATTCACGGTCAATTCCAACCAACAATCGTAAGATGAAATTCTATTTTCTTGAAAGATGGCAACCAGTTCGAACGCACTGTTAGCCGCTGCTCCCGCGCATGGCGAAAAACCGGCGAAGTTTGTTGGTACCGACTACAAAAGGTGGCAACAGAAGATGCTCTTCTACCTGACCACCTTAAGTCTTTCCAGGTTCCTGACGGAGGAACCTAACCGTTGCTGAAGAAGACACCAATTCTCAAAGGCGAACGGCTGTGGATGCATGGCACCACAATGACTTTTTATGCAGGAATTATATCCTGAATGGGTTGTGTAATATCCGTACTTTCTATTTTTAGTAATTTCTATTTTTGGTGTATGTTCATTTCGGATGACTCGCTTGTTACTGTTTTGGAATTCTGAATCTATTTTGTTCTTGGAGTTTTTCCATTTGGACGAGTTTCGAAGATGTTTTTACGTATTTTCATCTTGAGTTATATCTTGTCGCATGTACGTTCGATTCTCGTAAAACTCGTTCGTTTTCGTTGTTTCTTGGTTTGCATAAGTTCGTATGGTTGAGTTAGTCGTGTTGAGACTTTCGGTTTGTTAATCCGTTGTCGTATCGTGATTTTCGGGCACTTGGGCCATTTTTGTAATTTCCTATAAGTTAGGGAATTTCACTTTCTTTGTCGCATTACGGACTCTCCGGACGAGGGTCAGGGCCGATTCCGACCAAATATTATCATCCACTAACATCCTTACATACCTTGCGTGAATTCTTCAAGTTCTTAACATTTTACGCCATCCGAATCAAGGTAAGAATCCCTGAAACCCTTGTTTTGAGATTTTGGGGAAATTTTGGGGATTTATTGTGATTTGACTCTTTTAATCCGAATTATCATGGATTATTACTAGACTTCAATCGTATACTTGTAATCCTTCGTTTTCTTGAGGAGTTGTAATTCTAAACTCCGATTTTTCCATTGTTCGTCATTTATACTCGACGATACCCTAGTAATGTTCGATGAATTGTTCCAGCGGGTAGAACTAGGACGTATTCCTACGTTTTCGTAGTTTTGAGATTGGTTGTTTATCATTACTATGATAGGAACGGGGTTGTGAAGATTGTTCGGACCAAAACCTTACCTTTCAACCTTTCCCTTCCGTCGTCTCACCCAAGGCAAGTACTTCTTTACATTTTGTTATGTAGAATGGAAAATTCGACATTGATGGAAAGTTGTGATAATTGTGTGTGTGTGTGCGTATGTTGATATCGTGTATTCCACTTGGGGATGGTCTGACGGGCCCACTGGGGGTCGCTACTAAGGGGTACGACCGCGGAAGTGGTTTCCCACCTGGGGAGGGTCCGACGGGACCTCTGGGGGTCGATACTAAGGGGTACGACCACGGGTTACCAAGTGTGAAATTGTATTTTGGTAATGTGATGTTATGTTTTGCCTTGATAGACATACTTTGTTGAGAAAACTGTGATATTCCGGAATATTGTGTTTGTAGTATTTTTCAAAAGCATTTTCATGTTTGATTATACTCCCTAATAACATTATGTAAATTGTACTGGCACTAGCTATTCGAATGCTAACCCCTTAAATGGGGGAAATGCGTCTTATGCATTTCAGGTGTTGGTCGAGCTGAGGAGCTGGCACGGGATGTGCACGCAAAGGATGGTCTGGCATGATGATGTGGCTCGAGTCTATATTTTCATGCTTTGTCATTGTATTTGTCTGAGTATTGGAGTTGGACTGATTACTTTTAAACTTGGTTTAAGTCCCCTGCGTGGGCGATGAATTGGTATTTGACTTATGTCTCATGTACTTCCATTAAAATGTTTTGGCCGAGGCCACGACCCTATTGTTACTATGTTAAGTGCGTCTTTTCAGATTTCATTGTGGTTTATGTCTCGTGAGTTAGCCTGGTAGACCCTCATGAGGGTCCTACGGCGTGTAATATCCCATCTGAGATTTGGGGTGTTACATTTATGGTATCAGAGCCAGGTTTTGAATGCCTAGGCTGTCGGTTAATTGTGGGTCTGTCAGTCGTGTCGTTAGAGTCAGTCGTTGAGCCTAATATCATCGTGCTACCGTCTCATCAAACCCTTATATTTCTGTAATTCGTTTTCTTGCGTTGTTTAGAATTGTGAACCTTTCTGATCTTGTTCGGTCATATCTTTTTTTCAGTATGTTGAGAGGTCGTGGTAGACCGGCTAGGGGGCTCGGCCGAGGCCGTGGTCGTGGTGCTAATAACGAGGAAGGCTCACTTTCTCAGTCCTCTGCGGATTCGGCTTCTCATTAAGTGCCGTCGGGTAATAATGCCGACGCCGGGGCTACTGCCGTACTTTAGCAGTTGGTAGCCCAACTCACTCAGATAGCTCAGGGTGGGCGCCAAAATCCGCCCCCGACTCCAGAGGACGAAGCTAGTAAATGGCTTCAGATAGTAACTAAGATGCACCCCCTCGTTTCACTAGTTCTTCTGACTCCCTCGGTTGGGAGAATTGGCTCTTTCAGTTGGGCAGGACTTTTGATGCCGTAGCTTGTCCCGATGACAGGAGGGTACATATTGCTCAGTACCTCCTGGATAAGGAAGATGCGGAATGGTGGGAGGCTGTGACGCCCAGAGACCGCCAGGCTACTTGGGAGGAATTTAAGGCCGCTATGGAAGCAGAATATTGTCCACCGTCAGTCAAGGAGCGCAGAATTGTGGAGCTCTTCACCGCTACACCTCAGGACGTGCCTATTTCTCAGGCCATTTTCTCTTATAATCAGCAATTGGGATTTGTGAAAGATCAAGTGAGGACCGAGGCCGACAAGATCCGTTATTTTAATATGCGCATGAAACCACATATCAGACAGAGTATGGCACCGCTTATGTGTGCCACCTTGAAGGAGTATCAGGATCGCGCCTTAGCGATTGAGATGGATGTTCCGGAATCAGAGTTGGGTTCCGAGGCCAAGAAACAGAAGACAATTGGCAGTTTTTCAGCCGGCAAGGGTGGACGTTTTCCAAAATCTCAGTCTGCTCCTATTTCGGGAAAGAAGCCGTTTCACCAGGCTGGAGGGTCTCAGGGTAACCGCTCAGTCCAGTCCCCTTTACCAGGCGGCAGAGTTTGTTTCAATTGTAGTCAGAGTGACCATTTGGCGAAGTATTGTCCAAATCCTCCAGTCACATGTTTCTCGTGCGGACATAGTGGTCATCGTGCGACTCACTGCGAGACAGTAGCCAAGATAGTCAGAACTCCTATGGTAACTGCAGCAACGGGGGAACCGAGTGTCGGCCCAAGAGTACCAGCATCTCAGAGTCCTCAGGGTACGGGTCGTGGTAGAGGTCGAGGCCAGCCGGACCGCCGGGCTACTTCTAGTTCGGGCTCAGTGCACCCTCGTTTGTACCAGAGGAGACGCACGGAGGAGACGGATGTTCAAGTGGCTTCAGGTACCACTCAGATCCTTTCTCATCCAGTTTCGGTACTTTTTGATTCGGGTGCTACCCACTCCTTTATTGCTTCAGACTGTGTTTGTCGTATTGGTATTGTAACACCCCCAAACCGCTTGGGAATATTACAGCGCCGCAGACCCTCTCCGTGAGGATCTACCAGGCTAAAAACAAAAACAATACCTCACATTACATGCCGACATGGCTACATAATGAGCTGTTAGACCGATTTGGTCTTTTACCACAATACCATATATCAAACATATACAACTCGACTTAAAACTCATACCCACGCAGTGGTTGGAATACATCAATATACCCATAAAACGGGAAAACTACACAACGGAGAGCCAAATACTGAGACTCTACCAAAATACTCAACGAATGGTCCTCATGTGATTAGTATCGTCGTCTTCCATCATCCTTCATATCGATCCTGTGATTCGCTCCCCAACAACCTGCAAGTACCTGGACGCAATACAGACATCCACCCCCCGAATACTCGAGGGTTAGCAAAACTCCACTGTTTTGCTAGTGCAAGTATAAGACAGAAATAAAAGCCATACGCAACATACTCCAAGAATATAAAAATCTTGAATATATTTCCCGAGATAATTCACTAAATCAAAACAGTTTGATTTATAAAAGGTAGGAATAGAACCATGAATCTCATACAAAATATTTTACGGTCTCGGGAGTTTGAAAACATTTGGAATTAAGGAATTCTCAAGTCTTTCGAAAACACTTGGGGACACGGCCCAAAATCATCTTTCCAAAATACGATTCCAATAATAAAACGCGGATTCACAACTCAATTCACAACACACGGGGTCTAAGACCCAAATCATAAGGCACAGGGTCCACGACCCATATCACATAACACATGTTCCTAAGGATTATTCGCACCCCGTGCTAACAAGCCACGAACCTCAGATGCTCCCGTAGAACATACCCGAGTGAATAACCCAATAGGAAACCATACCAAATCACATGTCCTTGTGACAACAGTCACGGAACCATTCCAAACCACAACCATAAGTTATCCCGACATCGGGATAACAAGCCACGAACCTCGGAGTCCCCGAAAGACATACCCGATGATAACCCCCATAAGTTATCTCGGCATCGGGCTAGCAAGCCCTGAACCTCGGAGTCCCCGCAAGACATACCCGGATTGGATAACCCTACGGTCACGCCCGACCCATACTAGCAAGTATGGATCCCGGAGATTCAACAATCCTACCCGGAGGCACATCACTTTCAACGATCACATAATAATGAGCAGAACATCAAGCCAAGCAACACTTAAACATCACAACCTCCTTTCAAAGGAGTAACAACTAATATCACACACAATACGTTCTTACCGAATAAGTACACATAACATTACATAATCCCCGGCAAGGATTACGGTCTATTTAACTCACTCAAAGTGATCCTAGCATCTTTTAAACATACAAAACCAACACACATTTTCCAAGAACACATATATTCGCGAAGTACACGAATTATTGTTGAAAGACAATATTTATTGAGAACATACCGATCCCTTTTTAGTTCATTAAACATTGGGGTTCGCATAAAATCATTTATCAATAATTATGCCTACGAAACATGAAACGTATGGACAAGATACTTGCCTCGGTACCGCGAGCAACGGAACAACGAACGAACACGGTCGGATAGCCCTCGAACTTCCGAAAACGACCAAGAATTCGATAACCTCATGATCGCTACGAAAATAAAATCACCACGGATAAATAATGTTAAAAGGAATCCGAATCAACCGGAAAAACAACAAGGATCCGAGGGTTCCTTCGAAGAAATCGGAAATCAAGTCCCGGGTGATAAAAATCGATATATGAGTTACAAAATCCGAAGATCATGGCCAAGACAACAAGAATACCATAATAAATTCATCCACCACGGATTAAATCGAAGAATCACGAAGAATCCCCCAAAATTACATAACTAGGGTTCTACGGAAGAATTACCTCGATCCGACGAAGAACAAGGATTGGATGATGATATAATTGACAAGGATCTTCCAAACCACCTTGGAAAAGAGTAGAGTAGGCCAAAGACATCTCTACCCATCTTCTCCCATCGCCAGTCGCCCCAAAAATGAAGAAAAAGTGAGAAATGATGATTAAACGCTGCTGTCCAGTATTTATACTGGACAGTTATTAGCATGCGCTAACTAGACAGCATTAGCGCGCGCTAACGAGGTCAACTCCCAGAACTACCGCAATTAACAAGGTTAGCGTGCACTAGACACACACACGTAGCGCGCGCTAACGATCCACGGATACAGCCCAGTAGCTCCTGGATAGATCTGCACCTACCCGGTAGCGTGCGCTAGGAAGGAGAAATGGCGTGCGCTAAGCAGTCGATAGCGTGCGCTAGCTATCGATCTTAGCATGCGCTAACAAAGCCCCAGTCCCAGTCCAGTAGCTCCTGGACTGCCTCTGGACTGCTAGTTAGCGTGCGCTACACATTCAGTAGCGTGCGCTAAACACCACGCAGTAGCGTGCGCTATGCCTCAAGCATTAGCGTGTGCTACACCACAAAAACTCAAAAACTCACATAGTGATCCGAAACGCCTCCAAACACCTATCCCAACGAGGCACACCCAAATAAGGCACAAAATTCCAACGATGAGGACAATAACAATTCGATAAAATCCCAAAAATTCAACGATTCCGGAACAAAAATCTCGGGTATTACATTCTACCCCTCTTAAAAGAAGTTTCGTCCTCGAAACTTGAAACATAGAACGAACGACGCAAAACAAACTCAGATAACACACGATATCCGTTGCCGAAATAACAAAACACAACGAATGGAAATCAATACAGTTGAACAATTCAACAGTACATCAATCAAAACACGAGCTATTCGCTGAACCAATACGAAATTCCACAGCCCAAGGGTTGAAAGATTGAACACAAAACTAATTTCCTGAACTTAAGGAAATTACGATGGAGTCCTAACGCTCAACAATCACAAAACGAGATCAACAAAAACCGAACAATCAAACGATTGAATTACAACGATCGAGGCACAAAAGTCAATCAGTCATGTTCGAATCATGACGAACAATAATACTCAAAACAACAACCCCAGAGTTCACATCTCGACTCAAGATAATATACGATCCGGTGAAGACA
The DNA here is from genome assembly GCA_033398695.1 of Orobanche coerulescens. Classification (NCBI taxonomy): domain Eukaryota; kingdom Viridiplantae; phylum Streptophyta; class Magnoliopsida; order Lamiales; family Orobanchaceae; genus Orobanche; species Orobanche coerulescens. The sequence goes on along the minus strand of JAWKAU010000131.1, from coordinate 355,523 downwards.
ACAAGATGTGCATTCACATGAGATCCACAGAAAATGGAATAGCAATTGGAAAGTCACAACGAAAAATGGGTTATTCTGAAACAATACCACAACTCGTTCGATCAACAAAAGCACAAGAAAGGACAAGTCCAGAAAATGTCAACGAACATAAACGAGTCGACAGAGTCGAAAGTACAGAGTTCAAAATCCGATCCACTTCAAATAAAAGAAGTTAATCTCCGGAATTCGAAACAACAGAGCAAGGGAAATAACTCAACATACAACTGTTGGACCACGCCCCTTAGGAACTACTCGGAGTCGATCCTGTTATCAATGCTCAAGTCCGTGCCTCGGAAGGCTCGGTAACCATCTCGCAAAACTGAACCTGGTGTCCCTCGAGTCCACACCTGTAACACGTTACTGGCGGGGAAGGACAATGTGCACGAACATGTCCCGCCACATTACAGTTAAAACATCTCCTGGCTTTACCAGGAGTCAGAGCAGACAACTTGGAACTCTCAGTTCCACGCATCGAGCGATGGAGCTTCACAGCAGAAAGGCTACGACATTGAAAACTAGAAACACCAACTCCTGCACTGTCCACACGGTCATCGGACTTCCTCTCCTTCTTCAACTCGGGTACACGCTCCGACGATAACGAAGTAACACCCCCAAAACCATATGGGAATATTACACGCCGTAGACCCTTTCCACAAGGATCTACCAGGCTAAACATCCATAAACAACCAAATGCTTGCCCAGCCAGGGTCAAACAATAAAATGATACAAACCGATATGGTCACTTACACGTGAATACACAGACCGATGAGGTCACACAACCCAATCGATAAAACTGACTTAAATAACATTACCCACACAGGGGTCGAAATACAATACAGCGGAAGACTAAAATCAACTCTGGCAACACAACAAAAATAAAAACAACTCTCGACTCATGATTAGTATCGCAGCTCGTCATCCTCTTGTGCCAATCCTGTGACTACTCCCCTGAATCTGCATGTACCTGGACGCAAAACAGACATCCACCCCCCGATTACTCGGGGTTAGTAAACTCACTGTTTTACTAGTGCAAGTATCAAATCATACGAAATGTAACAAGCAAATAATAATCGTGAATCCAATATAATAATCAAGTATCAAAATATTCCCGGGAGGTTTTCACAAGGGAAGATAAGCTATGAAGCATTCGAAAATAAGATTATCATCTCGGGAATTTTTTTTTAGATTTTCAAAACCTTTAAGACCTCAAGTCCTGATTCACAAAACTTTTCGAAAAACTTTAGGGCCTTAACCCGATTCTCGTTTCAAAGCACACTAGATAATATATCATTATGACTCCGAGACCCATATTTAAAATATTACCCAAATAATCACTACTACACGATCATTGTTCGTACACATCATGTACCAAACTCCAGAGGCTTCGACGGACCTTACCCGGACCACACACACTGTTCGTACACATCATGTACCGAACTCCGGAGGCCTCAACGGACCCTACCCGGCCACAAACATCGTTCGTACACATCATGTACCGAACTCCAGAGGTCTCGTCAGACCCTACCTGGATCACACACCTTGTTCGTACACATCATGTACCGAACTCCAGAGGCCTCGTCAGACCCTACCTGGATCACACACCTTGTTCGTACACATCATGTACCGAACTCCAGAGGCCTCGTCAGACCCTACCTAGATCACACACCTTGTTCGTACACATCATGTACCGAACTCCAGAGGCCTCGTCAGACCCTACCTGGAACACACACACACACACATAGACACAACACAACTCATAATCATCAAATATCAAGCCATTCCACATTACATACAACAATGAGCACAATTAATCAATCACATTGATCACCACTAAAATCGTACATCCCACGCACATAACACAATCTCAACACTCGCAACAACTATCGTCAATCAATGACACATAACCAGCATAACAAACGTTCGGTACACAATATATTGCACAACCGAGTGTACAACCATCCCATATGTACGTCGCAATCCTGCACAAATGGCACAACGCCTAACACGTATACTAATATAACATCATTATCACAAAGCCTTCAAATTACGGAAAGCACAACCAACTCAAACGGAACATAATTACGAAGGCAAGCAAAATCATCATACATATCATACGTAATTACTAGTCGCAAGATACAAGTCGTATAATAAGATACTTGCCTTAATAACTGCTACCATACGCTCTGAAGAACACGGTTCGACCGGGAAGCTCGGACCCCGAAGAAGACAACGAACGGAAGGGTTCCGACTCGAGTTCTTCACAAGAATTCGACCCTAACAACATATAATCAATAAATCATCGATCATACGAGGAAGAATAATCGTAGAACGCCCGAAAACCCCTGTATGACATTTTACCGGACACCTTCAAGGCGTCGATCAAGAACTCGACAAAAACAACGAATCGATACGATCCAACCATGGAATAATAAAGGAAATGATATAATACATCTAAATAATCATCAATCCATCACAATCCTATGTTAAATCGGATTAAACGGACGAAATCGAACAAAATACCCAAAACTAGATATTAAGAAAACTTGCCTTGATTCGCTGGATTGAAGGATGTTACGTGATGATAAATTGATGTTATGAACTCCAAAACCTCGTGGATTCATAGTATAACAACATGTCTTCGACTTCCCAACGACTCCAGCCGCGGACAGGAAGGATAGGAAATGAAATGAGTGAAAAAAAACGACTGCTCGGCCATATTTATAGGCCTGCCGGACTGGCGCGGCAAGAACGGCCCCGAGCAGCGCCGTGTGTCTCGGCCGTGTCTCGGCAGCTACCCGATCTGGCCGACCGGCGCGAGACACGGCCTTCAGCAGCGCCGTTTTGAGGCCGTGTCGCACGCAGTGCAGGCGGCCACCTCCAGACAGACCGAAAATTACGCCCGAACCACAACGACGATCCGAACGACCCCGAAACCCGAACCTGAATGCGAATCTAAGTTACGGTTACGAAGTACTCGCAAAGACGAATCTAAGAGCTAATATAACACACGATTCCGACCACCCGAAGGCTCGGACTTCGACAACGGAAGTAATTACCCAAAACTTTGGGAAATTACGAAAATGGCCCAAAACGTCCGAAAATCACGATACGCGATCGAAACACCAAACCAAAGCTCGCAACATGAATAATAACATTAAATGAACTTACGAGAAAATCGAAACAACAGTTTCGGACGAGATTCACAAGAATCGAACTCAAGTGCGGAAAAGTCGCTAAAAAGCTCGGAACTCAACAAAACGATACCGAAACGAACTCGGATGACAAAAAGTGCAGAATTAATCATTCTCGAAATGACGAAACGGTCATGTGCGAGTCGTCAAAACGGACTCCGGCCGAAAAAGAAATTTACCGAAAATCGAAAATTGCGGATATTACATTCTACCCTCCTTAAAACAAGTTTCGTCCCGAAACTTAAAACAAGTAGGGAGAAGCAATATCCCGCCAGGAAAACTCAACGAGATACGCAAGGAAACGCGTAACTTACGCCCATCGGCGAAACGTTACAAGCAACGCAAAGGAATATACGGCGTGAAAACACGCTCCACGACGACCAACACAACGTCGCCGTTAGGGATATAACAAAACCAACAAGTGACAAGCGTCATCAAATGGATAATACAATCAAGTCAATTATCCGAACAATCACAAAACACAACGGACGAAAATCAATACGATTGACCAACCCAACGGTACATCAATCAAAACGCGAGCCAATCGCTGAACAAATACGGAATTCCACCGCCCAAGGGTTGGAAGATCGAAAACGAGACTAATTTTCCGAACTTGGAAAGGTCACAACGATATATAGATCAATTTGGGACAATATCAGAACTCGCTCGAATGACAAAGGTGAGAAACAACACCAGGTCAGAAGCATCAACGAACACAGTCGAGTCGTTACGGTTGGACGAAACAGAAGAGAAAGAAAAAAAGTGTGGGTATTACATCATATCACCTTTAAAAGAGGTTTCGTCCCGAAACCTAAACAACGAGAACGAAGTGCTGGAATAGCAACCTTCCCGACCATATCCTCTTGGTCCACATCCGATCTTCATGGCCATTAGTATCGTGGTCACGACTGTGTCCTCTGCCCATCGGCATACTAAGCGGATTCCCACTCAATACGATTGCACAACTTCGCAAAATATTATACTAAAGTACCAACTCAGCACGACATATCACATAAGGTAACCAATAACAACTCGAAAAGAAAATCCACGAGGTATCCTTTTAAAGGAAATCTTTTGAAAATCCTTGGATTTGTATGCTATTTAAAATAAACTTTAAAAGTACTTTTGGTACCTCGGGTTGTTTCATCAAAACTTGTAAACAACATACTTTAACCGTCTCATTTGAAATCATTTGAAGTCATCATGCCTCTACGTATCATCATCACCGTTAAAAACTAACAAGTTAACCATGCAAGATCATCAAATCATTCTTACATACTCTAACATTTCCAAATCCGAGTTTGAACTTTACATCGAGTGAGATTTTTCATCTCTCACTATATTTTTTTTTGAAAATAAAAATCGCATTGGTTTTTGAAATAAAATATTTTTATGGTGTGAAAGATTTTTTGAAAATCATTCACTCGAATTATTTGAAAATACAACAATACGTTAAAAATCATTTTCGAAAATTCTCCCAACACTTCACAAACATCAACGACGGTAATATTTTACAAAATGTCTACATGTACTTTAAAACAACTCTTTCAAATACCATCGAGGTTTTATTTGAGAATCCAAGGCCGGCTCGCCAATTCCAAATAATTTTCAAAGTATACATGGAGCCGCCGATTAATACAACCGTCGAAACTTTGTGAAGTTTCCAGGAAAGTGTTTTTGAACACACACACAACAGACATAATTTATCAATTCATCAAACACAATCAAATATCACCTAGCAATACGAAAAGTCTTAACACACATTCACGCACAACAGTTGTTATCACTAGACACCACGTAGAGAATACAACTACAGGTGATTGGCCGCAAAAGTTAGACCTAACGGCTAAAATGCGATTCCATAGCCTCTGCCCGGGTTGATTAGCGCGCGTTACAACAAAGATTAACGTGCGCTAAACACGCCATGTTAGCGCGCGTTAGGCTCGTACTAAGCCTGTGCTAACTGCTCTAATCACCAACACGATTGCAAACATATATGAGGTAATACTAGACTCGAAGGTTACAAGTAAGCAACAACATACGACTCTAAATGTCATCGACTCAAATAATTATAACATCTCACAAGCAACCATCAAAAGAAAATCATCCTACAAAAACGAAAATTTTACTTCTCAATATAGAGGACTATCTCAACACATACATACCGATGGACTCAACATTCACGTTACTATTTTAATCATAAAACTAGCACCACTGCTCAACAACGAGAGCATCATCAATACACATCTTCTGACTAACATTCATGAAACCGGAAAGTTACAAACGAGAGTCACGTCTTGAGTATATTTTGTAGACCTTATTTGAGTTAAAAAAAAAACTCGTGTTTTGAAAACTTATAGTCTGAGATGAAAATGAAATATCGGTAGTTGAAGTCTCAAAAATTTTGACCTTGAGATTATCATACAAAAATCAAAAAAATTTTCCTCCCTTGGAGAACATTTTAAAAATTTACGTGGCTCCCCGGAAGCCTTAAAAATTCCAAGGTTGTTACTCTTGCAAGAAAAACAGTTCATACATGGACACATTTAGCAAGATCATTCTTCATTCTAGCACAAAACGGGAATCAACAAATATATGTCACTTACTCACGATGCACCTTCAAATACTACTACATAACACAGAATCACACAGGCTCGAATAGCTCGTGGTACAACATGTAGTAGGGAGACTTAAATCCACAGATCGCACGAAGATGATGGCTGCACCCTGATACTAATCACAGCCGGCATTCCAAACGACACGTCGCGACACGACCCAGTCAGACAAAATCTGACAATACAAAACTCAACAACACATAACTCGACCCGACAGCCTAGGTTTCCTCAACCTGGCTCCGATACCATAAATGTAACACCCCCAAAACCATATGGGAATATTACACGCCGTAGACCCTTTCCACAAGGATCTACAAGGCTAAACATCCATAAACAACCAAATGCTTGCCCAGCCAGGGTCAAACAATAAAATGATACAAACCGATATGGTCACTTACACGTGAATACACAGACCGATGAGGTCACACAACCCAATCGATAAAACTGACTTAAATAACATTACCCACACAGGGGCCGAAATACAATACAGCGGAAGACTGAAATCAACTCTGGCAACACAACAAAAATAAAAACAACTCTCGACTCATGATTCGTATCGCAGCTCGTCATCCTCTTGTGCCAATCCTGTGACTGCTCCCCTGAATCTGCATGTACCTGGACGCAAAACAGACATCCACCCCCCGATTTTTCGGGGGTTAGTAAAACTCCACTGTTTTACTAGTGCAAGTATCAAATCATACGAAATGTAACAAGCAAATAATAATCGTGAATCCAATATAATAATCAAGTATCAAAATATTCCCGGGAGGTTTTCACAAGGGAAGATAAGCTATGAAGCATTCGAAAATAAGATTATCATCTCGGGAATTTTTTTTTAGATTTTCAAAACCTTTAAGACCTCAAGTCCTGATTCACAAAACCTTTCGAAAAACTTTAGGGCCTTAACCCGATTCTCGTTTCAAAGCACACTAGATAATATATCATTATGAGTCCGAGACCCATATTTAAAATGTTACCCAAATAATCACTGCTACACGATCATTGTTCGTACACATCATGTACCGAACTCCAGAGGCCTCGACGGACCTTACCCGGACCACACACACTGTTCGTACACATCATGTACCGAACTCCGGAGGCCTCAACGGACCCTACCCGGCCACAAACATCGTTCGTACACATCATGTACCGAACTCCAGAGGTCTCGTCAGACCCTACCTGGATCACACACCTTGTTCGTACACATCATGTACCGAACTCCAGAGGCCTCGTCGGACCACTACGGATCACACACCTTGTTCGTACACATCATGTACCGAACTCCAGAGGCCTCGTCAGACCCTACCTGGATCACACACCTTGTTCGTACACATCATGTACCGAACTCCAGAGGCCTCGTCAGACCCTACCTGGAACACACACACACACACATCGACACAACACAACTCATAATCATCAAATATCAAGCCATTCCACATTACATACAACAATGATCATAATTAATCAATCACATTGATCACCACTAAAATCGTACATCCCACGCACATAACACAATCTCAACACTCGCAACAACTATCGTCAATCAATGACACATAACCAGCATAACACACGTTCGGTACACAATACATTGCACAACCGAGTGTACAACCATCCCATATGTATGTCGCAATCCTGCACAAATGGCACAACGCCTAACACATATACTAATATAACATCATTATCACAAAGCCTTCAAATTACGGAAAGCACAACCAACTCAAACGGAACATAATTACGAAGGCAAGCAAAATCATCATACATATCATACGTAATTACTAGTCGCAAGATACAAGTCGTATAATAAGATACTTGCCTTAATAACCGCTACCATACGCTCTGAAGAACACGGTTCGACCGGGAAGCTCGGACCCCGAAGAAGACAACGAACGGAAGGGTTCCGGCTCGAGTTCTTCACAAGAATTCGACCCTAACAACATATAATCAATAAATCATCGATCATACGAGGAAGAATAATCGTATAACGCCCGAAAAACCCTCTATGACATTTTACCGGACACCTTCAAGGCGTCGATCAAGAACTCTACAAAAACAACGAATCGATACGATCCAACCATGGAATAATAAAGGAAATGATATAATACATCTAAATAATCATCAATCCATCACAATCCTAAGTTAAATCGGATTAAACGGACGAAATCGAACAAAATACCCAAAACTAGATTTTAAGAAAACTTGCCTTGATTCGCTGGATTGAAGGATGTTACGTGATGATAAATTGATGTTATGAACTCCAAAACTTCGTGGATTCATAGTATAACAACATGTCTTCGACTTCCCAACGACTCCAGCCGCGGACAGGAAGGATAGGAAATGAAATGAGTGAAAAAACGATCGCTCGGCCATATTTATAGGCTGCCGGACACGGCGCAAAGAACGGCCCATACAATACGCCGTGTGTCTCGGCCGTGTCTCGGCAGTCGCTACCCCGCCGACCCGGCGCAGACACGGTGCTCGGCAGCCGTTTTGAGGCATGTGTCCTGGCAGGCGGCCACCTCCAGACAGACCGAAAATTACGTCCGAACCACAACGACGATCCGAACGACCCCGAAACCCGAACCTGAATACGAATCGAAGTTACGGTTACGAAGTACTCGCAAAGACGAATCTAAGAGCTAATAGAACACACGATTCCGACCACCCGAAGGCTCGGAATTTGACAACGGAAGTAATTACCCAAAACTTTGGGAAATTACGAAAATGGCCCAAAACGTCCGAAAATCACGATACGCGATCGAAACACCAAACCAAAGCTCGCAACATGAATAATAACATTAAATGAACTTACGAGAAACTCGAAACAACAGTTTCGGATGAGATTCGCAAGAATCGAACTCAAGTGCGGAAAAGTCGCTAAAAAGCTCGGAACTCAACAAAACGATACCGAAACGAACTCGGATGACAAAAAGTGCAGAATTAATCATTCTCGAAATGACGAAACGGTCATGAGAGAGTCGTCAAAACGCACTCCGGCCGAAAAAGAAATTTACCGAAAATCGAAAATTGCGGATATTACATTCTACCCTCCTTAAAAGAAGTTTCATCCCGAAACTTAAAACAAATAGGGAGAAGCAATATCCCGCCAGGAAAACTCAACGAGATACGCAAGGAAACGCGTAACTTACGCCCATCGGCGAAACGTTACAAGCAACGCAAAGGAATATACGGCGTGAAAACACGCTCCACGACGACCAACACAACGTCGCCGTTAGGGATATAACAAAACCAACAAGTGACAAGCGTCATCAAATGGATAATACAATTAAGTCAATTATCCGAACAATCACAAAACACAACGGACGAAAATCAATACGATTGACCAACCCAACGGTACATCAATCAAAACGCGAGCCAATCGCTGAACAAATACGGAATTCCACCGCCCAAGGGTTGGAAGATCGAAAACGAGACTAGTTTTCCGAACTTGGAAAGGTCACAACGATATATAGATCAATTTGGGACAATATCAGAACTTGCTCGAATGACAAAGGTGAGAAACAACACCAGGCCAGAAGCATCAACGAACACAGTCGAGTCGTTACGGTTGGACGAAACAGAAGAGAAAGAAAAAAAGTGTGGGTATTACATCATATCACCTTTAAAAGAGGTTTCGTCCCGAAACCTAAACAACGAGAACGAAGTGCTGGAATAGCAACCTTCCCGACCATATCCTCTTGGTCCACATCCGATCTTCATGGCCATTAGTATCGTGGTCACGACTGTGTCCTCTGCCCATCGGCATACTAAGCGGATTCCCACTCAATACGATTGCACAACTTCACAAAATATTATACTAAAGTACCAACTCAGCACGACATATCACATAAGGTAACCAATAACAACCCGAAAAGAAAATCCACGAGGTATCCTTTTAAAGGAAATCTTTTGAGAATCCTTGGATTTGTATGCTATTTAAAATAAACTTTAAAAGTACTTTTGGTACCTCGGGTTGTTTCATCAAAACTTGTAAACAACATACTTTAACCGTCTCATTTGAAATCATTTGAAGTCATCATGCCTCTACGTATCATCATCACCGTTAACAACTAACAAGTTAACCATGCAAGATCATCAAATCATTCTTACATACTCTAACATTTCCAAATCCGAGTTTGAACTTTACATCGAGTGAGATTTTTCATCTCTCACTATATTTTTTTTTGAAAATAAAAATCGCATTGGTTTTTGAAATAAAATATTTTTATGGTGTGAAATATTTTTTGAAAATCATTCACTCGAATTATTTGAAAATACAACAATAAGTTAAAAATCATTTTCGAAAATTCTCCCAACACTTCACAAACATCAACGACGGTAATATTTTACAAAATATCTACATGTACTTTAAAACAACTCTTTCAAATACCATCGAGGTTTTATTTGAGAATCCAAGGCCGGCTCGCCAATTCCAAATAATTTTCAAAGTATACATGGAGCCGCCGATTAATCCAACCGTCAAAACTTTGTGAAGTTTCCAGGAAAGTGTTTTTGAACACACACACAGCAGACATAATTTATCAATTCATCAAACACAATCAAATATCACCTAGCAATACGAAAAGTCTTAACACACATTCACGCACAATAGTTGTTATCACTAGACACCACGTAGAGAATACAACTATAGGTGATTGGCCGCAAAAGTTAGACCTAACGGCTAAAATGCGATTCCATAGCCTCTGCCCGGGTTGATTAGCGCGCGTTACAACAAAGATTAACGTGCGCTAAACACGCCACGTTAGCGCGCGTTAGGCTCGTACTAAGCCTGTGCTAACTGCTCTAATCACCAACACGATTGCAAACATATATGAGGTAATACTAGACTCGAAGGTTACAAGTAAGCAACAACATACGACTCTAAATGTCATCGACTCAAATAATTATAACATCTCACAAGCAACCATCAAAAGAAAATCATCCTACAAAAACGAAAATTTTACTTCTCAATATAGAGGACTATCTCAACACATACATACCGATGGACTCAACATTCACGTTACTATTTTAATCATAAAACTAGCACCACTGCTCAACAACGAGAGCATCATCAATACACATCTTCTGACTAACATTCATGAAACTGGAAAGTTACAAACGAGAGTCACGTCTTGAGCATATTTTGTAGACCTTATTTGAGTTAAAAAAAAAACTCGTGTTTTGAAAACTTATAGTTTGAGATGAAAATGAAATATCGGTAGTTGAAGTCTCAAAAATTTTGACCTTGAGATTATCATACAAAAATCAAAAAAAATTTCCTCCCTTGGAGAACATTTTAAAAATTTACGCGGCTCCCCGGAAGCCTTAAAAATTCCAAGGTTGTTACTCTTGCAAGAAAAACAGTTCATACATGGACACATTTAGCAAGATCATTCTTCATTCTAGCACAAAACGGGAATCAACAAATATATGTCACTTACTCACGATGCACCTTCAAATACTACTACATAACACAGAATCACACAGGCTCAAATAGCTCGTGGTACAACATGTAATAGGGAGACTTACATCCACAGATCGCACGAAGATGATGGCTGCACCCTGATACTAATCACAGCCGGCATTCCAAACGACGCGTCGCGACACGACCCAGTCAGACAAAATCTGACAATACAAAACTCAACAACACATAACTCGACCCGACAGCCTAGGTTTCCTCAACTTGGCTCCGATACCATAAATGTAACACCCCCAAAACCATATGGGAATATTACACGCCGTAGACCCTTTCCACAAGGATCTACCAGGCTAAACATCCATAAACAACCAAATGCTTGCCCAGCTAGGGTCAAACAATAAAATGATACAAACCGATATGGTCACTTACACGTGAATACACAGACCGATGAGGTCACATAACCCAATCGATAAAACTGACTTAAATAACATTACCCACACAGGGGTCGAAATACAATACAGCGGAAGACTGAAATCAACTCTGGCAACACAACAAAAATAAAAACAACTCTCGACTCATGATTAGTATCGCAGCTCGTCATCCTCTTGTGCCAATCCTGTGACTGCTCCCCTGAATCTGCATGTACCTGGACGCAAAACACACATCCACCCCCCGATTTCTCGGGGGTTAGTAAAACTCCACTGTTTTACTAGTACAAGTATCAAATCATACGAAATGTAACAAGCAAATAATAATCGTGAATCCAATATATTAATCAAGTATCAAAATATTCCCGGGAGGTTTTCACAAGGGAAGATAAGCTATGAAGCATTCGAAAATAAGATTATCATCTCGGGATTTTTTTTTTTTTAGATTTTCAAAACCTTTAAGACCTCAAGTCCTGATTCACAAAACTTTTCGAAAAACTTTAGGGCCTTAACCCGATTCTCGTTTCAAAGCACACTAGATAATATATCATTATGAGTCCGAGACCCATATTTAAAATGTTACCCAAATAATCACTGCTACACGATCATTGTTCGTACACATCATGTACCAAACTCCAGAGGCCTCGACGGACCTTACCCGGACCACACACACTGTTCGTACACATCATGTACCGAACTCCGGAGGCCTCAACGGACCCTACCCGGCCACAAACATCGTTCGTACACATCATGTACCGAACTCCAGAGGTCTCTTCAGACCCTACCTGGATCACACACCTTGTTCGTACACATCATGTACCGAACTCCAGAGGTCTCTTCAGACCCTACCTGGATCACACACCTTGTTCGTACACATCATGTACCGAACTCCAGAGGCCTCGTCAAACCCTACCTGGATCACACACCTTGTTCGTACACATCATGTACCGAACTCCAGAGGCCTCGTCAGACCTTACCTGGAACACACACACACACACACACATCGACACAACACAACTCATAATCATCAAATATCAAGCCATTCCACATTACATACAACAATGAGCACAATTAATCAATCACATTGATCACCACTAAAATCGTACATCCCACGCACATAACACAATCTCAACACTCGCAACAACTATCGTCAATCAATGACACATAACCAGCATAACACACGTTCGGTACACAATACATTGCACAACCGAGTGTACAACCATCCCATATGTACGTCGCAATCCTGCACAAATGGCACAACTCCTAACACGTATACTAATATAACATCATTATCACAAAGCCTTCAAATTACGGATAGCACAACCAACTCAAACGGAACATAATTACGAAGGCAAGCAAAATCATCATACATATCATACGAAATTACTAGTCGCAAGATACAAGTCGTATAATAAGATACTTGCCTTAATAACTGCTACCATACGCTCTGAAGAACACGGTTCGACCGGGAAGCTCGGACCCCGAAGAAGACAACGAACGGAAGGGTTCCGACTCGAGTTCTTCACAAGAATTAGACCCTAGCAACATATAATCAATAAATCATCGATCATACGAGGAAGAATAATCGTAGAACGCGCGAAAACCCCTCTATGACATTTTACCGGACACCTTCAAGGCGTCGATCAAGAACTCGACAAAAACAACGAATCGATACGATCTAACCATGGAATAATAAAGGAAATGATATAATACATCTAAATAATCATAAATCCATCACAATCCTAAGTTAAATCGGATTAAACGGACGAAATCGAACAATATACCCAAACTAGATTTTAAGAAAACTTGCCTTGATTCGCTGGATTGAAGGATGTTACGTGATGATAAATTGATGTTATGAACTCCAAAACTTCGTGGATTCATAGTATAACAACATGTCTTCGACTTCCCAAAGACTCCAACCGCGGACAGGAAGGATAGGAAATGAAATGAGTGAAAAAAAACGACTGCTCGGCCATATTTATAGCCCTGACACGGCGCAAGAAACGCCTGCATAAAGCGCCGTGTGTCTCGGCCGTATCTTGGCAGTCGCACCCTCCCGACCCGGCGCAGACACGGCGCCAGCAACGCTGCTGTGGCCATGTCGCATGTGTCCGGGCCACCTCCTGCATGCATCAAAATTACGTCCGAACCACAACGACGATCCGAACGACCCCGAAACCCGAACTTGAATACGAATCGAAGTTACGGTTACGAAGTACTCGCAAAGACGAATCTAAGAGATAATAGAACACACGATTATGACCACCCGAAGGCTCGGACTTCGACAACGGAAGTAATTACCCAAAACTTTGGGAAATTACGAAAATGGCCCAAAACGTCCGAAAATCACGATACGCGATCGAAACACCAAACCAAAGCTCGCAACATGAATAATAACATTAAATGAACTTACGAGAAACTCGAAACAACAGTTTCGGACGAGATTCGCAAGAATCGAATTCAAGTGCGGAAAAGTCGCTAAAAAGCTCGGAACTCAACAAAACGATACCGAAACGAACTCGGATGACAAAAAGTGTAGAATTAATCATTCTCGAAATGACTAAACGGTCATGAGCGAGTCGTCAAAACGGACTCCGGCCGAAAAAAAAATTTACCGAAAATCGAAAATTGTGGATATTACAGTTCACGGGCTAATGCTCGATCTTGATAGTCCCTCAACAAAGTGCAATTGAATCCCGACATATACACGCGAATATCCGGATTCATCCGTCTGTCAAAGTGAAGGATCCTCTCTTCCTCGATTCTCACCCGATCTCGCACATAACTGAGTTGTTTGCTATAATCGATGATAGCCTGCGACACCGATATATCTTGCGGTTCTGCCAAGTAATATTCGCGAATCCTCTGCTCTCTAATCGGTTTCAGACAGAATTTAGCTTCCATAAATGCTTGGAACTCCGCCCACGTGACATAACGATCACGAGGTTTAACAGCTTCCCACCAATTAGCGGCATCTTTGTCAAGAAGGTACTGAGCGATAGGTACCTTCCGCTCTTCAGGACATCCGACAGCCTCGAAAATCTTTCCCAACTGGAAAATCCAACCATTACAGCCCAACGCATCCGCAACACCGGCGAATCGAGGGGGATTCATACGAACTACCTCGCGAAGCCATTGATTTACACCGACGTTCTGACTCGCGTCTACGTTGAACCACCTGGGTCAACTGAGTCATCTGAGTCGCTACTTGTTGTAATATAGTAGCAACACCCAAACTAAAATCATTCCCAGCGACATTCTCTCGATTCCGCATCTGATCCCCATGGCCATCAGCACCACGGTTATGACCACGACCTCTGCCCCTCGGCATACTAACAAACAACAACCTATGGCAACGGAAGATCATAACACATAGAGAGATATTCACATCTCCGTCTTTAATCAAACACTATTAAATCATATACATATTACAATTTAATTTAGGCTAGAGCACAATATACAAACTATTATCCCGAAAATCTTCATTTATAATGCCGTTGTTATGTGAATTATAAATGCAATGAAATTAAAGTCATTCACTATATCAAAATCATTTTCTGTACGGGTTCCGCGCCGGAACTCACCAAGTTGAAAACCATTTTCAAAAACGTTCAAAAATGCCAAAAGGCCGATGACGGTAATACTTTCCAAATACTCACCAAAAGTCATTTTTCAAATACCAAATACCGTCATAAAATACCATTGAAATTACACGGCGAAGACGCGAAAACTCAATAGTTTCAAAATATACGTTAAGTCACCCGACAAAAGAGTTAGGAAAAAGGGTCAACGAAATGACTCAAATTTACGAACCCGAAAGGTCATTTTAAAACACACACTATTTGGTAAAAGTACCAAAAAAAATCATTTCGAATTATACACACGCAGCGGACAAGAACACAATTCAAATTACACATAACCACACACAACAATTGTTATTCCTGAACAACACACATAGAGTACGGTCACAAATGGTCAGCCTAACAATCGCAAAAGTTAGACCGATGGCCAGAATGCAATTTCCGGGCTTCTGATCAGACCATTTAGTATATTATTTAACAGAGACTTAGCATGCGCTAGCCATACCACGTTAGCACGCGCTAGCTATTCCAATCCAGCACACATTCATGAATATATACCAAGTAATATCAAAAGTCGAAGGTTACAAGTAATAAACAACATACTAATCCAAACGCCAACAATTTACATCCTCACTACATATCTTTTAACCGAAAAGTTGAAGGCGAAAGTCACGTCTCAAGTAAACTTTTGGTAGACCTCGTTTAAGCATTTAAAAATCGAATTTTGAAAATTTTCAATGCAAGATGAAAATAAAATATATGTAGTTGAATTCTCAAAATCTTCGGTCTCGAGGTCATCATACGAAAATCAAATCATTTTTCCTCCTCGAAGGATGTTTTTAAATAGAATTTACGTGACTTCCCCAAAACATTTGAAATTGAAATACCACATTGATAAACTTTTATTGAGTAACCAATCCAAAACATCGCTCCCGTAAAAATGATTTCACACAAAGATGTATACATATATACATACATACCGGTACTACTCTTTATTCCAACACAATACGAGAATCAAACAAGCATGGAGTAAGTATTCACGAGGCACAATTAAACTCCACATAATAACACAGAATCACATAAACTCGTATAACACGAGACACAACAAGTTAGCGAGACTTACATCCATAGATCGTACGAAGATGATGGTTGCGCCTCGATACTAATCACGACCGACAACTCAGACGACGCGTCGCGACACTACTCAGTCAGACCGAATCTGACAAGACAAGACCCGACAACACAGGACTCAACCCGACAGCCTAGGTTTCCTCAACCTAAGCTCCAATACCATATTCTGTAACACCCCCAAACCGCTTGGGAATATTACAGCGCCGCAGACCCTCTCCGTGAGGATCTACCAGGCTAAAAACAAAAACAATACCTCACTTTACATGCCGACATGGCTACATAATGAGCTGCTAGACCGATTTGGTCTTTTACCACAATACCATACATCAAATATATACAACTCGGCTTAAAACTCATACCCACGCAGGGGTTGGAATACATCAATATACCCATAAAACGGGAAAACTACAAAACGGAGAGCCAAATACTGAGACTCTATCAAAATACTCAACGAATGGTCCTCATGTGATTAGTATCGTCGTCTTCCATCATCCTTCATATCGATCCTGTGATTCGCTCTCCAACAACCTGCAAGTACCTGGACGCAATACAGACATCCACCCCCCGAATACTCAGGAGTTTGCAAAACTCCACTGTTTTGCTAGTGCAAGTATAAGACAGAAATAAAAGCCATACGCAACATACTCCAAGAATATAAAAATCTTGAATATATTTCCCGAGATAATTCACTAAATCAAAACAGTTTGATTTATAAAAGTAGGAATAGAACCATGAATCTCATACAAAATATTTTACGGTCTCGGGAGTTTGAAAACATTTGGAATTAAGGAATTCTCAAATCTTTCGAAAACACTGGGGGACACGGCCCAAAATCATATTTCCAAAATACGATTCTAATAATAAAACGCGGATTCACAACTCAATTCACAACACACGAGGTCTAAGACCCAAATCATAAGCCACAGGGTCCACGACCCATATCACATAACAAATGTTCCTAAGGATTATTCGCGCCCCGTCCTAACAAGCCATGAACCTCAGATGCTCCCGTAGAACATACCCGAGTGAATAACCCAATAGGAAACCATACCAAATCACATGTCCTTGTGACAACAGTCACGGAACCATTCCAAACCACAACCATAAGTTATCCCGGCATTGGGCTAACAAGCCACGAACCTCGGAGTCCCCGCAAGACATACCCGATGATAACCCCCACAAGTTATCCCGGCATCGGGCTAGCAAGCCCTGAACCTTGGAGTCCCCGCAAGACATACCCAGATTGGATAACCCTACGGTCACGCCCGATCCATACTAGCAAATATGGATCCCGGAGATTCAACAATCCTACCCGGAGGCACATCACTTTCAACGATCACATAACAATGAGCAGAACATCAAGCCAAGCAACACTTAAACATCACAACCTCCTTTCAAAGGAGTAACAACTAATATCACACACAATACGTTCTTACCGAACAAGTGCACATAACATTACATAATCCCCGGAAAAGGATTACGGTCTATTTAACTCACTCAAAGTGATCCTAGCATCTTTTTAACATACAAAACCAACACACATATTCCGAGAACACATATATTCACGAAGTACACGAATTATTGTTGAAAGACAACATTTATTGAGAACATACCGATCCCTTTTTAGTTCATTAAACATTGGGTTTTGCATAAAATCATTTATCAATAATTACGCCTACGAAACATGAAACGTATGGACAAAATACTTGCCTCGGTACCGCGAGCAACGGAACAATGAACAAACACGGTCGGATAGCCCTCGAACTTCCGAAAATGACCAAGAATTCGACAACCTCATGATCGCTACGAAAATAACATCACCACGGATAAATAACGTTAAACGGAATCCGAATCAACCGGAAAAACAACAAGGATCCGAGGGTTCCTTCTAAGAAATCGAAAATCAAGTCCCGGGTGATAAAAATTGATATATGAGTTACAAAATCCGAAGATCATGGCCAAGACAACAAGAATACCATAATCAATTCATCCACCACGGATTAAATCGAAGAATCACGAAGAAACCCCCAAAATTACATAACTAGGGTTCTACGGAAGAATTACCTCGATCCGACGAAGAACAAGGATTGGATGATGATATAATTGACAAGGATCTTCCAAGCCACCTTGGAAAAGAGTAGAGTAGGCCAAAGACGTCGCTCCCCGTCTTCTCCCATCTCCAGTAGCCCCAAAAACGAAGAAAGGGTGAGAAATGATGATTAAACGCTGCTATCCAGTATTTATACTGGACAGTTATTAGCGTGCGCTAACTAGACAGCATTAGCGCGCGCTAACGAGGTCAACTCCCAGAACTACCGCAATTAACAAGGTTAGCGTCCGCTAGACACACACACGTAGCGCGCGCTAACGAGCCACGGATACAGCCCAGTAGCTCCTGGACAGACCTGCACCTACCCGGTAGCGTGCGCTAGGAAGGAGAAATGGCGTGCGCTAAGCAGTCGATAGCGTGCGCTAGCTATCGACCTTAGCGTGCGCTAACAAAGCCCCAGTACCAGTCCAGTAGCTCCTGGACTGCCTCTGGACTGCTAGTTAGCGTGCGCTACACATTCAGTAGCGCGCACTAAACACCACGCAGTAGCGTGCGCTATGCCTCAAGCATTAGCGTGCGCTACACCACAAAAACTCAAAAACTCACATAGTTATCCGAAACGCCTCCAAACACCTGTCCCAACGAGGCACACCCAAATATGGCACAAAATTCCAACGATGAGGACAATAACAATCCGATAAAACCCCAAAAATTCAACGATTCCGGAACAAAAATCTCGGGTATTACAGGTATTACCTGTTTGTTCGAGTGTGAGCCATTTGTAGTGAGTATGCCTAGTGGGGATCGTATGGTTGGGGGCCGGGAGGTTAGGGATTGCCCAGTGAGGATCGGGAGCTGGGATTGGCCCTCGAATCTCATTGTTGTAGACCTTAAAGGCGAGGATTTGATCCTTGGGGACGATTAGTTGGATCGTCACGGTGCCGTCATGAATTATCGGACTCGCACCATTTCAATAGTGGCTGAGGACGGCACCGAGCATACTCTCGTCGGATGTAAACCAGGTAGATCGGGAAGTGTGATTAGCGCCTTGAAGGCGATGAAACTTCTGAATCAGGCTTGTGTCGGTTATTAGTGTTACGCTCTACAGGCGGAGGATGGCGGAGTCGACATGTCGTCGATTCCAGTTATCAGCGAGTACCCCGACGTATTTCCAGATGACTTGCCGGGATTACCACCACAGCAAGAGGTTGAGTTCCCTATCGATCTAGAGACGAACGCGGCTCCTATCTCTCGAGCACCATATCGTATGGCACCGTCAGAGATGTTAGAGTTGAAGAAACAGTTGGAAGAGGTGTTAGATAAAGGGTATATACATCCGAGCGCATCACCTTGGGGTGCGCCTGTACTTTTTGTTAAGAAGAAGGATGGGTCGCTTCGTTTATGCATCGATTATCGAGAATTAAACAAGTTGACCATCAAAAACAAATACCCTTTGCCCAGGATTGACGACTTATTTGATCAGCTACAGGGGGCGACAGTCTTTTCGAAGATTGATTTACGATCGGGCTACTACCAGTTGAGGATTCGAGACAGTGATATACCGAAAGCTGCATTTCGGATGAGATATGGCCATTACGAGTTTGTGGTTATGCCTTTCGGGCTAACCAATGCCCCAGCAGTGTTCATGCAATTAATGAACAAAGTTTTTATCGAATATCTGGACAAGTTCGTGGTCGTCTTTATCGACGACATTCTTATCTATTCCCGGAGCCTAGAGGAGCATGCCTTACATCTCCGGATTGTGTTGGACACCTTGAGAACTGAGCAGTTGTATGCGAAGTTCTCTAAGTGTGAGTTTTGGCTCAAGGAAGTGATGTTCCTCGGGCACGTGATTTCAGCGGAGGGAGTTCGGGTAGATCCACAGAAGATAGAGGCAGTGATGGCATGGGAACCGCCAAAGAATGTGAAGGAGGTGAGGAGTTTTCTGGGACTTGTAGGCTATTATCGTAGATTCGTTGAGGGATTTTCTAAGATCGCTAGACCGCTCACTCAGTTACTCCAGAAAACTCAGAAGTTCGAATGGACCGCAGACATACAGGACAGTTTTGATGAGTTGAAGAGACGATTGACTACCGCACCCATCTTAGCATTGCCTCAGGGGAACGAGGATTTCGTGGTGTATAGTGATGCTTCGGGCCTTGGGATCGGTTGTGTTTTGATGCAGAGAGACAGGGTGATCGCTTATGCGTCCCGCCAGTTGAAACCTTATGAGGTAAATTATCCCACACACGATTTGGAGTTAGCTGCGGTTGTTTTCGCCTTAAAGATCTAGAGGCATTATCTCTATGGGTCGTCGTGTAAGATTTTTACGGATCACAAGAGTTTGAAGTATATCTTCAGTCAGAAAGAGTTGAATATGAGGCAGCGTAGGTGGTTGGAGCTAATTAAAGATTACGACCTCGAGATACTTTATCATCCGGGTAAGGCTAACGTAGTGGCTGATGCGTTGAGCCGAAAACCGATGTCGTTGCATATGTTAGAGGTACTTACACCACAGAGTAGGATCCAGCGGGATTTGATTTGTCAGAATATCGAGGTTTGGGTTAAGAGAGTTCAGGGTCAGTTATGTGCGTTGGAGATCACTTCGTCTTTGACTGATGATATCAAGGCGAAACAGTATGATGATCCATTTTTGGTCCAGTTGAGGGAGGATGTGAGAAAGGGGAAAGCCCATGGGTTTGTGATTCAGGATGATGGAGTTTTGAGATTTCGCGGCAGATTATGTGTACCGAATGACATCGAGTTGAGGCAGAAGATCTTTAATGAGGCTCATACCACACCTTACTCCATACACCCTGGTACGAGCAAAATGTACAAGGATGTGAGGAGTAACTACTGGTGGAGAAATTTGAAGACGGATGTTAGCGAGTTTGTGGCGAAGTGTTTGACCTCTCAGCAGGTTAAGATTGAGCATCAGAGGCCCGCAGGGTTGCTACGACCACTTCCCATTCCGGAATGGAAGTGGGAAGACATCTCTATAGATTTCATTACTGGGATGCCTAGGACTCGGACTCGAATGAACATGATTTGGGTTATTGTCGATCGACTAACCAAATCAGCTCATTTCCTGGGTATTAAGGACACTTGGGGGCCGGAGAGGCTGGCACGAGTGTTTGTTGCAGAAATCGTGAGATTGCATGGGACTCCTAGGAGTATTGTTTCGGATCGAGATGGCCGGTTTATATCACATGTTTGGCAGGTTGTTCATCGAGCCTTGGGGACTGAGTTGAGACTCAGTACATCTTACCATCCTCAGACTGATGGGCAGTCAGAGCAGACGATCCAGACGCTGGAGCATATGTTGAGAGTCTGTGCCTTAGATTGGAAGGATGATTGGGAGTCGCACTTGCCGTTGATCGAGTTCACGTACAACAATAGTTGGCACGCCTCGATCAAAATGGCACCATTTGAGGCATTGTATGGGAGGAGGTGCAGACCGCCATTGTGTTGGGACGATGTGTCCGAGCTGATTGGTACCGAGCCTGATATGGTAGTTGAGACGAGAGAGAAGATTGCCCTGATTCGCGATAGGTTGTTGACGGCCCAGAGTCGGCAGAAGTCTTATGCCGATACGCGTCGCCGGCCATTGAAGTTTGAGGTGGGAGATCATGTCTTTCTTAAGGTGTCTCTGACAAGGGGAGTTTACCGTTTCGGTCGGAAAGGTAAACTTAGTCCGAGATATATTGGACCGTTCGAGATCTTAGAGAGAGTGGGAGAGCTTGCATATCGGTT
This sequence comes from Orobanche coerulescens, assembly GCA_033398695.1. Taxonomy (NCBI): domain Eukaryota; kingdom Viridiplantae; phylum Streptophyta; class Magnoliopsida; order Lamiales; family Orobanchaceae; genus Orobanche; species Orobanche coerulescens. Next base: position 333,316 of record JAWKAU010000131.1, on the reverse strand, counting down.
AGGCTTGCCGCCGTCCTTGAGTCACGTGCATAATGTATTTCATGTTTCCCATCTTAGGAAGTACGTACCGGACCCTAGCCATATTATAGATTTTGGAGAGATCGAGTTGGGACCCGACATTACCATCGAGGAGAGGCCGATTCAGATTTTAGAGCGTCGGGTGAAGCAACTTCGACACAAAACCATTCCTTTGGTTAAAGTTCAATGGTCGAGGCATGGATCCGAGGAAGCCACATGGGAGACGGAAGAGAGTATGCAGTCGAGATACCCCGAGTTATTCGCATTGTAAGTTTCAGGACGAAACTTATTTTTTGGGGGAGAGAATGTAATATCCGTACTTTCTATTTTTGGTAATTTCTATTTTTGGTGTATGTTCGTTTCGGACGACTCGCTTGTTACTATTTTGGAATTCTGAATCTATTTTGTTCTTGGAGTTTTTCCATTTGGACAAGTTTGGAAGATGTTTTTACGTATTTTCAGCTTGAGTTATATCTTGTCGCATGTACGTTCGATTCTCGTAAAACTCGTTCATTTTCGTTGTTTCTTGGTTTGCATAAGTTCGTATGGTTGAGTTAGTCGTGTTGAGACTTTCGGTTTGTTAATCCGTTGTCGTATCGTGATTTTCGAGCACTTGGGCTATTTTTGTAATTTCCTATAAGTTAGGGAATTTCACTTTCTTTGTCGCATTACGGACTCTCCGGTGGTCGGAGTCGTATTTTCTTTCAACACTTAGCTCCGTCGTCTTGAATATTTCGTGTTTATGTTTCTGAATTCGGGCCTTGCTTTACATTTCGATTTTCGTACTGTCTGCAGCAGTGTACTAGTCTGAGCAGTACTGGACTGCTGCCTGAGTAGCGCACGCTACTCCTTGATTCCTTGGGTGCCCTATCGCTGTGTAGTTGGCATACGCTAACTTGGAGTTTTTAGCGTGCACTAACGATTTCAGCGGACTGGGCAAAAGGTTCAGTATTTCGGTACTGGACCAGATAGCATACGCTAATTGAGTGTTAACGCGCGCTAATTTCTAACATTAGCGCACGCTAATTTTGTTAGACTGCGTACGCTAACGGGAGGACAGAAGCCTCTGATTTCATTCCACACCCTGTTAGCGCACGCTAACTCTTGTGCGTAGCGTGCGCTAAGCCTGTCTCATATATATAGGACAACAACAGCCCAACTTCGTCGTTTTCCATTCTTACTCCTACTCTTTGGCTTTGAGCGATTCCAGACGAGGGTTAGGGCCGATTCCGACCAAATATCATCATCCACTAACATCCTTGCATACCTTGCATGAATTCTTCAAGTTCTTAACATTTTCCGCCATCCGAATCAAGGTAAGAATCCCTGAAACCCTTGTTTTGAGATTTTGGAGAAATTTTGGGGATTTCTTGTGATTTGACTCTTTTAATCCGAATTATCATGGATTATTACTAGACTTAAATCGTATACTTGTAATCCTTCGTTTTCTTAAGGATTTGTAGTTCTAAACTCCGATTTTTCCATTGTTCGTCACTTATACTCGACGATACCCTAGTAATGTTCGACAAATTGTTCCAGCGGGTAGAACAAGGACGTATTCCTACGTTTTCGTAGTTTTGAGATTGGTTGTTTATCGTTACTATGATAGGAACGGGGTTTTGAAGATTGTTCGGACCAAAACCTTACCTTTCAACCTTTCCCTTCCGTCGTCTCAACCAAGGCAAGTACTTCTTTACATATTGTTATGTAGAACGTAAAATTCGACATTGATGGAAAGTTGTGATAATTGTGTGTGTGTGCGTATGTTGATATCGTGTATTCCACCTGGGGATGATCCGACGGGCCCCCTGGGGGTCGCTACTAAGGGGTATGACCGCGGAAGTGGTTTCCCACCTGGGGAGGGTCCGACGGGACCTCTGGGGGTTGATACTAAGGGGTACGGCCACGGGTTACCAAGTGTGAAATTGTATTGTGGTAATGTGATGTTATGTTTTGCCTTGATAGGCATACTTTGTTGAGAAAACTGTGATATTCCGGAATATTGTGTTTCTAGTATTTTTCAAAAGCATTTTCATGTAGCATTATGTAAATTGTACTTTCACTAGCTATTCGAATGCTAACCCCTTAAATGGGAGAAATGCGTCTTATGCATTTCAGGTGTTGGTCGAGCTGAGGAGCTGGCACGGGATGCGCACGCAAAGGATGGTCTGGCATGATGTGGCTCGAGTCTATATTTTCATGCTTTATCATTGTATTTGTCTGAGTATTGGAGTTGGACTGATTACTTTTAAACTTGGTTTAAGTCCCCTGCGTAGGCAATGAATTGGTATTTGACTTATGTCTCATGTACTTTCATTAAAATGTTTTGGCCGAGGCCACGGCCCTATTGTTACTATGTTAACTGCGCCTTTTCAGATTTCATTGTGGTTTCTGTCTCGTGAGTTAGCCTGGTAGACCCTCATGAGGGTCCTACGGCGTGTAATGTCCCATATGATATTTGGGGTGTTACAGGTTGGACGACACGTTATACAACGTGTACATTTCAATAAAGACGTCCAAAAAGTTATGGAACTTTTTGGAAAAGAAGTATAAAACAGAAGATGCCGGCACAAAGAAATTTGTTGTTGGCAAGTTTCTGGACTTCAGAATGATTGATACCAAGACAGTGATCAGCCAAGTTCAAGAGACTCAAATTATACTTTATAACTTAGTGTCTGAAGGGATGATATTGAGTGAATCTTTTCAAGTGGCCGCAATAATTGAAAAATTGCCGCCTATGTGGAAAGATTTCAAAAACTACCTCATGCGCAAGCGTAAGGAAATAGGGCTTGAGGATCTAATTGTAAGACTACGGATTGAGGAAGATAATCGTAAATCCGAAGTCAAGTCTAGAAAATTAGGAATGGAAGCAAAGTCTAACCTTGCTTAGTGAAGTAATGGCAAGAAGAGGAAGCACCCTGCCAATAGTAAGAAAAAAGGAAATGCCAAGAAGTTTAAAGGAAATTGCTACAATTATGGTAAACCGAACCACATGGCTAAAGATTGTCGTCTCCCAAAGAAAGACAATCAGAACCAAGTCAATGTGACTGAGGACAAGTCTCTTCCGTATTTGTCAGAGCTTGATCTCTGTCCTGAGGATCTGATTGTAAGACTATGGATTGAGGAAGACACCCGTAAATCCGATTGTAAGAAGCATAAGGAAATGGGGCTTGAGGATCCGATTGTAAGACTACGGATTGATAAAGACAACCGTAAATCCGAAGTCAAGTCTAGTAAACCAGGAATGGAAGCAAAGGCTAACCTTGCTGAGTCAAGTACTAGCAAGAAGAGGAAGCACCCTGCCAACAGTAAGAAAAAGGGAAATGCCAAGAAGTTTAAAGGGAATTGCTACAATTGTGGCAAACCGAACCATATGGCTAAAGATTGTCGTCTCCCAAAGAAAGGAAATCAGAACCAAGTCAATGTGACTGAGGACAAGTCTCTTCCGTTAGATTTGTCAGAGCTTGATCTCTGTGATGTGGTATTTGAAGCCAATATGGTTGATAATCCAAGGGAATAGTGGATAGATATCGGAGCGACTCGCCACATTTGTGCAGACAAGGAAATGTTTTCTTCGTACACATCGATTAATGGAAGGAAGCTATTCATGGGAAATTCTGCTGCTTCCAACATTGTAGGACTTGGAAAGGTGGTGCTCAAAATGACTTATGGCAAAGAGCTGACACTAGTGGATGTGCTGCATGTTCCGGACATTCGTAACAATTTAGTGTCAGGTTCCCTATTAAGCAAAGCTGGATTTTAGGCTAGTTTTTGAGGCAGGAAAGTTTGTAATGACCAAAAACGGTCAGTTCCTTTGTAAAGGGTACCTTAATAAAGGGCTCTTCAAAATGAATGTAATGTCTGTGTTCCGTCAAGAGGCGAAGAATAAAACTTCTACTTCTGTGTATTTGCTATAGTGTTCTAATTTATAGCAATGATAGATTAAGACATATTAATTTCAACACAATTAAAAGGTTTAGGAATCTGGATCTGATACCTAGTATTAAATTTGATTCACAAAACCACAAGTGTGAAGTTTGTGTTGAGGCTAAACTCACTAAAGCATCATTTCATTCGGCTGAGCGATGTAATGTAATATCCGCATTTTTCTTTTTCCGGTATTTTTCATTTTGCTGTATTTTTTATTTTTAGTGACTCGCTCTTAACCGTATCGGTATTCGAGAGTAATTAATACTGGGCTTTTTGTCATCCGAGCTTGTTTCGGACTTGTCTTACTCAATTCCGCGCTTAATTTCATTTTCGTCGCTCTTTGGTTCGATTCTCGTAATCGTTGTTCGGAAACGCCGTTTCGAGGTTGCCGTAAATCCGTATATGTTGTTGTGTGTGTTGTGAGCTTTTGTTTGGTGTTTCGATCGTGTATCGTGTGTTTCGGATGTTTTGGGCCGTTTTGTAATTTCCCAAAGTTATGGGGTAATTACGTTTGTTGTTGTTTTCCGAACCTTCGGGTAGTCGGGAACATGGTTTCTTTCAACACTTAGGTTCGTCGTCTCGAACCCTATGTGTTCCTATCTTCATGTTTTGTTAATCGACGCGTTTCGATTTCTGGTTCACCTCTTGCCTGTTTGTCAGTCCTGTTCTGCGAGGACATAACGTACGTTACGGTCTATACTTAACGTACGTTACGTGTTATGTTTAGCGTACGTAACTTCGTTGTTGTTACGTACGTAATAGTGTTCAGGAAATCAGGCAGTAGGCTCTGCCAGCCCCTTGCGTACGCTACGAGCTTGACGTTGCGTACGTTAGCATAGGGTATTACGTACGTAAGAGCCTTCTCATAACGTACATAATGACCTTTATGTTTTTGGACAGTAGGTTCTGCCAATGCATTACGTAAGTAAGTCTGGAAGGCTTATGTACGTTAAGAAGCTAATGTACGTTAGCTGTCCAGGGCTAACGTATGTAACCGGGCCTGGGTTTAAATACCCAGGAGTTGACCGATTTCGGGCATTTTCATCCTTTCTTCCTCCTCTCCGATCCTAGACGATTTCCGAGCGATTTCCAGGCGATTTGAAGCCTTGTAACTTCATGCCATCATCTTTTTTGAGTTTTTGGTGTGTATTAACAACATCTACGCGTGTTCTTCATCTCTGATCCGAGATAAACTCTAAGAACCCTATTTTGGGGAATTTGGGGATTTTCGATTTATTGTCCGATTCGTTCCTTGTTGTTGATTAATACATGATGTATGTGATTAATCTTAGTGGTATTCATGTTTTCCCTACGAGTTCATGATAAATTTCGTGGTATTTGTGAAATCGAGAGGGTTCGATTGCGATCTGCCCTCGTTGTTGTTTTTGTACGAATTTACATGAATCGTAGGTGGGTTTCTGGGTGTATTCCATTTCCGTAATCGTTTAGAAATGGTTGTGATTGTATTCTCGAAACATTAGGTTCGTGGTGGTCGTTTACTAGTGATCGTGGTTGATTCTCCGTTCCGTTCGTTTCGTCGTTAATTACTCAAGGCAAGTATTCTTGGAAACCTTTATGCTTAACATGAAATGGTGATGTATAATATGTGTGTGATTTGCTCACTCTGGGAGGGTCCTACGGGGCCTCGATGGAATCCGTGACTTCACTCCGGATTCACGAGCTTGTTCGCTAGCCAGTTCGGGAGGGTCCTTAGAGGCCTCGAATGAGATCAGTGACTTCGCCCCAGTCCTAGGCGATGCCTGTGCGTGATTTGCTTTATGATTATGGCCAGTTTGGGAGGGTCCTTAGAGGCCTCGAATGGGACCAGTGGTTTCGCCCTGGTCCTAGGCAAATTGATTATTGACTGTTCATTTTCCGGAAAAGACATGTCTGGTTTTGGATTTTTGAAATGACTTGATGCATGTATTATGAAATGTGTAAGCGAATGGTTTGCCTTGATTACTTGTACTAGCGTAATTGCTAACCCCTTTGGGGACCCATTTTTGTGGAAATTCATGTTATGAATTTCAGGTTATGTTCAGCCAGACGAGCGAGCACTAGAGCAGTACGAGGATGCTGGCCGGGGTTGTTGACATGTGCAATTGATTCCCTTTATTTCCATTGTCCATTTTGATGTGTTCATTTCCAAACTTGTGAACTTATAGATAGTACTCGCGAGTACTTAGGCATTTTAATTTGGGTTATGGTTTGTAATCTAAATCGTATTTTGTGTTTGTGGTGAAGTCTGGTTTACCGGTTGTACCGGGTGATTTTATTTAGTTATTGTTGTGGTGTTGTGTGTTTCTTGCTAACCGAGATGGTTAGATGAGCGGAATTGTTTATTTTGCCTGGTGGGTCCCACGACGCTGTAATATGCCCTGAATATCTTGGGACTGTTACAAAAAATGGTATCAGAGCTCTAGGTTTATGGATATCTAGGCTTGTCGGTTAATTGGATTTAGTTGTGTTTTGTTTTGCACATCGTCATCCCGCTGCCAGCGCCTCGGTACTTCCAATGTTCGTAAGTTTTCCTTACTCGATTCTTTTGTTTTCCCGTATCATACTTCCGATTCTTGAATTGTGATTGTTTTCTCTTGTAGTTATCATCGAGTTGCTTTTGCTACCTCTTATCTCCAGTATGGATGCTGGAAGAGGCCGAGGTCGTGGTCGTGGTCGCGTCCGGGGACGTGGGGCAGCCAGTGGGGCGGCCACATCACACTCTTCTGGAACCGACAATACTGATAGCCGTCAGAGCCATACTGCTACTCAAGATGGCGCCGACCTTGGTGTTGCAGCTGTAATGCAACAAATGGTGAACCAAATGCCTGCGATAGCCCAGGCGGTTCAAAACCCGACTCTGGCTCATGCTGCTCGGGCCGGGGCGGATCGTTGGCTTCAGGATGTCACCAAGATGCATCCTTCTCAGTTTTCTGGGGCTTCAGACCCAATTGGCTGGGAGGGGTGGATCAAAGATATGTACAAGGTATTTACTGCAACTAATTGTCCTGAGGATTGCAAGGTCCCAATCGCCCAGTATTTTCTCACTGGGGATGCTGCTGATTGGTGGGAGGCTGTCGGACCTCAGGATCATGTTGCTTCTTGGGTCGAGTTCAGAGACTTATGGAAGCGGAGTACTGTCCGTGGCCGGTTCGTCAGGTGCGGATTCATGCTTTTTATGATGCTCAGCCTCGAGATATTCCAGTTTCTCAGGCCATTGAAGATTTCAACCGGAAATTGGGCTACGTGAAGGCCCAGGTTAGGGAGGAGGATGACAAGATTTGCCACTTTTCGAGGCGAATGAAATCGAGAATTCGTGATTACATGTCTGGATTCGCCTACACCACCTTAAAGGACTACCAGAGTAGAGCTCTTACTTATGATACTTCCTTGACGGCCAGTGAGGCGGCTCGAGAAAGTAAGAAATAGAAATCCATCGGTAACTTTTCGGGTCACAAGGACGGAGTTCAGAAAAAGTCTCAGCCTGCTAATTTTCCTGCGGTGGTTCGGCTCGTTCTTCTGGGGGCTTTTGAGGTACTGCCAGTGCCTCCACTCGTGATGTCAGATGTTTTAACTATGGCAAGCCGGGCCATAGGAACCGGGAGTGTCCTCGTCCACCATTGCCTTGTCATACTTGTGGTCAGTCGGGCCACAAGGCTTCTTTTTGTGAGCGTTTAGGGCAGACTCTTGGTGCCCAGGCTTCTTTTCCAGTACCTAAGGAGCCGAGTGTGAACCAGGGGTCATTTGCTCCGCCGCCTCCGCAGAGTGCCAGCTGAGGGAGAGGTCAGGGACAGCCCGCCAGAGGGGGAGCTTCTAGTGTTGGCTCCGCTCATCCGCGTGTTTATGAGATGAGGAGGGACGATGATCCAGCAGCTACCGTGGCTACAGGTACCGTTCATATTCATTCTCATCCTGTCAGTATGCTTTTCGATTTTGGTGATGCGCATACGTTTATTTCTCTGGAGTGTATGCGCCGTTTGAGTCTTGACTGTTTGTCGTCTTGCGAGCCTTTCATTGTTAAACTTCCTAGCGGTGATAGGATCATTGGTGATCGGGAGATCCGAGACTGTTCTATGGTTATTTGTGAGAGGGCTTGGCTCTCTAATCTAATTGTTGTGAATATTGAGGGTGGGGATTTGATTCTCGGGATGATTGTCTCGAGAGGCATGGTGCGATCATGAACTACCGCACGAGAATCATCACCATGTTAGCCAAGGACAGCACCGAGCACTCTTTCGCAGGGCGAAAGAGGGGAAACCAGAAGTTTGTAATTAACGCCTTGAAGGCGATGAGACTCCCGCGGAAGGGATGTACTGGTTATTGGTGCTATGCCTTGAAGGTGGAGGATGGTGAGGTCGAATTTTCACCGATTCCAGTCGTTAGTGAGTTTCCTGATGTCTTTCCTGACGAGTTACCGGGGTTGCCACCGGACCGTGAGGTTGAGTTCGCTATCGAGTTAGAGCCAGGCGCGGCTTCGATTTCGAAAGCGCCATATCGAATGGCATCTTCAGAGATGGCCGAGTTGAAGAAGCAGTTGAGTGAGCTTCTTGAGTTAGGGTATATTCGACCGAGCGCTTCGTCTTGGGGCGCACCGGTTTTGTTTGTGCCGAAGAAGGATGGTTCATTGCATTTATGTATCCATTATCGCGAGCTGAATAAGGTGACCATCAAGAACAAGTATCCCTTGACATGGATTGATGACTTGTGTTGGTCCCAAGAATGATGAAGACTATCCTCACTGTACCAACACGAGTCTTTTCTAGCGCGCTTTGTCCTGTACACGAGTCTTTTCTAGCGCGCTTTGTCCTCACTCACGCGCGCCTGGGAAACTTTCCAGGAGGTCACCCTTCCCATAACTACTCCAGGCCAAGCACGCTTAACTTTGGAGTTTCTATGAGATGGATACCAGAAAAGAAGATGCATCTTGTTGGTATGAGTAGTCCAAATCAATTCATTTAACCACTTTCTAGTGCAGATCTTACAGGTCGAATCGCAAGCCGCGCCTCGCGCATTTTTAAGCCCATGCAGGCAGGATGCTGGACTGAATCCCAACAATCCCCCTCCCAGTACCTGCCAGCATCTCAACCTTATAGTTTGGAAACCTCCGCGAACTAGATTTGATCACACAACCCTCTAGCAGCTGGATTCATTCACACAGTCCTCCAACACTTTACATCAGCATCTTTTCCAACTCCATTTACTTCTGCTGCGCCAGTATCTCAGTTCCAGCATACTAGATTTGAACACATAGCCCTCCAGCACCTGACAACCTCCACAGCGCCAACATCTAAGTTCCGGCCAACTGGCAACATTTGTTGCATGCCCGCCTCTTAGTTCCAACACTCTGGCAGCCGCCACTGTAGGATACTTCGAGGGAATTCGCACCTGTGACCTGCTCTGATACCAATTGTTGGTCCCAAGAATGATGAAGACTATCCTCACTGTACCAACACGAGTCTTTTCTAGCGCGTTTTGTCCTCACTCACATGCACCTGGGAAACTTCCTAGGAGGTCACCCATCCTATAACTACTCGAGGCCAAGCAAGTTTAACTTTGGAGTTTCTATGAGATGGATACCAGAAAAGAAAATGCATCTTGTTGGTATGAGTAGTCCAAATAAATTTATTTAACCACTTTCTAGTGCAGATCTCACAGGTCGAATCGCATGCCGCGCCTCGTGCATTTTTTAAGCCCATACAGGCAGGATGCTGGACTGAGTCCCAACAACTTGTTTGATCAGGTGCAGGGAGCTGTGGTATTCTCGAAGATTAACTTGAGATCGGGGTACTATCAACTTCGGGTGAAGGAGTCCGATGTCCAGAAAATAGCTTTTCGGACGAGATACAGACATTATGAGTTTGTGGTTATGCCCTTCGGGCTAACTAATGCGCCGGCAGTGTTCATGCAGTTGATGAACAAGGTTTTCATCGAGTATTTGAATAAGTGTGTCGTCGTCTTCATTGACGATATCCTTATCTATTCGAAGAATGAGGAGGAGCATGTGCATCATCTGCGTGTGGTGTTAGACATTTCGAGGGCCGAGCGACTCTATGCGAAGTTCTCAAAATGTGAGTTCTGGCTGAAGGAAGTGATGTTTCTGGGTCACGTGATTTCAGCCGAGGGGATCCGTGTGGATCCACAGAAGATTGAGGCAGTGCTGGATTGGGCACCGCCTAAGAATGTGAAGGAGGTCCGTAATTTCTTGGGTTTGGCTGGCTACTATCATAGATTCGTCGAGGGGTTCTCGAAACTGTCCCAGCCACTTACACAGTTGCTTCAGAAATCTGAGAAGTTCGTCTGTAATGACGAAAGACATTCAAGTTTTGCGGATTTGAAGAGGCCTTTTACTTCAGCCCCGATTCTAGCATTGCCGTGTGTCAACGAGGGTTTTGCTTTTTATAGCGATGCTCCGGGTCAGGGTCTTGGGTGCGTGCTGATGCAGCACGACAAGACCATTGCTTATGCGTCAAGACAGTTGAGGTCGTATAAGCTCAACTACCCTACTCACGATCTAGAGTTAGCGGCAGTTGTTTTTGCGCTCAAGATTTGGCATCACTATCTTTTTGGCTCTGCATGTCAGATTTTTACCGATCATAAAAGTCTGAAGTACATATTTACTCAGCGGGAGTTGAATATGAGGCAGAGGAGGTGGTTGGAGTTGATTAAGGATTATGACCTCGAAATCCTTTATCATACGGGCAAGTCGAACTTCATGGCAGATACCTTGAGTCGGAAACTGGTTACGTTGCGGACACTTGAGATACTTACGTCTCAATCTGAGCTTCAGCGTGATTTGATCGAGTTGGGTGTTGAGATTTTGTTGCCAGGAGCCATCAGGCAACTTTGTGCTTTGGAGATTTCGTCATCACTGATCGATGAAGTTAAACTGAAGCAGTTAGAGGATCCGATGATTACTCAAATCTGAGAGAATGTTCTTAAGGGGAAGTCTCCTGGATTTGTGATTTACGAGGATGGTGTGCTGAGATTTCAGAGTCGGTTTTGCGTACCGAATGAAATTGAGGCAGAGTATTTTACGTGAGGCCCATGCTACACCTTACTCAATTCATCCTGGTTCGAGTGAGATGTACAAGGACCTAAGGAGGAAATTTTGGTGGAATGATATGAAGGAGGAAGTCGCACAATTTGTAGCGAGATGTTTGACTTGTCAGCAGGTCAAATCGAGCATCAGTGACCAGTCGGGTTATTGCAGTTGCTTCCCATTCAGGAATGGAAATGGGAAGATATTTTGATGGACTTCATCACGAGATTGCCGAGATCGAAGTCTGGTATGAATATGGTTTGGGTGATTGTGGATCGTCTGACCAAGTCGGCGCATTTTTTGGGCATCAAGGATACTTGGGGTCCGAAAAAGATAGCTCGTGTATCTATTGCGCAGATTGTGAGGCTTCACGGTACTACGAAGTCTATTGTTTCGAATCATGATGGCCATTTTGTATCGCATTTTTGGCAGTGGTACATAAGCCGTTGGGTACTCGGTTGCGTCAGAGTACTTCTTTTCATCCTTAGATGAATGGCTAGTCGGAGGGTACTATCCAGACATTTGAGAATATGTTGCGTGCTTGTGCTCTCGATTGGAGCAATGATTGGGATGAGCATTTGCCGTTGATCGAGTTCACGTACAACAACAGTTGGCATGCGTCGACTCGGATGGCACCGTATGAGGCACTTTATGGGCGGCGATGTCGGTCGCCAATTTGTTGGAATGAGGCGTCCGATTTGGTCGGGACCGAACCGGATATCGCCTTGGAGACGAGGAAGAAGGTAGAATTGATTCGGGAGAGGATGTTGACTGCTCAGATTCGACAGAAATCATATGCTGATGTTCGTCGTCGACCTTTGGAATTTGAGGTGGGAGACCATGTTTGCTAAAGGTGTCTCCAACGAGGGGAGTTTTCCGCTTCGGGAAGAAGGGAAAGTTGACTCCGAGATTTATTGGGCCCTTTGAGATTCTTTAAAGGGTTGGCGAGTTGGCGTATCGTTTGGCGTTGCCTCCAGCTTTGAGTCACGTCCATAGCATTTTCCATGTTTTCCAGCTGAGGAAATATATTCCGGATCCTAGTCATGTCATCGACTATGGTGAGCTCGATATCGCTGAGGATATTACCTTCGAGAAGCATCCCTTTAAGATTTTGGAGCACCGTGAGAAGCGACTGAGGCATAAGACCATTCCTTTGGTCAAGGTGCAGTGGTCGAGGCATGGTGTCGAGGAGGCAACTTGGGAAACCGAGGATAGCATGCGTGCTAGGTACCCCGAGTTGTTTATTTCTTAAGTTTCGGGATGAAACTTGTTTTTAGATGGGGATAATGTAATATCCGCATTTTTCCTTTTTCGGTATTTTTTTCATTTTGATGTATTTTTCGTTTTTAGTGACTCGCTTGTAACCGTGTCGGTATTTCGAGGGTAATTAATACTGGACTTTTTGTCATCCGAGCTTGTTTCGGACTTGTTTTACTCAATTCCGCGCTTCATATCATTTCCGTCGCTCTTTGGCTCGATTCTCGTAATCGTTGTTCGGAACTGCCATTTCGAGGTTGCCGTAAATCCGTATTATGTTGTTATGCGTGTTGTCAGCTTTTATTTGGTGTTTCGATCGTGTATCATGTGTTTCGGATGTTTTGGGCCGTTTTGTAATTTCTTAAAGTTATGGGTAATTACGTTTGTTGTTGTTTTCCGAACCTTCGGGTAGTCCGAAACATGGTCTCTTTCAACACTTAGGTTCATCATCTTGTACCCTATGTGTTCGTATCTTCATGTTCTGTTAATCGACGCATTTTGATTTCTGGTTCACCTCTGGCCTGTTTGTCAGTCCTGTTTTGGGAGGACATAACACACGTTACGGTCTATACTTAACGTACGTTACGTGTTATGTTTAGCGTACATAACTTCATTGTTGTTACGTACGTAATAGTGTTCAGGAAATTAGGCAGTAGGCTCTGCCAGCCCCTTGCGTACGCTACGAGCTTGACGTTGCGTACGTTAGCGTAGGGTATTACGTACGTAAGAGCTTTCTCATAACGTACGTAATGACCTTTATGTTTTTGGATAGTAGGTTCTGCCAATGCATTATGTACGTAAGTATGGAAGGCTTACGTACGTTAAGAATCTAACGTATGTTAGCTGTCCAAGGCTAACGCACATAACCGGGCCTGGGTTTAAATACCCAGGAGTTGACCGATTCGGCCATTTTCATCCTTTCTTCCTCCTCTCCGATCCTAGACGATTTCCGAGCGATTTCCAGGCGATTTTAAGCCTTGTAACTTCAAGCCATCATCTTTCTTGAGTTTTTGGTGTGTATTAACAACATCTGCGCGTGTTCTTCATCTTCGATCCGAGGTAAACTCTTAGAACCCTATTTTGGGGAATTTGGGGATTTTTGATTTAATGTCTGATTCGTTCCGTGTTGTTGATTAATCCATGATGTATGTGATTAATCTTAGTGGTATTCATGTTTTCCCTACGAGTTCATGGTAAATTTTGTGGTATTTGTGAAATCGAGAGGGTTCGGTTGTGATCCACTTTCGTTGTTGTTTTTGTACGAATTTACATGAATCGTAGGTGGGTTTCCAGGTGTATTCCATTTCCGTAATCATTTAGAAATGGTTGTGATTGTATTCTTCGAATCGTTAGGTGTGTGGTGGTCGTTTCCTAGCGATCGTGGTTGATTCTCCGTTCCGTTCGTTTCATCGTTAATTAATCAAGGCAAGTATTCTTGGAAACCTTTATGCTTAACATGAAATGGTGATGTATAATATGTGTGTGCTTTGCTCACTCCGGGAGGGTCCGATGGGGCCTCGGGGGAATCCGTGACTTCACTTCGGATTCACGAGCTTGTTCGCTAGCCAGATCGGGAGGGTCCTTAGAGGCCTCGAACGGGATCAGTGGTTTCGCCGCGGTCCTAGGCGATGTCTGTGCGTGATTTGTTTTCTGATTATGGCCAGTTCGGGAGGGTCCTTATAGGCCTCGAATGGGACCAGTGGTTTCGCTCGGTCCTAGGCAAATTGATTATTGACTGTTCGTTTTCCGGAAAAGACATGTCTGATTTTGGATTTTTGAAATGACTTGATGCATGTACTATGAAATGTGTAAGCAAATGGTTTGCCTTGATTACTTGTACTAGCGTAATTGCTAACCCCTTTGGGGACCCATTTTTGGGGAAATTCGTGTTATGAATTTTAGGCTATGTTCAGCCGGACGAGTGAGCACTGGAGCAGTACGAGGATGCTGGCGGGGGTTGTTGACATGTGCAATTGAGTCACTTTATTTCCATTGTCCATTTTGATGTGTTCATTTCCAAATTTGTGAACTTATAGATAGTACTCGCGAGTACTTAGGCATTTTAATTTGGGTTATGGTTTGTATTCTAAATTGTATTTTGTGTTTGTGGTGAGTCTGGTTTACCGGTTGTACCGGGTGATTTCATTTAGTTATTGTTATGGTGTTGTGTGTTTCTCGCTAACCGAGATCGTTAGACGAGCGGTATTGTTTATTTAGCCTGGTGGGTCCTACGTGGGGTCCACGATACTGTAATATGCCCTGAATATCTTGGGGGTGTTAGATGTAATACACCACTCGTGTTAATTCATACAGGCATATGTGATTTAAAACTTGTGCAAACTCGAGGTGGGAAAAAAGTACTTCATTACATTTATTGATGATTGCACAAGGTATTGTTATGCATATATTTTGAAAAGCAAAGATGAAGATTCAGAAATGTTCAAAGCTTATAAGAATGAGGTTGATAACCAACTTAACTTAAAAATTAAAATGGTTCGAAGTGATAGAGGTGGGGAGTATGTTGCTCCGCTTGAAGAACTATGCAAGGAAGCTGGCATAATTCATCAAACTACAACTTCTTATTCACCTCAATCAAACTGTGTTGCTGAATGCAAGAATCGTACTCTTAAGGAGATGATGAATGCGATGTTGATAAGCTCTGGCTTACCCGAAAACATGTAGGGGGAAGCTATACTTTCAGCCAACCACATTCTTAACAACATACCACGCGAAGGTAGAGATTAAACTCCAGATGAATTATGGAAAGGTGGGAAACCATCATATAAGTACATTAAAGTATGGGGGTGCTTGGCTAAAGAAGAAGTACCTAAACCAAAGCAAGTGAAGATTGGACCTAAAATGGTTGATTGTGTTTTTATTGGATATGCAAACAATAGTAGTGCTTATTGCAGCAATTCCTGATATAAATGATGGTATGATCATAGGATCAAGGAATGCTGTTTTCTTTGAAAATGTCTTTCCTTGCAAAGAAAGGAAAGAAGTACGGTCTAACAAGAGATATTTTGAAGCTGCAGGTTTACCTCAAAATGAAGAAGAGAAACCAAGACGCAGTAAAAGGACAAAAGTAGCTAAGTCTTTTGGTCCTGATTTTCTGACATATGTGTTAGAAAATGAACCCAGAACCATTCAAGAAGCTTTGTCTGGTCCAGATGATCCTCTGTGGAAAGAAGCTATCAACAGTGAAATAGAATCCATCATGCATAACAATATTTGGGAGTTGGTTGATCTCCCACCGGGCTGCAAACCATTGGGATACAAATGGATTTTTAAAAGGAAGTATAGAGCAGATGGATCTATTGATAAATACAAAGCCAGGTTGGTAGTCAAAGGATTCAAACAAAAGGAGGGAGATGATTTCTTTGATACATATTCTTCTGTAACAAGAATCACTTCCATTCGTGTTCTCATTGTTATTGCAGCCTTGCATAACCTTGAGATACATCAAATGGAGATAAAAACTGCCTTCTTGAATGGGGAACTTGAAGAGAAGATTTACATGGAGCAATCTGAAGGGTTTGTTGCACCCGGACAAGAGAAAAAGGTGTGTAAACTTGTTAAGTCACTTTATGGACTAAAACAAGCACCTAAGCAATAGCATGAAAAATTTGACAGAACAATGGTGTCAAATGGTTTCAATATTAATGAATGTGATAAGTATGTCTTTATTAAAGGAACAAATAATAATTATATCATAGTTTGCCTTTATGTAGATGATATGTTGATTATGGGAAATAATCATGAATTAATCTTGGAAACCAAGGAAATGTTAAAGAAGTACTTTGACATGAAAGATATGGGATTATCTGATGTTATATTAGGGATTAAGGTCTCGAGAACTTCATATGAAATTGTTTTGTAGCAATCCCATTACATCGAAAGCATACTCAGAAGATTCAATGCTTTCGATAGTGCTCCAGCTAAGACTCATGTAGATATAAGTCTACACTTAGCTAAAAACAAAGGGGAACCAGTTTGTCAGTTGTAATATGCAAGGATAATTGGCAGTCTAATGTACTTAACTAATTGTACAGGTCCAGACATTGCATATTCGGTGAGTAAACTAAGTAGGTTCACAAGTAACCCGAGTAAGGATCATTGGAAAGTCTTGACAAGGATGCTTAGATACTTAAAGTATACCATAAACTATGGAATACTTTGTACGAGATATCCAGCAGTATTAGAAGGATACTGTGATGCCAATTGGATATCAGACACAAAAACTCCAAGTCCACAAGCGGATATGTATTCACAATAGGTGGAGGAGCAGTGCCATGGAAATCTTCTAAGAAAACATGTATATCTCGATCCACTATGGAATCTGAGTTTATTGCTTTAGATAAAGCTGGAGAAGAAGCTTAATGGCTTAGAAATTTCTTAGAAGATATTCCTTGCTGGATTAAACCAGTACCAGTTGTGTTGATACATTGTGATAGTCAATCAGCAATTGGAAGAGCTCAAAGCAGCATGTACAATGGTAAGCCTAGACGTATCATCGAAGATACAATACCATTAGACAATTGATCTTGAATGGGGTTATTTCGGTTGACTATTTAAAGTCAAAGGAAAACCTAGCGGATCCGCTTATAAAAGGCATAAGTCGAGATCAAATGTACAAGTTGTTGAGGGGAATGGACTTAAAATCTAAAAAATAAGAATACTCATAGCGGTAATCCAACAATGTAATTGGAGATCACAAGACCTTGGTTCAATGGGACAACTAAGTTACGAATGTCTAGTTAAACACTTGGAACTTGTTTCAGACCATTCCCAGAACATCCAGGTGAGAAACCTGCATAATGTGGTGAGGTTAAGTCTAAACTTTTAATGATTCCTATACCTAAATGGTGGAGTGTGGTAGGATACTCTTCATAGGATATCACCTATGTAAGTGAGAAGTACTAGTCGCTTCTACTCGAAACACTTATGTGACTAAGATATGGTCTAGAGCCAAAATGGACACAACGTGAGAACAAAATGTGTTAGAATGATTATTGTGTAAATACTGTTGTCTTGGTTTACATAAACGCCTGAATAGTTCAAGACATCACGTCACTAAGTAACTAGTAAATCCGATAGTATTTTACTAAGGAAGATTCAAAGCTATAAGTTACCGTTCCTGATGCAATAATTGTTTGCGAGAACTTTCGAATGACTCTTCATACATGCATGCACTAATGTTCATTCATGTGGGAGATTGTTGGAAATTGATTTATTAAAAATGGTTTTGACCCAAACTTTGATCAATTATTTAAGTGGATTTCATTTTTCATAAATGGAAATAAATTGTGAAATTATAATCTACATTGTTAGTAGATGAGAATAGCATTTAATTTTTCTGAAAACCAATATCGGATGAATGAGAAATTAATGCATAAAGTGAGATACTTAAATACATAGAGAAATGGAAAGGTTGGAATGTGAAGAGTCACATCCCACATTGGAAAAAGATTGCAATTGTAGTTACTTTATAAGGAGTTTCACCAAAGTAAGGAGTACATGTGTTACTCCTTATGGTGTACCATAGTGGACCAAGTTTGTTTTAACTAGGCTATCTCAAAATGCACCGAGGACAGTATGTAGCACCGTCCGAGTCTGAGTCAGAGTCCGAGCCCGAGACCGCGACTGCGACTGCGACTGCGACGTCGGTGCACTTTGCAATCAAAACATAAAAATTGTTCGCTGAAGGTTTAAGTTTTGCAAGTTCTGCTAACTTAAACTAGGAAGTCGTTGTATCTTATGGATGATAGCCAAGAACCGTTAGCACTTTGTATGGGGCAATTTCTTCTTACAAAGATAATATCTAATACTAGCCTCGACTTCATTCTCGTCGCTTCAATTCAAGAAAACTACCAGATTCACCGTCAATTCCAACCAACACTCCATATTAGTATTAGTGTCAAACTGAAGATCTTGTTAAATAGGTCATCATTGTTGGGAATTTTGGCTAGAATGAAAGAAAAGTCTTGAAGTGTTTGTCCCACATCGGTTGAACAATGGAAGGTGAAGGGGACTTCAAAGGGAGTCCAAGGCTTTAGCTTTAATACATCTCAATAAAATACACATTAAGTATTTTATTCTTTCTTTATTGTTCTCTTGTTTTAGAGAGCAGAAAGATGTGAGTTAAATCTTTGAGAGTGTGAGTGCTATTGGGTGAGGCTTGAGAGATTATAGATGTGTGATTGTAATAATTTTTCACATAGTGGATTTTCTTCTCTCTGGAGGCCCGTGGTTTTTTCTCCGATTTTGGAGTTTCCACGTAAATTCTTGTGTTGTGGATTATTATTATTTTTCATGTTATTTCTCGGTTATTTCTGCTCATCCCTAGTGGATGAATGTGGGATCCAATTTTCCCCAACAAGTGGTGTCGGAGCCAAGTTCGGGGGAGGTCTCGGTCTTAGAGGTTTGGAGTATGCTCTGTAGTTGCAGCTTTGTCTGATCTTCCACATCAGAAACAAATTTCTATTGGTCGTATTGGAGGGTGTCTTGGTATTTCAGAGGTTCGGAGTATGCTCTGTGGTTGTAGTTCTATCTGATCTTCCACAATAGAAACGAGGATTCTGTTGGCTTTGAGATACGGATACGATAGGTTCAGTCCCATGAGGTTCGATGTAAAAAAGTTTTACGGAAGGATCAATTTTGGCTTGTGGCAAGTTCAAGTCAAGGATATGTTGATACAATCCGGGTTACACAAGTGAATGAAAAGTATGTTGGGTTCGAGTAGTGCTGAAAGTGCGGAGAATATGGGCATACTGCTTGGTCTATGAAGATCAAGGGGGCTGGTCAGGCAAATAGCTCCGTTGCTATCATCATGATTGAAGAAGGTTTCCTCTTGGGGGGGAATGTGCATTCTTATGGCATGTTGGAGTTGTCATGAAAAAGGATGTGATGGTGTTAGCTGGTCCACAAATTGCACACAGGGCATTGGGTTGGCATAGATGCGGGGTGTGTGGTGGATGTTATGTCGATGGCTGAAGGACTTCCATGGGAGCTAAGAGATGAGAGTAGCACCATAAATTTTCAGCAAGTTTTTCGACATGTGCCGATGTGAAATTCTTAGAAGGGATCTTTCTAAGTGGTGATACTCTTTTATGGTGGAGTATGATAGTTCTCTGTTTTTGAGAATTATGATTGTTGGTTCAGACAATGGTTGCCGGTGTCGCAGAGAAGATTTTCTTTTATTTAGCCAAGGTGGAGTTTGTTGGGAATTTTGGCTAGAATGAAATAAAAGTCTTGAAGTGTTTGTCCCACATCGGTTGGACAATGGAAGGTGAAGGGGACTTCAAGCCTATAAAAGAGAGTCCAAGGCTTTGGTTTTAATGCATCCCAATAAAATACACATTAAGTATTTTATTCTTTCTTTCTTGTTCTCTTGTTTTAGAGACTAGAAAGATGTGAGTTAAATCTTTGAGTGTGGTGTTATTGGGTGAGGCTTGAGAGATTATAGGTGTGTGATTGTAATAATTTTTTACATAGTGGATTTTCTTCTCTCTGGAGGCCCGTGTTTTTTTCTCCGGTTTTGGAGTTTCCACGTATATTCTTGTGTTATTTATTTTTCTCTATTATTCTTCTTTGGGAGGGTTGTTGGGGATCTTTGAGGCCATTTTCCCAACAATCATGATATCAATATAAATTAATTTTGATGATGTATGGTTGTTATATGTTAGAAAATCAAATTTATGATTTTCATTAATTAAAAGATTACTTTATTCGTTTTGTATTTTATACAATTTCTTTACCTTTTCATTTTTTTATTAATTTGGTTTCCATTTTGTTCTTTTCACTTACATCCTCAGCCGACAGGATCTTCCTCTTGCACTTCTGTTTGCTCTCGTTTTTGATGTCCATGTCGTCGATCATGAGGCGGCTCAGGCTGGTTCGGTTGGGTTGATGGTGGGCATGAACAATAAAATTAATTGAGTTGATGAAGTGTTATCTTATTCGTCTCTCCACAAGCAAAACTCAATTCATCAAGATCTTGATCAATAATTTGGTGAATATTGCTCAAGTAGGGATATGGGTCTCCAGCGCCAGGGAGAATTGGTAGGCCACATGATTGGCCTATTCTCTTGCACCCAATATGTACCTTTTTTTTTCTGTGTGAAATTAATTATTGGTATTAGGGGGAGGGAGTGGTACCCTAGTACCCTAATACTCTGGGAGTGCCACATCACCTTTATCCAATAAAAACCTTCCAACTCAAAACTACCCCAATACTACCCTAACACTACCCTACGTGGAGGGAGTGGTACTCTAGTACCCGAATTCCATTTTTTTTTAAATACATAAAATCACATACAATATTTAAAATAAAAACATATAATTTCATTAAAAATAAAACATTACATAATACTTAAAAAAAACATAACATAATACTTAAAAATAACTAGATTAAAATAAAAAAAACCCACTAATCATCGAGATGCGGCAAGTATTCACGTGCTACGTGCTCCGTGAGATTATATCGAAGACGGTCATGGAGAAATAACGTAATCGGAAGAATCAGAAGACATTTTTTTTGGAGAGATTAGTGTGTGTTTTTTTGAAAGGTGAGGGTAATTTTTTTTTTGGAGAGATGAGTGTATGTTATTTGGTTTTAAAGGGGATTTTTTTTTATTTAATGCATATGACCGTTTGTAAACGGTCGAATATACAAAATCATCACGGGTAGACAATCGAGCTCGGAACTCGAATTACATCGCCGAACGATGTACCCGAGCTAGGCGGGGCGGTGTACCCGCTCGGGTACTTGGTACTCGATCCCCTACCCGAGAGGCACTCCGTCCTCTCTTAGAGAATTTGGGTTTTCAGATGGTGGGTGAATTTGATTGTATAATCAAGCATAATTATGGAGAGAAAATTTAGAAAGAGAATATAGTAGCTAATAATCGAATCTATACCAACTTTGCGAGAAATAAAATAGTTGGTTTCTGAAAACTTTTATGAAATCATAAATCATATTTCAAAAATCTAACATACATTTCAAAAGTCGATTTTTGAAAACTTTTAGGAAATCCTAACCTATATTTCAAAAGTCTAACGTATATTCCAAAGTCTAACCTACATCATTTATGCGAGAGATTAAAACCAAAATCAAAATTTTTGATTTTGAAAATTTTCATAAAAGTCTTACCTATATTCCAAATGTCTAACTTATATCGGTTGAACGAGAGTTAAAAAAGTTGATTTTTTAAAACTTTTAGGAAATCTAAACCTATTTTCTAAAAGCATAACCTCTATCGTTTGTGCAATAGATGAAAAAAAATTTTATTTTTGAAAATATTCACGAAAGTTTAACCTATATTCCAAAAGTCTAACCTATATCGGCTGGGGGACTGATGAAAACTTTGTTTTTTGAAAATTCTCACGAAAGCTTAACCCATATTCCAAAACTCTAATCTCTATCGGCTAGGCATATATGCGAAAGCTTAACCCATATGCGAAAGATATTCCCTTGACTAGATCGAAATCTGGGTCACCTAAGGTGACCAACTTGTAATTACCCCAGATAAGTACGTTGGAGAGCTTTTGCAAATAAATATGTATCTCGTAAATATATTGCCCCATAAAGGACATATATGAGAGACTTAGTATAAGTATATGTACTACTGTTGGAAGGACAAAAGAATTCTCCATTACAATTGGGGTGCATCAAGGATCTACTCTTAGTCCTTTTCTCTTTGTCATAGTCATGGACGAATTGACAAGGTCAATTCAAGACGACATTTCTAGGTGTATGGTATTCGGAGATGATATTGTGTTGATTTATGAACAAATATTGGAGATTAAAGGAAGTTGGAACTTCGGCGAGATGCTTTAGAAGCTCGAGGCTCTAGATTGACAGAAGTAAGACAGAATATTTGGAGTGTTTATTTAGCAAAAACGGAGGCATGGAGCAGAGATGGATGGTAAAGTTATTCAACGATCCTAATTTTTGCGTTATCTTGGATCTATTATCCAAAAGGATGTAGAGCTAGATGGCGATATGACTCACAGAATTAAGGAGGATTGATTGAAGTGGAAGAGTATCACATGGTTGCTATGTGGTCTAGACATGCCTAATAGATTAGAGGATAAATTCTATTATACGGCAATTAGACCTTCACTGTTATACATAATCAAGTGTGGGCAGTAAAATAATATCACTTTTGAAAGATGAATGTGGCGGAGATGCGTATGTTACGGCGAATGTGTGGACATACTAGAAATAATTGGCTAGAAAATGAGGTGATTAGAGAGAAGATAAGAGTTGCGTCTATAGAAGATAAGATGATAGGGAATTTGTTAAGATGATTTGGCCACGTGAGATGGAGACATGTTGATGTCCCAGTTGGGAGGCTTAAGTATTGGGAACAGATAAGATTATAAAGGGTA
Organism: Orobanche coerulescens; assembly: GCA_033398695.1. Classification (NCBI taxonomy): domain Eukaryota; kingdom Viridiplantae; phylum Streptophyta; class Magnoliopsida; order Lamiales; family Orobanchaceae; genus Orobanche; species Orobanche coerulescens. The sequence continues at coordinate 310,683 of JAWKAU010000131.1, read as the reverse complement.
GATGAAGACCCAAGAAGACATGGATAAATGTAATTGAAATGGTCCGAGGTTCCCTGGGATTGGAGAAAATATCGCGATTGAGAGGATGATATAGAGGAAAAATACATGCGTGGATGATGGAGTTTGATTATTTTTATTATTTTAATTACAGTTAATATCATTTTCTCTAGAGTCGATTTAATTTTCCTTTACACGTAGTTTTATTTATGTAATTTTTTGTTATTATTTGAGTTTCTTAGTTGTTGTCGGTTTCAAAAGACAATTTATATTAGTCAAACTCAAATTATACTGGGATTAAGACTCAAATATTGCCGTTGCATTGATCCAAACTATCTTACCACATGCAAAGTTTCATGAGTTTTAAATTGTGCACACACGATCAGGATAGAGCTTGTTTGGTCCGTTTATTTAAGAGGGAAAGAGAGGGGAAAGGATTTTAATTAAAATTGTTTGTTTGGTTTATAAAAATGAAGGGGAAGGAAGCGAAAAATTTAACCTATTTCTTCTCTTCTCTTTTATTTTACTTACGCTCCAATTATGGACGGATTTAGAGGAGAGTAAAAATTTATTTATATAATTCTTTAAATATTCTTACTTAATTTTCAAGATAAAATATAAAAATAAATATATCAAGGGCATAATGGTCTAATATAATTTATTTTCGCTCCACTCTTTTCTTGTTACCAAACAAAGTGCTTCATCTTCATTCTGTTTCTCTCCAATCCAATATAATCTTCCAAATAAGATAAATATATGTAGGGTAACTATTCGGAATACATAAACGATTACACAACAACGTAGTAAACAAATTACAAATAAATTCTGGAGATAAACGAATTACACAACGAACTTGGGGACAACAAATTACACGAAATAATAAGGGAAAAACGAATTAACCCGAAAACACTGAACACAAAGAACAGGCAGTAAAAGTGCCAGAAACCAAACCGAAACAAATCACAAAGATCTGAAACAACGAAAGGAAGACGGAGGTGTGAATCGACCGGAACTCGGCCTCGGCTCAGTCCTCCACTATCCAGTACCCACGTCCAAGGCTCCGTGTGTATCCGCGGCCAGTAACCTAGACGAACAAATCCAAACCCCGGCTGGTTTCAAGAATTCCCGAATACAAACCCCCCCAAATCGGCCTCAAGCAACTTTGCACTCAGAAAGTATTTTTCACTCAGAAAAATTTTCACAAAGAGACACAAATCAATTTTTCCTCACTTAGAAAATTAGGTTTTTAGTGTTTGTGTGTTTTTCTCATGCCCAGATCGCCGGCAATAAATAGGCAAAACGCCAACCGAGAGAAGCTATAGATTTTCGGATGATCGAATCCAATCATATCATTGATTGATATGGGTTTCGATCCCCTTCCAAATCGGGACCGCGAAGCCGAGATGAAAAGGTAAGAAAATCCTTTTCCATGGCAGTCGGCGGAGAGGTGAGGGGAGAGAGAAAAAACCGAGAGAAGTGAGGCTAGGGTTACGGGGGGGATTAAATATAAGGGACCAATGGTGGGGATAGGTCAACGCTCAACCAACGGGTGAGATCAAGGAGCCGGGGTAGACAAGAAGCCGGGCCAGGGGATTGATTTTAATAAGTCTGGGCCGGGCTGCACAACACCGGCCCATAACAATAAATAATCATTTGGGCCAACTTTTAACAAATCTCCACCCGGACCAAATGAGCCATCGGGGTACTCTCTTTGATAGGGAGGTCATCATCGCCGAACGTCACACCACCTGCACACCACACAAAGTTAGTACAAGTATAAAGACATTAAACAATCACTAAGAAAGAAAACTAGGAATCACGGAGAAAGCTAGAGAAGCTATCACAAAGATAGCGAGAAGGAAGACTGGAGAGTCTTCAGTTGAAGGAGTCGATATTTAGTATCGACTTGCAAGATCTGATTTTCTCGACCGGTAGGCACTTCGTGCCCATATCTGCAGGGTTAGACTGGGACGGGATTTTCTTCAAATCAATTATGCCCTTTTCAACTATATCACGGATGAAATGTCGCCTGACGTCAATATGCTTTGTACGATCATGGAAAACAGGATTTCTGCACAAATGTATGCTAGATTGACTGTCAGAAAAGACCACAACATTGTCACGAAGAACACCAATTTCATTAAGTAAACCTTTCAACCAAATAGCCTCTTTAAAGGCTTCAGTAGTGGCAATATATTCAGCTTCGGTAGTAGACAAAGTAACTATATGCTGAAGTTGTGATTTCCAAGAAATGCATGAGCCACACAAGGTAAACACATATGAAGTTGTGGACTTACATTCATCCCGATCATTGGCATAATTAGAATCAACATAACCTTTAAGGTTAACCCCATCATTAGATTTAGAAAACACTAGTCCGTCAGAAACAGAGTTTTTTGAGTACCGAAGTAACCACTTAAGAGCCTCCCAATGAGGCTTCCCAGGATTGGCCATATACCTACTTAAACAGCTCACAACATAAGCAATATCTGGTCTGGTACTGACCATAAGGTACATGACAGATCCAATAGCATTAGCATATGGGGTAGATCTCATTTCATGAATTTCAGATTCAGTTTTTGGTGACTGAGTTTTGGATAATAAGAAATGAGAAGCCAGTGGCACACCAACAGATTTCGCATCAGTCATTGAAATTTTTACCAGAATTTTACCAATGTAAGAGGACTGATTTAGAAATAAAGTGCCGTTCGATCTATTCCGAACGATATTCATGCCTAAAATCCTTTTAGCATCCCCCAAATATTTCATGTCAAATTGTTCACCTAAGCGATTTTGGACATGATTAATAGATTTAATGCATGAACTTATCAAGAGCATATCATCTACATAAATAAGTAGGAACATAGGAACATCACACTCAATCTTGAAATAAAGGCATGGATCATATGCACTTCGACAAAATTTCAAGGACAGCATGCAATCATTAAATTTCTTGTTCCATTCTCTAGGGGACTGCTTCAGGCCATATAAAGTTTTATTCAGCAAGCATACATAATCCGGATGGTTAGTGTCTACGAAACCTTCCGGTTGTTTCATGTAGATGGTTTCTTTTAATTCACCATGCAAAAATGCCGTTTTAACATCTAATTGTTTCATATCCCAATTGTGATGTGCAACTAATGCAAGCATGATGCAAACAGTGGTGAATTTAACTACGGGTGCAAAAATTTCGGTATAGTCAATACCTTCTCGCTGAGTGAAACCTTTAGCTACTAACCTTGCTTTGAATATGATGTCATCCTCATCCTTTTTGACTTTAAATAACCACTTACAATCAATCAAAGAACAGTTCTTAGGTTTTGGAACAAGTTTCCAAGTATTATTAGCATGCAAGGATGTCATTTCTTCATTCATTGCACTTAACCATTCATTTGATTTATCAGACACCAAAGCGTCGTTGTAAGATTTAGGTTCATTACCATCAAGCATATCAAATACATTGAAAGCAAGAGAAGCCATGTGGAAATCACATAAATGTATAGGTCTTCTAACATTTCTTCTAGACCTATCCCTAGTTAGTTGATAATCAGACAAATCAGGAACAGATTCAGATTCGTCTCCATTTTCAGATTGATTATCAGGTTGATCATTAGATATTTAAGGATTTTCCACATTGTCAGATTCAGCAGGTAACTCATTATCACTAAGATGCTCCACCCTAATCTGAACAGGGTGGGGAATATTTTCAGCAGCTAACACAAGAACAGGTAAAAGGATTATTCAGACAAGGAAATTCAGTTTCATTAAACACCACATCCCTACTAGTGATCACTTTCAACCTGGGTTCAGATCTGACCCATAATCGATAACCCTTAATACCATCAGGATATCCAAGAAAAACACATCTCAAGGACCTAGGTTCAAGTTTATCAATATTTTGATGCACATAAGCAGCACAACCAAACACACGAATGTTTGAGAAATCAACAGTATGACCCGACCACACAGACTCGGGATAATTACCATTCAAAGGTATAGAAGGTGATCTATTGATAAGATAGGCAGCAGTTAAAAGAGCCTCACCCCAAAAACTTTTGGACAGTCCGGAAGTGGCGAGCATAGCCCTAACCTTTTCAAGGAGGGTTCGGTTCATCCGCTCAGCCACCCCGTTCTGTTGAGGGGTGTAAGGAACTGTCTTATGCCTAAGGATGCCATTTTCAGAACACATAGTATCAAACTGAGTATTGCAAAATTCAAGACCGTTGTCGGTCCTTATCTTTTTAATCCGTTTTCCAGTTTGATTTTCCACTAAGGTTTTCCAAGTTTGAAATTTTTCGAACACATCAGACTTCAGTTTGAGTAGAAAAACGAAAACTTTCCTTGAATAATCATCAATGATGGACAAGAAGTAAAGGTTCCTCCCATGAGTTGGGACACTGGCAGGACCCCAAACATCAGCATGAACATAATCAAGCACATTGGAACTCTTACCAGATTTTTCAAAACCAGGATCAGGGGAATTGGGAGGTTTCGGAAATTGGGTTTTATGTTGTTTGCCATACATGCAAGAGTCACAGAAAGACAACTTAGAGATTTTATCTTTTCCAAAACACTTTTGTTTATGCAAGATATCTAATCCCTTCATGCTCATGTGTCCTAACCTATTATTCCACAATTCGGTTTTATCCGCACAAACCAGGTTGGAACATGCAGCAATTTCAGTTTGGCAAATATATAAATTAAATTTCTGAATTCCTTTAAACAACATTAAGGAACCTCTGCAAATTTTTATATAACCATTTCCCCATGAACCCCTAAGACCCTCATCTTCTAAAGTAGTACAAGATATCAGATTGTTAGATAAATCGGGAATATGTCTGACATTTTTTAAAGTAAACTGAGTACCATCAGCAAATTTCAAACAAACATTTCCAACCCCGGCCACAACCCGTTTCACTTTATCAGGCATATACACATACCGATCACCAAGATTAGTATAACTCATAAAATGCTGTTTATAAGGTGTCATATGGTGAGTGCATCCAGAATCCAGCAACCATTCATTTTCACTTAGACCAGAAAGCATAGAATTCACAGAGAGATGCAAATTATCGACAACCGTAAAGACATCCCCAGCAGTAAAGTTAGCCTGATCATTTGGCAAATTCTTTTTAGGCTTGGTGCATTCTTGTATATAATGACCAGATTCACCACAGTTATAGCATTTGCAATTTTTAGGCCGGAACTTAGATTTATCCTTCCATTGCCCCTTTTTCTTATTAGTCTTTTCAAAATCAGTTTTGATAAACGGTTTCTTTTTAAGGTGTGGTTTAGACCTTACAAAATTGACATCAGAAACCGATTTTGAGACCTTATTAACTTTCAAGTCTAATTCCTTACTCTTCAAGCCACTTATAACAGTATCTAAGGTCACAGAATCCCTACCATACTTAATGGCAGATTTCACATCATTATAAGCATCAGGGATAGCATTCAAGAGCATAATAGGGGAATAATCATCAATGTTTTTATCACCCGTTTGTTTTATATCTTGTACTAACTTTGTAAAGGTATCAAGATTGCCATCAATATCTTTATTCAAATCCGACATAACGAAAAAACTTTTCGAGGAGGAATAATTTATTTGGCAAAGATTTTTGATGCGTTTCCTCAAGTTTATCCCAAAGATGTTTAGCATTATCAGTTCTGCCTATTCGTCTAATCACAGAATCAGACAGGTTCAAGATTATAGAAGAATGGGCAAACTCAATTAATTCCTCTCGTTTTTCAGAAGACACATCGGATGGGAAAGTACCTTCAATGGCTTTAAAACATTTTTGTTGGACAAGTATAGATTTCATTTTCTGTTGCCAAATTCTAAAATATCCTTTACCGTCAAAAGGCGCCATTGTAAATGAAGTTAGAGAACCCATTTTAGTATTTGTAAAAAATCACACAAGATTTTTAAAAATACCAGCACAAGGCACTGAAAAAACAGAGGTGACAGATAAATATCACGAAGTTACCACGAAGAACAAAATCACACCAGATTTTGAAATGAAGTGAGCTGGAGTCGAATAACAATATCACACAGATAACGCAAACAAAAATCACACCAGATTTTATTAAAAAATGATACGAGCTGGAATCGTATCCCGGAGCCCCCACAAGATCCAAGGAACACTTACGGTCCAGGCAAGGGGGTTTGGTATGCTCAGAGATAGCGATTTCAACAGTCTCAACACAAAAGGCAGCACAAAATAAGACCGAAGCAATCACAGTCACCAAGACAGGCGGAAGCGAAAATAAAAAACGAGAGGCAGCAAACCAACAATACCGAAATTTAAGACAGAGTATGGAATGTGATACCTGAGCGGATCCCTCGGCCGGAACCCGTATGCCCTTCCGAATAGAAACCCCTTTTAGAGGGATCCGATACCACTGTAGGGTAACTATTCGGAATACATAAACGATTACACAACAACGTAGTAAACAAATTACAAATAAATTCCGGACATAAACGAATTACACAACAAACTTGGGGACAACAAATTACACGAAATAATAAGAGAAAAACGAATTAATCCGAAAACACTGAATACAAAGAACAGGTAGTAAAAGTGCCAGAAACCAAACCGAAACAGATCACAAAGATCTGAAACAACGAAAGGTAGACGGAGGTGTGAATCGACCGGAACTTGGCCTCGGCTCAGTCCTCCACTATCCAGTACCCACGTCCAAGGCTCCATGTGTATCCGCGGCCAGCAACCCAGACGAACAAATCCAAACCCCGGCTGGTTTCAAGAATTCCCGAATACAAACCCCCCCAAATCGGCCTCAAGTAACTTTGCACTCAGAAAGTATTTTTCACTCAGAAAAATTTTCACAAAGAGACACAAATCAATTTTTCCTCACTTAGAAAATTAGGTTTTTAGTTTTCGTGTGCTTTTCTCATGCCCAGATCGCCGGCAATAAATAGGCAAAACGCCAACCGGGAGAAGCCACAGATTTTCGGAGGATCGAATCCAATCATATCATTGATTGATATGGGTTTCGATCCCCTTCCAAATCGCGAAGCCGAGATGAAAAGGTAAGAAAATCCTTTTCCATGGCAGTCGGCGGAGGGGTGAGGGGAGAGAGAAAAAACCGAGAGAAGTGAGGCTATGTTTACGGGGGGGATTAAATATAAGGGACCAACGGTGGGGATAGGTCAACGCTCAACCAACGGGTGAGATCAAGGAGCCGGGGTAGACAAGAAGCCGGGCCAGGGGATTGATTTTAATAAATCTGGGCCGGGCTGCACAATACCGGCCCATAACAATAAATAATCATTTGGGCCAACTTTTAACAATATATTTTATAATTTCCTCTCTTCCTGTTCCCTTCCCTCCTTTAAAATCCTTGCCCTCCCCTCTCCTTTTCCTTCCTTCGCTCCTTTAGCCCCAATCGACCCTAGAGTCTATATGCATTAAGCGAGACTATCTCCAACAGCCGCCTTCTCAATCATCGTCACTCGATTTTGTTTCTTCTTCACTTCATTGGTTTTCCGAAAAAAAATGGCTAACTAGTCCCCATGGCTGAGGATTTCTGCTTCAAATTTATTTATTTTTTCAGTTAAGAAGGTCATCTTGAAAAAATGTAGGCAATTTATGAAATGTCCAATATTAAAGTGTATTTTATATGGATTTGTGTTGAGAATTTTGAGATTGACTGCAACTTTTAGATGCAGTATCTAATTTGTTGCTTAGAAGTTAGAATATTTTTGCTACTTACTGTTTGCCTTTGTTATCAGTTTTTTGTTATTTAAGATTTCTCGTGTTCGAAGTATGTTTCTATTTAGATTGTCCTGTTCAAGGGGAATTGTAGGGCATTGTATAGTCGGCACATCGTTGCAATTCATGTGGTTTTGGGGATTGATTTATGAACAGAAACATGAATTGAAGCTGAATGAACCAATGAATGATGATGTACAAATACAGTACGTAGGTAACTTAACTATTACTTGTAGGTATTCACATGTTTGTATTTAAATTAGTAATATTTCCAGATATATATTTAGGTAATCAAAGTACACTTACTAGTATTATGTATCCATATGATTCTATCTCCATTCTGCTTTATTAACTTTAAGAAAATTAATGAGCATACATGATCAGTGTCCAAACACAATATTCGAGTCATCAAACTACTAGTTGAAAGTGTCCGCATGACTTTGATTGAATCTTGCATTTTAAAGTCAAACAACTCAATATTCAATAATAAACTTTATATTTAGGTTTCCGAACAACACTTGATAGTATTCATAGAATAGTACCTTCATTCTTCATTGTTAGATATACAAAAAATTATTGAGCATGAATAATTGATATCCAAATACGTACAATAGTTAGGTAGCTGAGCTACTACTTGCAATTATCCACGTTTGCAATTTAAGAACTTAACTTTTAGCAATATATTGTATCTAAAAGTGTGTATTAGGTAAAGAAAGTGTTGGAAGATTTACCATGCTTTTGAATCTACTGCATGTGCTGCAAATCTGAAAAGAACAAAGTAGGAGACAGATTCGTTAGTGGGCAAGCTGCAAATAATATATATATAAACAATCAAAGGAACTAAATCCGAAGATTGGCGATGTTGAGTCTAGAATTTCTGTCTCCTTAAAGCAAATTCGCCCCACCGCAGTGTATAGCGTCTGCCTCCCAAGATAAAACAACATCTCGATGCGTTGATAAATCGATCATCGCACCCTCAGCGAACTAGAATAAAAGCTGAACTACCACCGACGCGACCAAAAATATGAAGAGAAATTATTTCCGAAAAAAAAACAAAGCCGGAATTTCGGCTGAGAAAAACGGACGAAAATTCTGTCTCAAAATAAGACCCCTCACATCTGTATTTATAGGTGAAGATGAGAGAGACATATGCTGGAGGTACACAAAACTGATCAGGATTGGTATCTCAATACTTATCCAGATCTATTTAATTCGATAATTATCAATTAAATTGATATTTATCCGGATCCGAAAAATTCGGAATTTATAATTGAGGTATTTCAGTAAAATAATTTTTTACCGAATAAAATTGCAGTGAAAAGATAACTTCAAGACGCCGAGACAAATCGCCCAAATCGCCCTTCGACCGAGACCGGCCCGACCCGAGCCGAGCCGAGCCGAGCCGGCCGGAGGGACGGCGGCGGCGGCGCACGCGTGTGTGTGTATGTGTGCGCGAGGGGCGCCTAGTCACACATCCACTCATGTCTCACTTTTTGAACAAGACTTTGTCCACATCTCCTTATATACTCACAATTTTTCTCTTCTTTTTCCAATGTGGGATAACATCTCAAACCCATTTCTAAAGGGTTCACTTTGGAACATTAAATCTCATTCATACCTCAATCATTTTGAGTGTTCTTACATGTTTTGGAAACCTCGTACGGAGTACTACGTATTTCAACTAAGTCCTGACTTTAACTCGTAGTCGAATCCACTCAAAATTACCTCTCAAGTGGGCTGCTCAAAATAGCCCATTTCCTCTATTTTCCAACAATCCCCCACATGAATGAGATTGATGGTCCAGCAGCACACGTCAGACACGGAGTTTGACTTGGTGATAGTTATTGCGGCTAGGCATTACATAGGATAGGTAGAGTATGCTCTTTAAACCTTCCCTCGAAAGATATATTCTCCTTATTGTCTAGACAATATGACTAGATGCCTTTGAACTGTCCGACCGCTTGCGTAAGTGATCGTATATCCTTCACAAGTGCCCTCCCTGATTTATTATGTTCTCATTATTATGCCCGTTTTGGCCGTGGACATCGTCCTGGTTCTGCGAGAATTTCTAAAGAATTGTGCCTTGCAATTCTCCTTTGATGCGGCCCCTCTTCACTCCAACATAGGTGATTCTCTTTAAGTGTTTTGAGTAAACCCGTATTTTACTCCACCCGACTATTCGTTGTCAACTTAAGAATCATTAAAAGCATAAGCTTAACCTTTCCCTACGGGTATCACTGTTTTCATCCTAGGAATGGTCGGTTTGGGGTAACCCCCATAGTGATCGTGCCCAGTTTTATGAATTGGTTGTCCCATTGAACCTAGATCTTGGGATCTCCAGTCAGCTTAGGTTGGGTATCCTCCAAAAAACCATTAGCTCATGGCAATAGACCCATTTCTCTTGATGATTTAGCAACAAGGTCTTTTGATAACCCTTTGGTTATGGATCCGCGATGTTATCTCTTGACGAATCGTAGTCAATAGTCATAACCTATGTTGATAGCAAAATGGTATTATGTCTTTGCCTTATATGACGAGACTTACCATTATACTTTTGCTCTGTGCCCTGTCAATCGTAGATTGAATATCACAATAAATACATATTGCGGTCATAGCTTTGCCCATTTTGGAATATCTTCTAGAAATTAGTATTGCATTATGCCTCTTATGCATATTTGTCTAAGGTCATGAACTCAGATTCCTTTGTAAATCGAGCAATAACCATCTATATTAAAGATTTCTGTATCACTGCTGCAATGGCTAGTGTGAAACATATTCACTATTTAGACATTATATTCATAATGTTAGATATCCAATTTGCATTACTATATCATTTTGAATAGTTTTTGAATATCTCATGTCATGCAGCATATACACACAAGTAATCTTTATATCATTGTAATCACCAATTGATGATTAGTTTCCTGATTACTCGTGTATCCACATAGTCTACTCACGATATAGACTGTGTTTAGTCTTGTACAATTCACTTAGTATATTAGACTTTTAGTTACTCTTGAAAGATCAGTTACCTTTGTGCTTGGATAGATGCACCATATCCATTGGCATTCCAATTGATTCCGTTGATCTTTCCAAGATTCATGTCATCATAGTATGACTGACCTCATATGAGACATTGTGAATGACTTGAGATTTTACATCTTAGAATCACCTCTTTAGTCTCATATATTTATCTTTTTAGACTTTGTTGAATTGATCCCCTTGTCATTACTTACATCAATGACTCGATCATTCAAATTCTTTCTTAAAATGAAATAGTCGTCATGTGTACTTAACATATACACACTTGACATATTCATTGTCTTGAATCTTTTTGACGTTATAAATGGGCATTTTTAACACTTTGAAATTACGTTACCAACTATTAACCGAGACTTCAATTTCTCATAGATCAAATTACTAATTTTAAGCGTCCCCAAAATTAGCAATTTTTTTATTAACTGCATTACCGAATTTGAGCGTCCCCAAATTGGTAATTTTCAGTCATTTAATCACCATATTTGAGCGTTGTCAAATTGGAGATTTTATCACATCCTTTGAAGTCATTGCTTGACATCACAGTGTCAAGGATTTTATGCCATTATTTTAGTTTCAATTTAGATTCATAATACTTTCACTAAGTTGCAGACTTTCAATCGTTGCGCTAGGCACATAATCCTTTGGTTCTTCCAAGTTAGCTTTTCTCAAAAACGCCATTTAGAAAGACTACATGTATGTTCATTTGATATACTTCTACATATATATCATAATAATGAACTTTATTCTCATTACTAGAGAATATATCGCAAAGTACTTTTAGGCTCTCATGTTACTACAACCTCAGCTAGTAGTTTCGCCTCTTATTTATCTATGGATCCACTTAATTTTATTTTCGAATTGAATTTATATTAGATCCTAGTGGTATCTATTCCCGAGGAAGATCTACCGAATATTAAATGAAATTTTGCACAACAGAATTATTCTGTCTCTTATATGACCATATGAAGAGTGTATGTTTTCCACACATCATTACAAATTATCTTCTAGTACGTAGTGATTTCCAAGTTCAAGATTTTTGCTTCAACTTTTAAATCACTTGGTGATTCATTTCAGATTGACAAATCCACAGTGTCTCATAATTGATTTAGTTTTTAAATCAGTTATGCGTTTGATACACTCTTTTCCTTAACTCGATTAGTATATACTGATATGTCAGACTATCAGATTTTTGTACTATGGATTTATACGTATCATGCATCATGTGCATATCCAGTGAAGACGCAGTCGACCGTCTTAGGTCATACCTTCACTTGGTTTGGCTTAGGAACTTTAACCTTAGCCAGGCACCCCCATATTTTTAGTATTTCTAAAATTGTTTTACTACATTTCAGAACTAATAGGAAATTTCAATTATTTCCTTGCATGGTATCTTGTTTTAAATTAAGTAGTCTCCACATGACTAATATCCTCATATTCAGTGATAGTTTGAACTGTTTAACATCGTTTTTGCATCTCCGTTTTTGGCAACTCGCTTGTAACCGTATTGACATTTCGAGGATATTTAATATTGGACTTTTTGTCGTTCGAGCTTGTTTCGGACTCGTTTTACTGTATTCGGTGTTTTATGTTGTTTCCATCGCTATTTCGGGTATTCTCGTAAATCGTCGTTCGGAACTGCCGTTTCGAGGTTGCCGAGGTTCCATCTCACGTTATTGAGCTTGTTGTGAGCTTTTGTTTGGTGTTTCGACCGTGTATTGTACATTTCGGATGTTTTGGGCCGTTTTGTAATTTCCCAAAGTTTTGAAAATTACGTTTGTTGTTGTTTTTCCGAACCTTTGGGTAGTCGGGAATATGTTTTCCTTCAACACTTAAGTTCGTCGTCTTGAGTCCTTTACGTTCGTACCATCATGAATTGTTCACCGTTATATTTCGATTCTTTTTCGGTACCTCCCTTGTCTATTTCTGGCCTGTACTTCCCAGAAAAGGATGTTACGTACGTAACACACCTTTTGGTTACGTACGTAACGGCCTAGTGTAAAATGGTACAGCCATTTCTGCCTTTTTGGTTACGTATGTAAGGCTCTTATGACTTACGTACGTAACACAGCTTATGTACGTTAGCAATTGGTGGCTAACGTACGTAACGCATCCTGGGTTATAAACCCAGGAGTTGACCATTTTCGGTCGTTTTTCATCTCCTCTCTACTCTCCGACTCCAGCGACTTTCTTGGTGTTTTCCGGCGATTTGAAGCTTAGCAACTCCGAGCCATCATCTTCTTCGAGTTTTTGGAGTATATTATCAACATCTAATCGTGTTCTTCGTCTTTAATTCGAGGTAAACTCCTAAAACCTTGTTTTGGGTAAATTGGGGGTTTTCACATTTTCGTCCCATTCGTTCCGTATGATAGATTAATTCATGATGAATATGATTAATCTTGTTGGTATTGTTGGTTTTCCTACGGATTCATGGTATATTTCGTGGTATTTTTGTAATCGAGAGGGTTTGGTTGTGGTCCGCCCTCGTTGTTGTTTTTATACAAGTATACATGAATCGTAGGCGGGTTTTCGGGTGTATTCCAATTCCGTATTCGTTTAGGATTGGTTGTGATTGTGTTCTTTGAATCGTTAGGTTGGTGATTGACGGTTCCTAGCGTTCGTCGGTGTTTTTCCTTCCGTTCGTTGCGTCGTCAATTATTCAAGGCAAGTAATTCTTGGAAACCTTTATGCTTAACGTGAAATGGTAATGTATATGGTGTGTGCTTTGCTTACCTCGGGAGGGTCCGACGGGGCCTCGAGGGAATCTATGGCTTCGTCCTGGATTCATGAGTTTGTTTCGCTAGCCTGCTCGGGAGGGTCCTTAGAGGCCTCGAGTGGGATTCGTGGCTTCGTCCCGGTCCTAGGTGACGTGTGTGCTTGATTTGTTTTATGAATGTGGCCAGCTCGGGAGGGTCTTTAGAGGCCTCGAGTGGGATTCGTGGCTTTGTCCCGATCCTAGGAAAATTGATTGACTATTTGTTTCCAGAAAAGACATGTCTGGTTTTGGTTTTCGAAATGATTTTGGTGCATGTACTATGAAATGTGTAAGCGATTGGTTTGCCTTGATTACTTGTACTAGCGTAATTGCTAACCCCTCTGGGGACCCGTTGTGGGGAAATTCTTGTTATGGATTTCAGGTTATGATCATCCGGATGAGCGAGCACTGGGACAGTATGAGGATGTTGGCCAGGGTCGTTGACAAATGCATTTGAGTCCTTTTATTTCCGTTACTCCATTCGATATGGTTGTTGCCCACTTTTGAAACTTATAGATTGTACTCGCGAGTACTTAGGCTTTTCTCTTCGGATTAAGATTTGTATTCATCAAGTTATTTATGTTTGCCACTGTTGATTATTCCACCGGTTGTACCGGACGTGTTAATCGATTTTCAACTAGATGATATGTGGTTTTACTGTGGTAAGTTGTTTCTAGCCTGGTGGGTCCCATGTAGGGGTCCACGGCACTGTAATATACCTTGAATATCTTGGGGGTGTTAGAGAAAATGGTATCAGAGAACTAGGTTTATGGATACATAGGCTTGTCGGTTATTTGGGTCTAGTTGTGTTTTGTTTTGCATATTGTCACACCGCTGCCAGCATCTCGGTACTTCCAGTGCTCGTAAGTTTTCTTATTCGGTCCTTTGTTTTCTTGGATTGTATTTCCACTTCTTGAATCGTAGTTGCTTTTTCCTCCCTTACTCATCATCAATATACTTCTGTTATCTCTTAACACCAGTATGGATGCCGGAGGAAACCGTGGTCGTGGTCGTGGACGCGGCCGAGGACGTGGGGCAGCCTGTGGGGCGGTCACGTCACATTCTTCGGGAGCCGGCAATACCGGCGACCATCATAGTCACGCTTCTTCTCAGGAGCGCGCTGACCTTGGTATTGCGGCCGTTATGCAGCAAATGATAAACCAAATGGCGGTGATAGCTCAGGTGGTCCAGAACCCGGATCCGGCCCACGCTAATCGGGGCGGAACGGATCGTTGGCTTCAGGATGTCATCAAGATGAATCCTCCTCAGTTTTCGGGAGCTTCGGACCCGATCGGCTGGGAGGGGTGGAACAAGGAGATATCTAAAGTCTTTACTGCTACCAACTGTCCCGAGGACCGTAAGGTCCCTATTGCCCAGTACTTTCTCACTGGGGACGCTACGGATTGGTGGGAAGCCGTTGGGCCCAAAAACTATGTTGCTTCGTGGGCCGAATTAAAGGAATTGATGGAGACTGAATATTGCCCGTGGCCGGTTAGACAGGCTCGAGTCCATGCTTTCTATGATGCTCAACCACGGGATATTCCCGTATCCCAAGCTATTTCCGATTTTAACAAGGAGTTGGGCTATGTGAAGACCCAAGTTGTCGAGGAGAGCGACAAAATTTTCCATTTTTCCAGGCGGATGAAATTGTCGATTCGGGACTACATGTCTGGGCTCATCTGTACTACTTTGAAAGATTATCAGAGTCGAGCTCTTGCCTATGATATGTCTGTGATGGCCAGTGCTGCGGTTTGGGAGAGTAAGAAACAAAAATCCGCCGGGAATTTCTCGGGTCACAAGGGTGGAGGTTAGCAGAGATCTCAGTCTGTAAATATTCCTGGGGGTGGTTCGACCCGTTTTTCTGGAGGCTATCGGGGTACTGCCAGTGCCTCCGTTCGGGAACCCAGATGCTTTAACTGTGGCAAGCCAGGCCATGTGAACCGGGAGCGTCCTCGTCCGACTTTGACTTGTCATACTTGTGGTCAGTCGGGCCACAAGGCTTCTTTTTGTGAACAGATCAGACTGATTCGCGGCGCCCGTTCTTTTCATCCAGCGCCTATGGAGCCGAGTGTGAATCAGGGCTCGTTCGCTCCGCAGTCTCCATCGAGTGTTAGCCGAGGGAGAGGTCGGGGTCAGCCCGCTAGAGGGGGAGCTTCCAGTGTCGGCTCTGCCACTCCACGTATCTGTGAGATGAGAATGGTCGATGATCCAGCGGTTACTGTGGCGACAGGTATCGTTCATATCCATTCCCATCCTGTCAGTGTGCTTTTTGATTTGGGTGCTACGCATTCATTCATTTCTGGAGTGTGTGCACCATTTAAGTCTTGACTGTTTATCGCCTTGACAGCTTTTCATCGTTAAACTTCCTAGCGGTGATAGAATCGTCGGTGATCGAGAGGTCCGGGACTGTTCTGTGTTTATTTGTGAGAGGGCTTGGCTCTCTAATCTTATTGTTGTGGGTATTGAGGGTGAGGATTTGATTCTCGGGGATGATTGGCTCGAGCGGCATGGTGCAATCATGAACTACCACACGAGGATCATCACCATGCTAGCCGAGGACGGCACCGAACACTCTTTCGCGGGGCGAAAGAGAAACCAGAAGCTTGTTATTAACGCCTTGAAGGCGATGAGACTCCTGCGAAATGGGGGTGTACTAGTTATTGGTGCTACGCCTTGAAAGCGGAGAGTGGTGGAGTCGAGCTTTCATCGATTCCAGTCGTTAGTGAATTTCCTGATGATTTTCCTGATGAGTTACCGGGGTTGCCACCGGACCGTGAGGTCGAGTTCGCTATAGAGTTAGAGCCGGGTGCGGCTCCGATTTCGAAGGCGCCGTATCGCATGGCACCTTCAGAGATGGCCGAGCTGAAGAAGCAGTTGAGTGAGCTTCTTGAGTCGGGTTATATTCAATCAAGTGCTTCGCCTTGGGGCGTACCGATTTTGTTTGTTCGGAAAAAGGATGGTTCACTGCGTTTGTGTATCGACTACCGCGATCTAAACAAGGTGACCATCAAGAACAAGTATCCTCTGCCGAGGATTGATGACTTGTTTGATCAGTTGCAGGGGGCTGCGGTATTCTCGAAGATCTACTTGAGATCGGGGTACTATCAGCTTCGGGTGAAGGAGTCCGACGTTCCGAGAACAGCTTTTCGGACGAGATACGGACACTATGAGTTTGTAGTTATGCCTTTCGGGTTAACTAATGCGCCGGAAGTGTTCATGTAATTGATGAACAAGGTCTTTATCGAGTTTTTGTATAAGTGTGTCGTCGTCTTCATTGACGATATCCTTATCTATTCGAGGAATGAGGAGGAACACACGTATCATTTACGAGTAGTGTTAGACATTTTTAGGACCGAGCAACTCTATGCAAAGTTCTCGAAATGTGAGTTCTGACTGAAGGAAGTGATGTTTCTAGGTCATGTGATTTCAGCCGAGGGTGTTCGTGTGGACTCGCAGAAGATTGAGGCAGTGTTGGGTTGGGCACCGCCTAAAAACGTGAAAGAGGTCCGTAGTTTCTTGGGTTTAGCTGGCTACTACCGTAGGTTCGTCGAGGGTTTCTCAAAACTAGCTCGACCACTTACACAGTTGCTCCAGAAGTACGAGAAGTTCGTTTGGAATGACAAGAGGCAGTCGAGTTTTGAGGAGCTGAAGAGGCGTTTGACTTCAGCCCCGATTTTGGCATTTCCATGTGGCAACGAGGGTTTTGTCGTTTATAGCGATGCTTCAGGTCAGGGTCTTGGGTGCGTGTTGATGCAGCACGGCAAGACTATTGCATTTGCGTCGAGGCAGTTGAGGCCGTATGAGCTTAACTACCCTACTCACAATTTGGAGTTAGCGACAGTTGTTTTTGCGCTCAAGATTTGGCGTCACTATCTTTTTGGCTCTGCATGTCAGATTTTTACCGATCATAAAAGTCTGAAGTACATATTTACTCAGCGGGAGTTGAATATGAGGCAGAGGAGGTGGTTAGAGTTGATTAAGGATTATGACCTCGAAATCCTTTATCATCCGGGCAAGGCGAACGTCGTGGCCTACGCCTTGAGTCGGAAACCAGTCTCGTTGCGGACACTTGAGATCCTTACGTCTCAAGCCGAGCTTCAGCGGGATTTGATTAAGTGGAGTGTTGAGATTTCGTTGCCTGGAGCCGTAGGGCGACTTTGTGCTTTAGAGATTTCGTCGTCTCTGATCGATGAAATTAAACTGAAACAGCTGGAGGATCCGATGATTATGCAAATCCGAGAGAATGTTCTTAAGGGAAAGTCTCCTGGGTTTGTGATTCATGAAGATGGGGTATTGATATTTTAGAGTCGTCTGTGTACCGAACGACTTGGAATTGAGGCAGAGTATTTTACGTGAGGCCCATGCTACGCCTTACTCCATTCATCCTGGTTCGAGTAAGATGTACAAGGACCCGAGGAGAAATTTCTGGTGGAATGATATGAAGGAGGAGGTCGCACAGTTTGTAGCGAGATGTTTGACTTCCTAGCAGGTCAAAATCGAGCATCAGCGACCAGCCGGGTTATTGCAGTCACTTCCCGTTCCGGAATGGAAATGGGAAGACATATCGATGGACTTCATTACAAGTTTACCGAGATCGAGATCAGGCATGAATATGGTTTGTGTGATTGTTGATCGCCTGACCAAGTCGGCACATTTTCTGGGCATCAAGGATACTTGGGGCCCGGAGAAGTTGGCTCGTATGTTTATTGCGCAGATTGTGAGGCTTCACGGTACTCCGAAGTCTATTGTTTCGGATCGTGATGGCCGTTTTGTATCGCATTTCTGGCAAGCGATGCATAAGGCGTTGGGTACTCGTTTGCGTTTGAGTACCTCTTTTCATCCTCAGTCAGATGGACAGTCGGAACGCATTATCCAGACGTTCGAGGATATGTTGCGTGCTTGTGCTCTCGACTGGAGTAGCGACTGGGAGGAGCATTTGCCATTGATCGAATTCACGTACAACAATAGTTGGCACGCGTCGATTCGGATGACACCGTATGAGGCGCTTTATGGGCGGCGTTGTCGATCGCCGATTTGTTGGAACGAAGCGTCTGATTTGGTCGGGACCGAACCAGATATTGTTTTAGAGACGAGGCGGAAGGTGGATTTGATTCGAGAACGGATGTTGACCGCTCAGAGTCGACAGAAGTCGTATGCCGACGTCCATCATCGACCTTTGGAATTCGAGGTGGGAGACCACGTTTTGCTAAAGGTGTCGCCGACGAGAGGAATTTTTTGTTTCGGGTAGAAGGGGAAGTTGAGTCCGAGATTTATTGGGCCCTTTGAGATTATCGAGCGAGTCGGTGAGTTGGCATACCGTTTGGCACTACCTCCGGCCTTCAGTCACGTTCATAGAGTTTTTCATGTTTCCCAGCTGAGGAAATATGTTCCGGATCCTAGTCATATCATCGACTTTGGCGAGATCGATATTGCCGAGGACATTACCTTCGAGGAGCGTCCCTTGAAGATTTTGGAGCACCGTGAGAAGGGACTGAGGCATAAGACCATTCCTTTGGTCAAAGTGCAGTGGTCGAGACATGGTGTCGAGGAAGCAACTTGGGAGACCGAGGATAGCATGCGTGCTAAGTACCACGAGTTGTTTATTTCTTAAGTTTCGGGACGAAACTTGTTTTTAGAGGGGTAGAATGTAATATCCGCATTTTTCCTTTCTCTCTTGATATTCTCATTTTGGTGTATTTTCGTTTTTGGCAACTCGCTTGTAACCGTATTGACACTTCGAGGATATTTAATATTGTACTTTTTGTCATTCGAGCTTGTTTCGGACTTATTTTACTCGATTCGGTGTTTTATGTTGTTTTCGTCGCTATTTCGGGTATTCTCGTAAATCGTCATTCGGAACCGCCGTTTCGGGGTTGCCGAGGATCCATCTCACGTTATTGAGCTTGTTGTGAGCTTTTGTTTGGTGTTTCGACCGCGTATTGTACATTTCGGATGTTTTGGGCCGTTTTGTAATTTCCCAAGGTTTTGGAAAAATTACGTTTGTTGTTGTTTTTCCAAACCTTTGGGTAGTCGGTAATATGTTTTCCTTCAACACTTAAGTTCGTCGTCTCGAGTCCTTTACGTTCGTACCATCTTGAATTGTTCACCATTGTATTTCGATTCTTTTTCGGTACCTCCCTTGTCTATTTCTGGCCTGTACTTCCCAGAAAAGGATGTTACGTACGTAACACACCTTTTGGTTACGTACGTAACGGCCTAGTGTAAAATAGTACAGGCATTTCTGCGTTTTTGGTTACGTACGTAAGGCCCTTATGACTTGCGTACGTAACACAACTTATGTACGTTCGCAATTGGTGGCTAACGTACGTAACGCATCCTGGGTTATAAACCCAGGAGTTGACCATTTTCGGTCGTTTTTCATCTCTTCTCTCTTCTCTCCGACTCCAGCGACTTTCTTGGTGTTTTTCGGCGATTTGAAGCTTAGCAACTCCGAGCCATCATCTTCTTCCAGTTTTTGGAGTATATTATCAACATCTAATCGTGTTCTTCGTCTTTAATTCGAGGTAAACTCCTAAAACCTTGTTTTGGGTAAATTGGGGGTTTTCACATTTTCGTCCCATTCGTTCCGTATGATAGATTAATTCATGATGAATATGATTAATCTTGTTGGTATTGTTGGTTTTCCTACGGATTCATGGTATATTTCGTGGTATTTTTGTAATCGAGAGGGTTTGGTTGTGGTCCGCCCTCGTTGTTGTTTTTATACAAGTATACATGAATCGTAGGCGGGTTTTCGGGTGTATTCCAATTCCGTATTCGTTTAGGATTGGTTGTGATTGTGTTCTTTGAATCGTTAGGTTGGTGATTGACGGTTCCTAGCGTTCGTCGGTCTTTTTCCTTCCGTTCTTTATGTCGTCAATTATTTAAGGCAAGTAATTCTTGGAAACCTTTATGCTTAACGTGAAATGGTAATGTATATTGTGTGTGCTTTTCTCACCTCGGGAGGGTCCGACGGGGCCTCGAGGGAATCTATGGCTTTGTCCTGGATTCATGAGTTTGTTTCGCTAGCCAGCTCGGGAGGGTCCTTAGAGGCCTCGAGTGGGATTCGTGGGTTCGTCCCGGTCCTAGGTGACGTGTGTGCTTGATTTTTTTTATGAATGTGGCCAGCTCGGGAGGGTCCTTAGAGGCCTCGAGTGGGATTCGTGGCTTCGTCCCGGTCCTAGGCAAATTGATTGACTGTTTGTTTCCGGAAAAGACATGTCTGGTCTTGATTTTCGAAATGATTTTGGTGCATGTATTATGAAATGTGTAAGCGATTGGTTTGCCTTGATTACTTGTACTAGCGTAATTGCTAACCCCTCTGGGGACCCGTTGTGGGGAAATTCTTGTTATGGATTTCAGGTTACGATCATCCGGACAAGCGAGCGCTGGGACAGTACGAGGATGTTGGCCAGGGTCGTTGACATATGCATTTGAGTCCTTTTATTTCCGTTACTCCATTCGATATGGTTGTTGTCCACTTTTGAAACTTATAGATTGTACGTGCGAGTACTTAGACTTTTCTCTTCGGATTATGATTTGTATTCGTCAAGTTATTTATGTTTGCTACTGTTGATTATTCCACCGGTTGTACCGGGCGTGTTAATCGATTTTCAACTGGATGATATGTGTTTTTACTGTGGTAAGTTATGTCTAGCCTGGTGGGTCCCATGTAGGGATCCACGGCACTGTAATATACCTTGAATATCTTGGAGGTGTTACAGTGTGAAGGGGCATCATGCATGTCCTATATGTGAAGAAAACACAAGCTATGTTCAGTTGAAACACGAAAAAAAAAACAGTTTACACTCAACATCGGAGGTTTCTCAAGCGCCATCACCCATATCGTAGATTGAGAAAAGCTTTTAATGGATACCAGGAAGAGGGATTTGCACCGATACCATTAACAGGTGAGCAAGTTTACGACCGCGTTAAGAATATCAATATTGTGTTTGGGAAAGCTACAAAAAAGTCCGTCGCGACAAACATATGGAAGAAGAGGTCCATATTCATTGATCTTCCATACTGGAGCAAACTAGATGTTAGACATTGCATAGATGTTATGCATGTCGAAAAAATATGTGCGATAGTGTGATCGGCACACTTCTCAATATTAAAGACAAAACAAAATATGGTGTCCAGGCGCGTCTAGACCTAGAGGATATGGGTATTCGTCCTCAGTTGCATCCGCAATCAGTTGGTAAACGAACTTATCTCCCCCCAGCATGTTATACTTTATCAAAAAGGGAGAAAATCAGCTTTTGTAAATGTTTAAAAGGCATTAAAGTGCCACAAAGTTACTCTTCAAATATTAAGAGTCTTGTGTCGTTGCAAACTCTTAAATTTGTTGGCTTAAAGTCACATGACTGTCATGTCTTGATGCAACAACTTCTAGCAGTGGCTATACGTGATGTTTTGCCTAAAAAAGTGAGGCATATCATAACTCGCTTGTGCTTTTTTTTCAATGCTATATGTAGCAAAGTGATAGATCCTCTAGTTTTGGATGAGTGGAAAAATGAGGTTGCTGTTATCTTATGCCAATTGGAGATGCATTTTCCTCCTTCCTTTTTCGATATCATGGTTCACTTACTTGTCCATCTATTTAGAGAGATTGAAGAGTGTGGCCCTGTTTATTTGAGATGGATGTACCCCATTGAGCGATACATGAAGATTTTCAAAGGGTATACCAAAAACCCATTTCGTCTGGAAGTATCTATTGTGGAGAGGTACATTGCAGAAGAAGCTATCGAGTTTTGCACAGATTACATGTCACAAGTGGAATCCGCAGGGCTTCCTAAGTCTCAACATGAGGATAGAATTAGAGGAAAGGGTACATGAGGTGTTAAAGTTGTAACCAAGAGTCGAGATGAGGTGCTTCAAGCACATTTGTACATTTTGAATAACACTAATGATGTTCTTCCCTACTTGTCAGCTCACAAGAATCATTTAAAGATAAAGAATCCCCGAATGAGTGAAAAATAGTTGTTGATCGAACATAATAAGACTTTCTTGAGATGGTTTAAGGAACAAATTTCTAGCAGTTCATCTGAAACATTATAATGGCTAGCTTACGGACCCAAATCTGATGTCGTAACTTGGAGTGCATACGATATTAATAAGTACTCATTCTATACAAAGTCACAAGATGACAAGAGTACGGTTTAAAATAGTGGAGTTACTCTTCAAGCCGAGTCTATGCACTTTTCAAGCACAGAAGATAAAAACTCAGTTTTGGCATCGACGAATTACTATGGAGTTATAGAAGAGATCTGGGAACTTGATTATGTTAAGTTTAGAGTGCCTGTGTTTAAGTGCAAGTGGGCTGATAATAATACGGGTGTGGAAACCGATGAGTTAGGATTTACTTTGGTAGATCTTCACAAGGTAGCTTACAAAGACGAGCCTTTTTATCATGGCACACCAAGCAAAACAGGTGTTTTATGTCAACGATCCATGTAATGAAAGATTGTCAGTGGTTATTCCTGGTAGAAGTGTGGATATGAATGAAACTAAAGAATCAACGTTTGACAATTGTGAATTTATTCCTTTGTCAACACGGTTACCCACTATTGTTGAAGAAAATGAAGCTGATGACATACATGCCATTCGAAATGACCATGATGAAGGTTTATGGGAGAACTATGTTATCTCAAAAGATAAATAAAAATCAGGTACATGAATCACTACATCTAAGTTTTGCATAGATACATATGTCATTTTTGTTCTCATTCTAAGTCTAACCGAATTAATTTATTCTCCTCTTATAAAGTGAGTACGTGTTCACTTAGAAATCGGTAGATTTTGTACTTACTAATCAAAATGTAGGCAATTAGATGTTAAGTTATAATATGAGTCAATTTAGACAACTAGGTAATACGTTGTGTTTGACAAGTATTACTTTTTTGACAAAGAGTTTGTCAAACAAAAAATATTACTGTTGTGTTTGACAAGTATTAGTTTTTTGACAAAGAGTTTTTCAAACAAAAAATATTATTGGTGTATGTTGTGTTTGACAAATATTAATTTTTTGGTTTATGTTGTGTTTGACAATATTTTCATTTGTTTATACAGGCACATGACTTCTCCTCGGCATCCTTCTCGCTCTCCTTCTCATTCTCCTCATACTACTCGCCATTCTCCTCCTCATTCCGCTGCTTCTCCTCATACGCAGACTACTACATCGAGAAATCCTACAAGATGTAGAAGTATGGCCAAACGGCGTGTAGATGGGAAAAAGCTACCTCTTGATATCGATCCAGTCAGTGAAAAACTTAAGTACGAGCACAAAATCAAGTTGAGTACGTATTTGGGTAAACTTGTGGAAAATCATGTTTCTATATTGTACGATCGATGGAATCACGTACCGGACAAGCCCGATAAGGAAATGCTGTGGCAGGATGTATTGGTACGTGCATTACTTTTGTGATTAATTATGTGTTTCCCTTTGTGCTTAAATTAAATTAAATTATTCTATAAAAACGGAAATTAAATAAAATAATTTAAAAAACTGAATTAAATATAAATATGGATTAAAAGTGAAATTTATTAAAAAACATTAATTTAATTAAATTATTCTACAGAAACTAAAATTAAATTAAATAATAATATATAATTGATTGATAATATGATGTGATGAATGAAATTATTTTCTGATCCCTTTTGTTAGTGCTACTCTATGATTTTAGGATAACTTATTTCTTACATTTGGCAACACAAAATGAATTATTGTATTGACTTAATTTTTTTTTAAAATTTAAATTACCAACTTAAATGTATACCACCAACTTACTTTTATGTATATATAATTAAAAAACTGAATTAAATATAAATAATCTAGAATAAAACTGAAATTTATAAAAAAACCTTAATCTAAGTAAATTATTTTCTAAAAACTGAAATTAAATAAAATAATTTAAAAAACTGAATTAAATATAAATAACCTGGAATAAAATTAAAATTTATGAAAAAACATTAATTTAATCAAATTATTCTATAAAAACATAAATTATTGCAAATAATTTAAAATTGTATTATTGATAACGTTTCAATTTGAATTGTCAATGTAGGCCAACTTTGATGTCAGTCAAATTAGCAATATTGGTCAATTTCGCACGAAGACATTGCAGTCTATTGGCAGGATGTGGAGGCAATTTAAGGCCCGATTTGGCCGTGAGTATATATATGGTCCGTCGAAAGAGTTGTCTCCTTGCGAGAAATATGGTATATCGTAGGACGATTGGAAAGAATTCAAAAAGACTCTTGAGGACCCTACTTGGGAGGTAAATCTGAATACAAAAGACATTTTCTGTAGCTCGATTACTTGAAGATATTTCCTTACATATTATTTCGATTCCTTGCAAATAATTTTCTATAGATCGATTTCACCTCTCGTTTCATTTACTTACATATTATTTCGATTCCTTGCAAATATTTTTTTCCAGGAAAAGAGAATCAAGAAACAAGATATAGCGAAGATGAACAATGCTCCCCATACTATGGCTCGAGGTGGATATGATTTTGTGGAGGTACAGGAGATGGAGAGAAAGATGAAGGAGCGTAAAGAAGAAGCGTCAAAGTCTGGAGAAGATGTTATTATTGATCCTCCATCTCCTCCTTCACATCATCAGAGGTGGAAACTTGGTCGCCAAAAAAGATCTGGAGGAGTGTCATCAGATGCAGCACGAGAGATTATTACTAAGATCGTAAGTTTAAAAAATCATTTAATATTTGACAATGTACTTAAAATTTAATAAACTTAGTTTTCTTATCTTTTCAAAAGTTGATTCTAGATATTTTTGTTTTGCAATTAAATTCTATAACTTAAATTTTTGTTGTTGTAAAAAATAAAATTCGTAATATTTAATTTAAAATATTTAAAGGTTGTGAATAAAATTTTAAAAGTTCACTTTTATGTTTCACTTATGAAACAAAGTTTTTTTTATCCTTACAACAAAAATATTAACTGTTCATTTATGTGCTTCACATTTGTGTTACACTTACAAAAAAACGTTCTTTTGTAGGATGAGTTGGAGGCACAGTGTACACAGGGCAGCTTCACTCCCGAGGGACGACATGATATATTGGCCAAGGCCATTGGGAGACCGGAGCACCCTGGCCATGTTCGTGGGATTGGATTTGGTGTAGGCATTCTAGATTATTTTGGACGATCTTCACGTCGATCTGCATCATCAAGTGTGTTGGAGGAACTAACGAAGAAGATCACATATGATGTGACACAAAATTTGATGAAGACATTTGGCCAAACATTGGAGTCTTTGGGTGCCCATTCACAGCAGCCCCACACCGATCTACGTAACACCTGATGATCATCATGTTACCCATGTCAGTACGAAGGGGAGTTGTGCCGATGATGTTTCTGGCCCTTCACGAGGGAAGACTCCGCCTGGGGACACTGGTCGATTTGGATTTTATGTGGACGATCATACTCCTCGTCTAGTCGCTATCGGTCGAGTTCATCATGGTGATTCTACCCTACACTGTGCACCTTTACCAGCTCATTTGGTTAAGGTAGTAGTCGAGGAGGCCGTAGATGGCGGTGCCGAAGTTCCTATACCTACTGAATGTAACATCCGGATTTTATTACTGTGTATTTTACCTGTATTCGAACCCTGTATTATTCGGATTTGTGGTTTTGATTATTGGAGTATGATATTTCTTGCATTGGCATCCTTGTACTTAAGTATAACATCATGCAAAATTTCTCATGCAAACTCATGATAGCGCACGCTAAGAATGTAGCTTAACGCGCGCTATCGGGCTTAACTAGCGCACGCTATGCATGTAGGAGTTGCGTGCGCTAAGAACTCAATTATTGAGCGGGACGGCTAGCACATGCGCCAGCCAAGACATGGGTCCGGATAAGATTCCCGCGGATGAACACAGCGATTACGAAGTCAACTCTTATTAGCGCACGCTAAGGAAAGCTTAGTAGCGTGCGCTAACTTGTTAAAATGCAGAATATTATAAATGGGACAACAACCCGATTTGGCTTTCATTTCTTTCGCCCATTCTTCATTCTTGAGAGGCCAGAGAGCTTTAATCACCCCTCTATCACACTGAGAACATATATTAGTGATCCTTGAATATTGGTTATCACTTGTGAGTGACCATTGAAGAGAAGTAACACCTTGGAGTGGCACATAACCAACCGGAGTCGGATTCTACCTTGTGGTTCAGTGATTTCGGCATATTAAGGTATGTTCAACCTATCACCAGCCTTAGATTTGGATTCCAAGGGATTAGATGATCATGCTAACGTGATATTGAATTTCATTGGTGAATTATTCAACAAACATCATGTTTTAAAGATTGGAATATCTATGCTTACGATATTATTGCTGGAACCTTGAAATCGGAATCCTAGTACTTCAAATGATAAGAGAAACATTCTGAAGTTAACAATCCGTATGATTTATGTTATCTTTGTGATCATGAATTGGAGGTGATATTATAAGAACTTAAAGGAAGAATCATCTTAGGAAATATTCTTTCATATAAGTTGGAATTGTTAGTTCACCTCAAGATGAAGTCTGAATATGTATAATGATAGTGGAATCTAATACATCAACCGGAGATCACCAACTTCGCATGAGAATTGTAATCAAGATGGATTATGGTGTTGTGATGATTATACGTATACTTGCATCTCGAAGTTGTTATTATCCTTGAGATCATTCATAAGGGTTATGAACATAACATGAAGTCGGATAACAAACATCAAATCACTGAGGAATTCGTTTACTTCATCACCATTTGTATAATCTGCTGCCCTCCAGTGAACTGCCATGCACTCTTAGCGTGCGCTAAGCTACGTTAATTAACGTGCGCTATCGTGTATGTTTAGCGTACGCCACATTTGCAACTTAGCGTGCGCTAAGTCATCAGGCGAGTCAGTTGGCTGACCAGTGAGGTACTGACCGTGCATGGTTAGCGTATGCTAGGCTGTGTGTATTGCGTGCGCTAACGAGTAGCATTAACATACGCTACATAGGATGCGTAGCGTGCGTTAAGCTATCCAGACAGATTGCATATTAAGGACTTCCTACCGAAATTGTTGAATTGTTAGACGTTCATTCGTCATGAAATGAATTCTATGCTATTTCTTTTGTTAAGGTTCGAGCTTAACACGTGATTGATCGAAGGGGACGACCTTCGAGTATTTTGATATTCGTGGAAGTTTATTCTTGTCAACGAACCGAGGCAAGTACTCTAATTAGAATTGTTTATATTGTGACAATTATGATGTGATTGTATCATGTAAATATGTTGTGAATATATGTCCACCATGCGTTGATCCGACGGGAATCATCATGGGAATCTATAGCTGTGTGCGCTGGATCGTTAGACAGGTAGTTCCACCATGCGTTGGTCCGACGGGATCATCATGGGAATCTATATTTGTGTCATTTGGATCGTTGGAATACCATTAGTATGTTGAAACTGTTATGATATGATATGTGTTGTGAATATTTCTCGTTGGAGAAACTTGTTAAGATATAATTGTTGATTATATCATTGTTGTATGATTATTGTACTTGTATTAGCATCGTTGTGCTAACCCCTTCGGGGGTGAACATTTGTGTATGTTCAGGATCCAGGAGAGCGGGGAAACAACCACTGGAGATGCATGACGACGAGGGTGCAGAGTGATGTTCCGGCCGGGTTTCTTGCATTGTTTGTTGGTTATTTCAATAAGTACTCGAGTACGTCGTCGATTTATAATGTTTGGATTTTAGTGATGTAATAATAACTCTTCATGGGATATTTGTATTTTCGGTTTTGAACCAGTCGGTTGAATTTTATTTCAGAAATTTCATAAATCGGTATCTGTTATTGTCATTTCCTTTATTCAGCCTTGTAAATTCTTATGTAAAGGATTTACGGCGCTGTCATATTCCTGAATATATCGGGGGTGTTACAGAATATGGTATCAGAGCTAAGATTTTGGATATCTTGGCCATTGGGTTAAAATAGGGGTCATTTACGTTTTTGAGGTAACCGGCCGTGAATGACATCACTGTACTGCCTACGTCTTCATGCGAACGGTGGTTGTAAGTTCCTAAATTCTATCTCGTTCTTTACATGTTGTACTTTTCATACTTGAACATTAGAACAATGTTGTTTCCTGTATATTAAGTACTTGTGCTTACAGTATGTTGAGAGGCGGACGTGGATGTGGTCGCGGTCGTGGACGCGGACGAAGGAATGCTGAAAGGGAGGCGTCGCCTTCTAATCAGGCTAGTCATAGCTCAGGCGAGCCGCAACAATCCATCAATAACGAACCGGAACCTGGTGTACCAGAAATCCTTCGTCAAGTCGTGAACCAGATGACTCAGTTCGCTCAGGTCGTGGACCGAATGCAAGTGGCGGCAGGAATTTAGCAGGGAGATGGACAACAAAGGATTCCAGAAATGGGAAACCGAGGTGACCGATGGTTACAAGAGTTGGCAAAGATGCAACCACCCAAATTTGACGGCTTTTCCAAGACTCCCACTTGGGACCATTGGTTGAAGGAACTGGAGAAAATTTTTGCTGGAATTAATTGCCCGGACGACAGGAGAGCTCCTATTGCCCAGTACTTTTTGATAGGGGAAGCATCCGAGTGGTGGGAAGCTATCCGACCTTCAGATCATGATGCCGATTGGACGGAATTTAAAATGATGATGGAAGCTCAGTATTGCCCTCGTCCTGTGAGGGAAGCCAAAATTAGAGAGTTTTTCTCCGCACAACCATCAGACGAACCCGTATCCCAGACGATTAAGACGTTTAATCAGCAATTAGCATTTGTTCGACATCTGGTCAGAACAGATGCGGAGATGATGATTCATTTTGAAATGAGAATGAAACCAGAAATCCAGAGGTACATGTCCGGTTTTGAATGTACCACTCTCCGCCAATACCAGGATAAGGCGTTGGCGTACGAAATAAAAGAAGCGGCAATGGAGAAGTTTATGGAGTCGAAGAAACAGAAAGTCTCTGGTACTTTTACAGAGCACAAGAGCAGTGGGCCCTGCAAGGCCCAGTCTTCTTTTTCTTTCAAGAAACCTCCGCACCCATCTAAGAGCGGAAAGAATTACGGAACAGTGTCAGCCACGACGGATACAGCTAGGAAGTGCTTTAATTGTGGTCGCCCAGGCCACTTTTGGCACGATTGTTTGTGCACCCCAGTTACATGTTTTGACTGCGGACAGGAAGGGCACCGTGCGACATTTTGCAAGGATGCCACCAAATACAATGGAACCCGTTCATCACAGCTAGTTCAGAAGGAAGCTAGTATCCAACAGACGCAACAAAGTGTCCAGATGCCTCAAAATTTTGGCCGCGGACGAGGCAGAGGACAATGGGACCGAAAGGGGACATCGAGTGCCGGATCTGTTCCCCCACGTCTGTATGAGATGAGGAGGACAGACGATCAGGATGCTGCTGTTGCATCAGGTACTGTCCAAATCCTTTCCCAGCCAGTTAGCGTTTTATTCGTTACAGGAGCTACACATTCTTTTATATCTTTGTCTTGTGTAAATCGTTTGAATATTTCTGGTTTTCGTACTTGTGAACCTTATGTTGTTGGTTTACCGAGTGGAGAGAGGATTGTTGGGAACTTAGATACTAGAGATTTTCCTGTATTATTTGGGGGTAGGGAGTGGCTCTGAAATCTAATTGTTATAGAAATGCAAGGATATGACCTAATACTCGGAGACGATTGGCTTAATCGATATGGAGCAATTGTAAATTACCGAAGGAGGAATATTTCGCTGATCGCTGATGATGGCTCCGAAGTACTATTTGAAGGATGGAAACCAGGAAGCTCAGGAAAGTTGATCAAAGCAATGAAAGCTGTCAAATTGTTGAAACAGGGCTGTACAGGATATTGGTGCTATGCAATGAAGAAAGAAGATGAAATTATGAAACTTTCATCCATTCCTGTTGTGAATGAATTTCCAGATGTATTTCCTGACGAATTACCTGGACTACCTCCACGACGGGATGTAGAATTCACTATTGAGCTGGAACCCGGAGCTACACCAATTTCTAAGGCGCCGTATCGTATGGCACCTACTGAAATGTATGAACTGAAGAAGCAGCTGGAGGAGTTACTGGACAAAGGCTATATTCAGCCAAGCGTTTCACCCTAGGGTCCGCCAGTTCTTTTTGTCCGAAAGAAGGATGGATCGCTTCGACTGTGTATTGACTATCGAGAGCTGAACAAGATGACGATTAAGAACAAGTATCCGTTGCCACGGATTGATGATCTATTTGACCAGTTTCAAGGAGCAACAGTATTTTCTAAAATCGATCTGAGATCAGGATACCATCAGCTGAGGATTAAGGAATCTGATGTTCCAAAGTCAGCATTCAGAACTCGCTACGGACACTATGAGTTTGTAGTGATGCCATTTGGTCTCACTAATGCACCTGCTGTATTCATGCAGTTGATGAACCGAGTGTTCATCGAATATTTGGATAAATTTGTGGTCGTGTTCATTGATGACATTCTGGTGTATTCTAAGAACCCGAAAGAGCATGCACAGCATTTGCGGATTGTATTAGAACTTTTGAGAAGCGAGCAACTTTACGCCAAACTCTCTAAGTGTGAATTCTGGCTAAAGGAAGTAATGTTCCTCGGTCATGTGGTATCAGCGGAAGGAGTCCGAGTAGATCCGCAGAAAATCGAAGTAATTATGGATTGGAAACCTCCAAAGAACGTGAAAGAAGTCCGGAGTTTCTTAGGACTCGCTGGGTATTATCGTCGGTTCGTGGAAGGGTTTTCCAAAATCTCCCGCCCACTTACTCGACTCCTGCATAAAACTCAAAAGTTTGAGTGGAACGAGTCGTGTCAGACTAGTTTTGATGAATTGAAGAAGAGGTTCACGACAGCACCAATTTTATCACTTCCACAACGGACTGGAGGATTCATAGTTTACAGTGATGCTTCGAACCAAGGACTCGGATGTGTATTGATGCAGCATGACAAGGTGATCGCTTATGCTTCACGACAACTGAAACCTTATGAAGTGAATTACCCAACACATGATTTGGAGCTAGCAGCAGTAGTTTTTGCTTTGAAGATCTGGAGACATTACCTGTACGGGACTCATTGTCAGATCTTTATGGATCACAAGAGTCTCAAATACATCTTCAGTCAGAAAGAGTTGAACATGCGGCAAAGAAGATGGTTAGAACTGATTAAGGATTATGACTTGGAGATTTTGTATCATCCAGGCAAAGCGAATGTAGTGGCCGATGCACTCAGCCGCAAGCCTGCTTCTATTCAGATGCTAGAGACGCTGACCTCCCAACTTAGCCTTCAACGAGAGATGATTCGAGAAGGAATTGAAGTGTGGTTACAAAGAGTCCAAGGACAACTGTGCGTGATGGAAATAACTTCGTCATTAATCGAAGAAATCAAATCTAGACAGGTAGATGATCCTCTGATGATTCGGTTACGTGACGAAGTGATCAAGGGAAAGGCCCCCGGATTCGTAATCCATGATGACGGAGTTTTGAGATTTCAGAACCGACTCTGCGTTCCCGATGTCAATGTTCTGAAACAGATGATTATGAAGGAAGCTCACAGTTCGCCCTATTCTATCCACCCGGGCACCAGTAAAATGTATAAGGACTTGAAGCAGAATTTCTGGTGGGGCAACATGAAGAAAGATGTAGCGGACTATGTTTCGAAATGCTTGACTTGTCAGCAGGTTAAGATCGAGCATCAACGGCTTGCCGGAATGTTGAAGCCGCTTCCAATCCCTGAATGGAAGTGGGAGGACATATCGATGGACTTTATCACCAGTATGCCGAGAACTAAGATAGGAATGAACATGATTTGGGTGATAGTTGATCGTTTAACCAAATCGGCTCATTTTCTAGGCATTAAGGACACGTGGGGACCAGAGAGGTTGGCACGAGTATTTATATCGGAGGTAATTCGATTGCATGGTACGCCTAAGACCATCATTTCTGATCGAGACGGCCGTTTTGTGTCTCACTTTTGGAAAGCAGTTCATAAGGCCTTGGGGACCGAATTGAACTTCAGTACAGCTTATCACCCGCAGACTGACGGACAGTCAGAGAGGACTATTCAAACAGTGTAAGATATGTTGAGGGCTTGTGCCTTAGATTGGTCAAATGATTGGGAAATTCATCTACCATTGATTGAATTTACCTACAATAATAGTTGGCATGCTTCCATTAAGATGGCACCATTCGAGGCATTATACGGGAGGAGATACAGATCGCCCCTATGCTGGGACGATTCATCAGACTTGATCGGAACAGAACCAGAGTTGATCGTGCAGACTCGAGAGAAGATAGCCTTGATTCATGAAAGGCTGTTAACCGCCCAAAGTCGCCAGAAATCGTACGCAGACGTACGTCGTCGCCCATTGGAGTTCAGTACTGGAGACCACGTACTATTGAAGGTTTCTCCTACTCGAGGAATCTTTCGTTTCGGAAGGAAAGGAAAGCTGAGTCCGAGATATATCGGACCATTTGAGATCCTTGAGAGAGTTGGAGAGTTAGCATACAGATTGGCATTGCCGCCGTCATTGTGCCATGTTCATAACGTGTTCCACGTATCCCAGTTACGGAGGTATATACCAGATCCTAGTCATGTCATTGATTTCGGCGAGATCGAAGTTGCTCAAGATGGGACGTCTGAAGAAAGACCGGTCAATATACTCGAGAGTCGAGTTAAGCAGTTGAGGAACAAACCAATCGTTTTGGTCAAAGTTCAATGGTCACGCCATGGAGTGGAAGAAGCCACATGGGAAACGGAAGATGGCATGAAGTCCAGATATCCCGAATTATTTTCGTCTTGAGTTTCGGGACGAAACTCCTTTTTAGTAGGAGAGTATGTAACATCCGGATTTTATTACTGTGTATTTTACCTGTATTCGAACCCTGTATTATTCGGATTTGTGGTTTTGATTATTGGAGTATGATATTTCTTGCATTGGCATCCTTGTACTTAAGTATAACATCATGCAAAATTTCTCATGCAAACTCGTGATAGGGCACGCTAAGAATGTAGCTTAACGCGCGCTATCGGGCTACAACTAGCGCACGCTATGCATGTAGGAGTTGCGTGCGCTAAGAACTCAATTATTGAGCGGGACGGCTAGCACATGCGCCAGCCGGGACATGGGTCCGGATAAGATTCCCGCGGATGAACCTGGACAGTTCTGAAGTCAACTCTTATTAGCGCACGCTAAGGAAAGCTTAGTAGCGTGCGCTAACTTGTTAAAATGCAGAATATTATAAATGGGACAACAATGTAACACCCCCAATCCGCTCAGGGATATTACACGTCGTAGAACCCTTCCTCAAGGATCTACCAGGCTGGTAACGACATATAACAACTCAACCATGCCTTTAAGGCTAAAATGACTCAGTAGACCGATTTGGTCTTTCAACAAATACATACATCTCAAATACAACTCATGCCCACGCAGGGGTCCGTACAACGGGAAAATATAGCAGCGGAAAAATAGAGTACAACTGAACCAATAAACAGAGTACGGTTCCTCGTGTGATTAGTATCGATCATCTTTCATCATCCTTTGTGCCGACCCTGTGTTATGCTCCAAAACCTGAATGCAAAAACAGACATCCACCCCCCGAATACTCGGGGGTTAGCAAAACTCCACTGTTTTGCTAGTGCAAGAACAAAGTGCAAATACGAGCCATACAATTCACATTCCACGAATAACAATAACCAAGGATCCTCAAAGATCCAAACGAAACGAAAAGTACTTCCCGAGGCAAGGGTTTGAGAAAACATTTCAAAATCGAAATATTATAAATCAATGGAAGTAATTTATAAAACGGTTTAGAATGCCATCGAGAGTTTTAATAGAAAACAATTTAGGATTATCAAATCCTACTTTTCAAAATCCAAAAGACAAAAGAGGGTCACCGCCCCAAAGGTTTACTTTCCGAAAAATGACATTTACCAAACCGTTTGGGGTTTTAGCCCCAAATCCGTAAAATGACTTTTACAAAACCATTGGGATTTTAGCCCCAAATCTCATCAACTCACAGTACACAAGAACGACCACAAGGTTCGTTTCCCAACATCAAAATCCACAAATAAAGGATTTAAAACAAACAACAAAATACTCTAGTACCATCCTAGCCAAGTAAGCCAAACGAACACTTACCTCTTACACACTTAGTCGATGCATGCAATCATGAAAACCATTCGAAAGCACTCATTTCCGTAAATGCCAATATCAAATCACATTTGCAAAATGCACCACAATTAACCGCGGACCCACAGCTTCGTGGATCCCTGCCGAGACCCCATCGGATCTAACCCACAGTGGTTAAAAACAAGCTCGCGGTTCCACAGCTTCGTGGAGCCCTACCGAGACCCCGTCGGATCTAACCCGTAGTGAGCATACACACACACACGTTACTCATGCAATACTAACATGCTAAGAATGTAAGTTCATTAAGAATACTCACTAGAGATGGCCATTAACTCGACACCATTATCAAACTCTTCAAAACACAATGACAAGATTAAATACGGAATACACGATTCCATAACTTTAAACAACAAGGATATCATCAAAGCCTCCAATGTTCAAAATAATCAAATCATAATCAATTCCCAAAACACAACGTTCACAAAACACACACGCGTTTTGAAAGAGAGCCTTTAACGAGGCCAAACCGAAATCCTTTGAAACTTCATTTCAAATAACCAAACAAACACATCAAAATGACCACCGATCATCATATCCATAAAACGAGAAAAGTATGGGCAAGGTACTTGCCTCGAATAGCCACAACACGGAGAATCGGCCGAAGTAGGTAGGCACGAACCGACTACGAACTCGCCGACTCCACCGAACGATAATCCACAACAATGAACTACGAACGAAAACAATAACAACAAAAATGAATTTCAAAGTACGACCCAAAGCCGCTGAATTCAAAGAACAAATGACGAAAGTTCAAGGATTTCCCCCAAAATGGCCAAGAACACGATTCGTCCCGTCAAAACCCGAAAACGGAATTCCAAGTTGAAATATGGATATACAATCGATAGAATGTGTTTAACAACATCATTTAACCACAATCGATCCATCAAAAACGGATGAAAAACGAGATCGAGAACAAATCCCCCAAAAAGTCAATTTGAAGGAAATCGAGAAATATACTTCGATTCGACGAAGAACAATGGATTAAATGGTGTTAAACACAAGAATACTATCAAGATTAATCATACCCATCATGAATTAGTCAACAAAACGGAACGAATCGGACAAAAACGCGAAAATCCCCAAATTCACGAAATTAGGGTTCTAAGGAAGATTACCTTGATTCGCTGGATCAAAGGATGATAACGGACGATTGATTGATGTTATGAACTCGAGAACTTCATGGATTTGTTGTTAAACAATATGGCTTCGTCTCCTCCGAAACCCCAGCCGCGGACCGAAGAGAAATGAAATGAAAAATGTCGGAGAAAGTCACTAGTCTGTCATATATATACTGGGCCGGAACTAGCGTGCGCTAGCCTTCCTGGCCTAGCGTGCGCTATCGGACAGTCTCGGCCGAGCACTCTCGGCCATGGCCCGCATTACCCGGCACCACCGACCAATTCTGCCGACCATGACTCGACCGCCCGACTCCCGCTAGCGTGCGCTACGGCCGGAAGCCTGCGCGCTAGTGACTGCCCGATAGCCCGGACTAGCAAACTCACCCGAGTAACGTCGCTAGTCGGCCGCGTGCGCTACCCCTGCCGGTTAGCGCGCGCTCGACCGGCAGATGGCGTGCGCTACTGCCGATCTGGCCAAGCCCGAACCTCGTAATCCCTCTGCCCGTGCCCGATAGCGTCTGGCTGGCGACTCGGCAGCGTGCGCTACACTGCCGAGCTAGCGCGCGGCGTCCGGCCATAGCGTGCGCTCGCCGGTTCTGCCGAACTGCTCGGCGATGCCCGGCACTGCCAAGCGATGCCGCCGGTCCGGCACCGCCACCGCCACGACCCGATGCCTCGATTTCTGAAAACGCACGGAACGAACACGACGAAAAGTTCGCGGACGACATCAATGACTCGAGATGAAAACGTAATGCAATAATTAATCATACGCGACCAAGAAAAGGGTCAAGACGACAAATACTGATATGGATACCCGTAACTTTCAAGAAATTACAAAATGGCCCAAAACGCCCGGAAATCACGATAGATGATCGAATAACCAAACCGAAGTTCACAACACGTCTAACAAAGTTAAACGGACTTGCGGGAAACTCGAAACAGCAGTTTCGAACGAGATTCGCAAGAATCGAACTCAAGTGCGGAAAAGTCGCTAAAAAGCACAGAACTCAACAAAACAACACCGAAACGAACTCGGATGACAAAAAGTGTAGAATTAATCATTCTCAGAATGACGAAACGGTCATGAGCGAGTCGTCAAAACGGACTCCGACCGAAAAAAGAAATTTACCGAAAATCGAAAATTGCGGATATTACATTCTACCCTCCTTAAAAGAAGTTTCGTCCCGAAACTTAAAACAAGTAGGGAGAAGAAATATTCCGCCAAGAAAAACTCAACGAGATACACAAGAATGCGTAACTAATGCCCAACGGCGAAATGTTACAAACAACGCAAAGGAATATACGGCGTGAAAACACGCTCCACGGCGACCAACACAACGTCGCTGTTAGGGATATAATAAAACCAACAAATGACAAGCGTCATCAAACGGATAATATAGCCAAGTCAATTATCCGACAATCACAAAATCAATATGATTGACCAACCCAACGGTACATCAATCAAAACGCGAGACAACCGCTGAACAAACACGGAATCCCACCGCCTAAGGGCTGGAAGATCGAAAACGAAACTAATTTCCCGAACTAAAGGGAATTAAGAAGGAGCCTGAATGTTCACCAATCACGGAACGAGGTCAATAAAAACCGAACAATCAAACGATCAAACCACAACGATCGAGACAACAAAAATCGAAGAATCATGTTCGAATCACGAAGAACAATAAAGTTCAAACAACAACTCCCAGGATGATCTGGTGAGAACTACAAGACATGCATTCCCATAAGATCCACAGGAAAGGGAATAGCGATTGAAAAGTCACAACGACAAACGAGTTATTCCGGAATGATACCACACTCGTTCGATAAATAAAAACAAGGGGCAGGACAAGCTCAGAAATGTCAAAGAATATAAATGAGTCGACAGAGTCGAAAACATAAGAGTTCCAAATCCGATCCACTTCGAATAAAAGAACTAGTAGAACCAAATGATGTTACTTCCGAACAAGGTTCACAAGAATCGAACCGAACTCGAAAAAGTTACAACGATAACCAGATCGACTCAAAACAAGATCACAACTCGTTAAATGCGATGAAATCAAATACCGAACAAGTTCATAAAGTATCAACGAACATGAGCGAATCGATAGACTGGAGAAAGAGAAAATACCGAAGTCAAAATAGTACGGGTATTACCTCCGACCTCGTCCACGAAATTCACAAAAACAGGAGCAAGGTAACAAGACCTTAAACAGCCGACACATAATGGAACGATCATCGATGCACACGGTCATGCCAAACCAAGCTCTAACAGCTCGCACATGCGCGATAACGCAGAAATCACCACGAGATGGCAACATTCAATACCAACATCCCACCTCTCACAGAGGCTAACACAACAAATGTGTGGAAAACAACTCAACGCTCACGCCGCCAACTCGATCATACTCGGAAGCAAATATCAAAATGACAATGCAAACATCATACATACCCAGCCCACAAACGGGAATGGATAGGTTTTAAAAATGAAAACCTCATTTTGAAAATAATTTAGAAGAACACCGGTTGATCTTGAGTATCACCTTTCAAAAAGTACAAACTTGAAACATCGTTATCGAGACATTGGAGAACCATTTCGCATTTGATAAAAATGAGGACACTTTCTCTTAGTGAAAGCTTTCAAAATATTCGACCCTCGGGTCTAAATAAAAGTGTTGAAAATATCTCAAAACATTTTGGTCCTCGAGGTAGAAAAATTTTGAAATACATTGTGGCATCTAGGATGTACCACAAGAAAATAACTCATTTGAAAAGTATGTCTCGAAATTTGTTTTTCTAAGATACTCAAGGTTTTCAAAAATCGATAGGCGTAATGCCCAAAACTCACACATACCGACGTTCACTAAAACAACTCCTAGCACACGCATCAAAAGTTTAAAATCAAGACAATACATGTCTTTAAACGGAAATAAACGATAAAATACCACGATCGAAGACCGCCAGATTCAGGACAAGACCATCGACCCCATTCGAGGCCTCTAAGGACCCTCCCATGGCTAGTGAACAAGTCGACGCGTATAAGCACAAAGCTTCCACAACAAAACTTGTAAAACGTGCAAATCGATTCGAAAATCATCGAACGGATAAAAACAACAATAAAAAGACATCACAAGCGATTTACACTCCTCGTATGAATCAAATACGAGAGTCGACTAAATACATATCGTGAAATCAAAATCCACATAAGGATTCCACCACTTAACAAATAATCATAAAAATAGCTCGTGTCACACGAGGCACAACACAAAGAAGGGAGACTTACTTCCACAGCCGCACGAAGATGATGATCGCCCCACGATACTAATCACGACCAACAAACTCAAACGACGCGTCGCGACACGACTCGATCGGATAAAATCCGACGAAACAAGACTCAAACAACACGACTTGACCCGACACCTAGGTTTCCTCAACCTAAGCTCCGATACCATTTATGTAACACCCCAATCCGCTCAGGATATTACACGCCGTAGAACCCTTCCTCAAGGATCTACCAGTGGTAACGACATATAACAACTCAACCATGCCTTTAAGGCTAAAATGACTCAAGAGACCGATTTGGTCTTTCAACAAATACATACATCTCAAATACAACTCATGCCCACGCGGTCAAAATCTGACTACGCCTGGCATAACGGAAAATATAGCAATGGAAAAATAGAGTACAACTGAACCAATAAACAGAGTACGGTTCCTCGTGTGATTAGTATCGATCATCTTTCATCATCCTTCGTGCCGACCCTGTGTTATGCTCCAAAACCTGAATGCAAAAATAGACATCCACCCCCCGAATACTCGGGGGTTAGCAAAACTCCACTGTTTTGCTAGTGCAAGAACAAAGTGCAAATACGAGCCATACAATTCACATTCCACGAATAACAATAACCAAGGATCCTCAAAGATCCAAACGAAACGAAAAGTACTTCCCGAGGCAAGGGTTTGAGAAAACATTTCAAAATCAAAATATTATAAATCAATGGAAGTAATTTATAAAACGGTTTAGAATGTCATCGAGAGTTTTAATAGAAAACAATTTAGGATTATCAAATCCTACTTTTCAAAATCCAAAAGACAAAAAGGGGTCACCGCCCCAAAGGTTTACTTTCCGAAAAATGACATTTACCAAACCGTTTGGGGTTTTAGCCCCAAATCCGTAAAATGACTTTTACAAAACCATTGGGATTTTAGCCCCAAATCTCATCAACTCACAGTACACAAGAACGACCACAAGGTTCGTTTCCCAACATCAAAATCCACAAATAAAGGATTTAAAACAAACAACAAAATACTCTAGTACCATCCTAGCCAAGTAAGCCAAACGAACATTTACCTCTTACACACTTAGTCGATGCATGCAATCATGAAAACCATTCGAAAGCACTCATTTCCAGAAATGCCAATATCAAATCACATTTGCAAAATGCACCACAATTAACCGCGGACCCACAGCTTCGTGGATCCCTGCCGAGACCCCGTCGGATCTAACCCACAGTGGTTAAAAGCAAGCTCGCGGTTCCACAGCTTCGTGGAGCCCTACCGAGACCCCGTCGGATCTAACCCGTAGTGAGCATACACACACACACGTTACTCATGCAATACTAACATGCTAAGAATGTAAGTTCATTAAGAATACTCACTAGAGATGGCCATTAACTCGACACCATTATCAAACTCTTCAAAACACAATGACAAGATTCAATACGGAATACACGATTCCATAACTTTAAACAACAAGGATATCATCAAAGCCTCCAACGTTCAAAATAATCAAATCATAATCAATCCCCAAAACACAACGTTCACAAAACACACACGCATTTTGAAAGAGAGTCTTTAACGAGGCCAAACCGAAATCCTTTGAAACTTCATTTCAAATAACCAAACAAACACATCAAAATGACCACCGATCATCATATCCATAAAACGAGAAAAGTATGGGCAAGGTACTTGCCTCGAATAGCCACAACGCGGAGAATCGGCCGAAGTAGGTTGGCACGAACCGACTACGAACTCGCCGACTCCACCGAACAATAATCCACAACAATGAAATACGAACGAAAACAATAACAACGAAAATGAATTTCAAAGTACGACCCAAAGCCGCTGAATTCAAAGAACAAATGACGAAAGTTCAAGGATTTCCCCCAAAACGGCCAAGAACACGATTCGTCCCGTCAAAACCCGAAAACGGAATTCCAAGTTGAAATATGGATATACAATCCATAGAATGTGTTTAACAACATCATTTAACCACAATCGATCCATCAAAAACGGATGAAAAACGAGATCGAGAACAAATCCCCCAAAAAGTCAATTTGAAGGAAATCGAGAAATATACTTCGATTCGACGAAGAACAATGGATTAAATGATGTTAAACACAAGAATACTATCAAGATTAATCATACCCATCATGAATTAATCAACAAAACGGAACGAATCGGACAAAAACGCGAAAATCCCCAAATTCACGAAATTAGGGTTCTAAGGAAGATTACCTTGATTCGCTGGATCAAAGGATGATAACGGACGATTGATTGATGTTATGAACTCAAGAACTTCATGGATTTGTTGTTAAAGAACATGGCTTCGTCTCCTCCGAAACCCCAGCCGCGGACCGAAGAGAAATGAAATGAAAAATGTCGGAGAAAGTCACTAGTCTGTCATATATATACTGGGCCGGAACTAGCGTGCGCTAGCCTTCCCGGCCTAGCGTGCGCTATCGGCCAGTCTCGGCCGAGCACTCTCGGCCATGGCCCGCATGACCCGGCACCACCGACCAATTCTGCCGACCATGACTCGACCGCCCGACTCCCGCTAGCGTGCGCTACGGCCGGAAGCTTCGCGCCGCTTGCCCGAGAGCCACCGGACTAGCAAACTCACCCTGTAACGTCGCTAGTCGGCCGGCGTGCGCTACCTGCCCGGTTAGCGCGCGCTACGGCAAGCGATGGCGTGCGCTACCCGCCGATCTGGCCGAGCTCGAGAACCTCGTAATCCCTCTGCCCGGGCCCGATAGCGTCTGGCCGACTCGGCAGCGTGCGCTACACTGCGAGCTAGCGCAGCGTCCCGGCCATAGCGTGCGCTACGCCGGTTCTGCCGGCCTACTCGGCGATGCCAAAGACTCCGCCAGCGATGCCGCACCGGTCCGGCCAGCTGCTCAGCCGCCACGACCCGATGCCTCGATTTCCGAAAACGCACGGAACGAACACGACGAAAAGTTCGCGGACGACATCAACGACTCGAGATGAAAACGTAATGCAATAATTAATCATACGCGACCAAGAAAAGGGTCAAGACGACAAATACTGATATGGATACAAAATGGCCCAAAACGCCCGGAAATCACGATAGGTGATCGAATAACCAAACCGAAGTTCACAACACGTCTAACAAAGTTAAACGGACTTGCGGGAAACTCGAAACAGCAGTTTCGGACGAGATTCGCAAGAATCGAACTCAAGTGCGGAAAAGTCGCTAAAAAGCACAGAACTCAACAAAACAACACCGAAACAAACTCGGATGACAAAAAGTGTAGAATTAATCATTCTCAGAATGACGAAACGGTCATGAGGGAGTCGTCAAAACGGACTCCGACCGAAAAAAGAAATTTACCGAAAATCGAAAATTGCGGATATTACAAACAACCAGTTTTGGCTTTCATTTCTTTCGCCCATTCTTCATTCTTGAGAGGCCAGAGAGCTTTAATCACCCCTCTATCACACTGAGAACATATATTAGTGATCCTTGAATATTGGTTATCACTTGTGAGTGATCATTGAAGAGAAGTAACACCTTGGAGTGGCACATAACCAACCGTAGTCGGATTCTACCTTGTGGTTCAGTGATTTCGGCATATTAAGGTATGTTCAACCTATCACCAGCCTTATATTTGGATTCCAAGGGATTAGATGATCATGCT
Source organism: Orobanche coerulescens (assembly GCA_033398695.1). Taxonomy (NCBI): domain Eukaryota; kingdom Viridiplantae; phylum Streptophyta; class Magnoliopsida; order Lamiales; family Orobanchaceae; genus Orobanche; species Orobanche coerulescens. The sequence goes on along the minus strand of JAWKAU010000131.1, from coordinate 267,876 downwards.
AACGTGATATTGAATTTCATTGGTGAATTATTCAACAAACAACATGTTTTAAAGATTGGAATATCTATGCTTACGATATTATTGTTGGAACCTTGAAATCGGAATCCTAGTACTTCAAATGATAAGAGAAACATTCTGAAGTTAACAATCCGTATGATTTATGTTATCTTTGTGATCATGAATTGGAGGTGATATTATAAGAACTTAAAGGAAGAATCATCTTAGGAAATATTCTTTCATGTAAGTTGGAATTGTTAGTTCACCTCAAGATGAAGTCTGAATATGTATAATGATAGTGGAATCTAATACATCAACCGGAGATCACCAACTTCGCATGAGAATTGTAATCAAGATGGATTATGGTGTTGTGACGATTATACGTATACTTGCATCTCGAAGTTGTTATTATCCTTGAGATCATTCATAAGGGTTATGAACATAACATGAAGTCGGATAACAAACATCAAATCACTGAGGAATTCGTTTACTTCATCACCATTTGTATAATCTGCTGCCCTCCAGTGAACTGCCATGCACTCTTAGCGTGCGCTAAGCTACGTTAATTAATGTGCGCTATCGTGTATGTTTAGCGTACGCCACATTTGCAACTTAGCGTGCGCTAAGTCATCAGGCGAGTCAGTTGGCTGACTAGTGAGGTACTGACCGTGCATGGTTAGCGTACGCTAGGCTGTGTGTATTGTGTGCGCTAACGAGTAGCATTAACATACGCTACATAGGATGCGTAGCGTGCGTTAAGCTATCCAGACAGATTGCATATTAAGGACTTCCTACCGAAATTGTTGAATTGTTAGACGTTCATTCGTCATGAAATGAATTCTATGCTATTTCTTTTGTTAAGGTTCGAGCTTAACACGTGATTGATCGAAGGGGACGACCTTCGAGTATTTTGATATTCGTGGAAGTTTATTCTTGTCAACGAACCGAGGCAAGTACTCTAATTAGAATTGTTTATATTGTGACAATTATGATGTGATTGTATCATGTAAATATGTTGTGAATATATGTCCACCATGCGTTGATCCGACGGGAATCATCATGGGAATCTATAGCTGTGTGCGCTGGATCGTTGGACAGGTAGTTCCACCATGCGTTGGTCCGACGGGATCATCATGGGAATCTATAGCTGTGTGCGCTGGATCATTGGAATACCATTAGTATGTTGAAACTGTTATGATATGATATGTGTTGTGAATATTTCTCGTTGGATAAACTTGTTAAGATATAATTGTTGATTATATCACTGTTGTATGATTATTGTACTTGTACTAGCATCGTTGTGCTAACCCCTTCGGGGGTGAACATTTGTGTACGTTCAGGATCCAGGAGAGCGGGGAAACAACCACTGGAGATGCATGACGACGAGGGTGCAGAGTGATGTTCCTAGGGTTTCTTGTATTGTTGTTTGTTGGTTATTTCAATAAGTACTCGAGTACGTCGTCGATTTATAATGTTTAGATTTTAGTGATGTAATAATAACTCTTCATGGGATATTTGTAATTTCGGTTTTGAACCAGTCGGTTGAATTTTATTTCAGAAATTTCATAAATTGGTATCTGTTATTGTCATTTCCTTTATTCAGCCTTGTAAATTCTTATGTAAAGGATTTACGGCGCTGTAATATTCCTGAATATATCGGGGGTGTTACACTGAAGAGGTAAGCTTAGTGAGGGAAGCTCTAGGTACCTTTATTGCATGGCCAAAGGATCTTGTCGTTGCCGACTTTATCAAGGTATATTTCTTTTATGTTTTAATATTAAATCTAAATAAAAGATAATCCGTTTATAATTGGTTTTTACACTGCTTGTCCTCAAGAAACTAGCTGAAAATTTAGAATATTTAGAATTTAGAAAATTAAGAATAAAATTTGTAGTAGTTTTTATTATTAAAATCTAAATAAAATATACTTCGTTTACAATTGGTTTTACAGTTGGTTTTTACAGTTTTCATGTTTCTTCTATATGATTTAGGATATTGAGCGACCCGAGCCACCTAAGAAACATGCTCGTCAAGATGACCGGTCGAGTGACAGTGACACGTTGAGAGAGTTATTTAGTGTTGCAGTGACTCTCTTTAGTGAGCCGTTACAGGTGCCATGGGATACAGCTTCCTTTGGTTGTGGTGGTGATGACGTTCCCTTGTACATAAGTTACAATGATCTTTTGGAAATCATTCAAGACAAGCAGTGGCTTAGCTTATCGATTCTACAGTTTTGGACTTTGTAAGTAATTCTTTACATGCATATTTATGTATTTTTATCAAAAATTCATAGTTTGAAACGTAAATAAGGTAGTAATATTTTGTTTAACAAATTAGGTACTTATCGAAATTGAACGTGGGCACGATGGACGAGGATTTGTATGGATATTTTGATCCTCAATCCATACAAAATATGGGAAATAAGGGAGAGGAGGCCTCCAGATACATCGCTTCGCGTATGTCGGATGCCAGAAAACAGATATACCTTGGAGCTTACCATCATGAGTAAGATCTAACATATTCGTCTCACTACTCTCTTTTTTTCTCTAAAAGTCTTAATATTTTTTCTTGTCTTTGTAGATTATTATATATTAATAATTATGTACGTAGATGTATTTAGATTGATTATGGAAAAATTAAATATTCCGTTTGTTAATGCAGTGAGCATTGGCAACTTTTGGTCGTTATTCCGGCAAAAGCCGAAGTTGTGTGGTTTTGCTCACTACACCGTAAGCCCGACAATCGCATTAAGGCCGTAGTCCTGAAGTAAGTTTTAACTTGTAGCATTTACTTGAAAAATATATATTATATATATGTATATATATATGTGTGTGTGTTATTTAAATAAAAATTAGTGGAAAAAACAAATAATCCTTGGTTCGAGTGAAAGTGTAGAATTTGGACATATATAAGTACTGTTGTAGAGTGTAGAACGATAATTGAAATTATTCACTAAAAAAATAAATTTTTTTTTATTAAATTAAATTGGGATGGATTTTAGCATGAATGAAGTATGTATTGTGATTCTGGGAAAATTACACAATCTATTGGTATCTATTTCCTACTTGTTTAATTATTACATACTACTAACAGAAACTTGGTCATTTAATTTGATAATTAATTTGGCAGTATTAATGTGGGCTGATGTGCTGACAACATACTCAATGTTTACATTTCATAATACATTATTACTTCTTTTAAACAGTGCCGTGACCGCGTATAAGGTGATGGGGGGTATGCATACAAGTAGATCCAAACAGACGATTACTTAGATATATCCCAAAGTAAGTAATACATTCAATTATATATATGTATATATATATATTAGCTATATATGTATATATTATCATATATTATATATTATATAATTGAGCAATATATTCTTTTTAGTGTAATAAACAAAACGGAGGTTGGGAGTGTGGGTATTACGTCATGCACTGGATGTCGACTATTGTCCGAGCTTATATTATCGATGGATGGATGGAGTTGATAAACTTTTATTTCAGTTTATTAAATTATTTAAATTAATTTCAGTTTTTTAAATTATTTCGGTTTAAAAGTGATTCGTTTAAGTTGATGAGTTTCTTAATTTATATATATGTTTATATGTACAGATGTTTGATGATGTTGCGGAACTTACTATAGATAGTATTCGTGCAATTCGAACCGAATGGGCAAAACAATTTTTGGAGGTTAAGGACCTTTTATGTGCGTAGACCTTTGACATTTAATTTTGTATGAATACCATTGTTTTGTTTAGTTAGTTCTTGAATTGTATTCGTTGTTGTGTTCTTCTTCTTCCTTTTCTCCTTTTACTTGTGCTTGATTTTGCTTATTGTTGTTTGTTGCCGCTGTACTTGAATTATGTTGTATTTTTTTGAATTGGATAGAACGTTATTGTATTTGATGGTTGGATAAAAGTTGTTTAGTTGTATTGGTGAATGGATGAAATAAAGTTGTGTTGTTGAGGTTTTATTTGATGTTTTGTGGTTGGATGATGTTTTTGGTGTTTAGGATGCTGTTTTATGTGTATGTGTAGCAGCTTGGAAATAAAAACAAACAAACCTGGTATTTAAAAAAAAAATAGAATTACAAGCGGTTCTTAGTAGAAACCGCTGTTAATTTTGCAGTTCAAATTTAACATCGGTTTCTGGGGTGAACCGCTGTTAACTGGACATTTAACAGCGGTTCCCGTAAAAACCGCTGTTAAATTAACAGCGGTTTCTTCACGGAACCAATGTTAAATTAACAGCGGTTTCTTCACGGAACCAATGTTAACGATGCTTAACAACTTTTTTTTAATCGAACTGTTAAATGTGCGATTAACGGTTCCCGTAACTGTTAATGTGGTTCCAGAACCGCTGTTAAAGGCCCAATTTTGTAGTAGTGTACAGTTCTGTAGACCCCACGCTAGGAGATCCACCAGGCGAACACGACTAACATACACCAGTCTGACCAAAAAGGAAAATCACAGTCCATTCTATGATATATGACACAATATTCCGTTGTGGAATTTCAATGACAACGATGGGCCTACATGGCCAAAAGAAAAATACAACATCCACGAGCCTTGCTCGGATAACACAAAATGACAACAACTGACAAACTGGAGAACACTCCAAACTGACTGCCCAACATGAACACCGAAATAACTCGGGACTGGTATCGCTCGAGTGCCTCTTCGCCATCATCATGCCCCAGTGTCTCAACCCTCTCCTCGCAAACACTTGAAATATGAGAACATGTTCCGCCCCCACGGGGTCATTCATGTACATGATATGCAGCCAAAGGCAAAATAAACGGTACAACAATGATAATACGAGATGCTCACATACCAAGGTAAGAACTCAGCATTCGTGAAACACTATGCCCACGGCATACGATCAATACCTGCTCAAGAAATTAGAACACAAGTGCCCAATGGTGAATCATCAATATAGAACACAACAACGAATTACCCGAAGGTAAACCAAACCAAATCTGAAATAGATACGAACCACAATGCCCGAAGGCTCCAACGGAAACACCAATACATCACACATGGCTTAAAAGCCCTCATCCGAAGCTGCAAAATATCACAATGGTCTGAAAGCCACTCAGCCGAAGCTGCAAATCATCACAATGTCCTGAAGCCAAACAGCCCGAAGCCGTATCACATGAGGGGCCGAAGCCACACAGCCGAAGCTGTATCACAATGAGGGGCCGAATCCACACATCACGAAGCTGTATCACAATGAGAGGTCGAAGCCACACAACACGAAGCTGTATCAAAATGAGGGTCCAAAGCCACACAGCACGAAGCTATATCACAATGAGGGGCCGAAGCCACACAGCACGAAGCCATATCACAATGAGATCATCCAATGACCGTGACCTGCTGAATTGCAGGTGCTGGGAAACCAACTGCGAAGGTTCAAGCCCCAAACTTACCCATAATGAGATCATCAACATGACCGTGACCTGCTCAATTGCAGGTGCTGGGAAACCAACCGCGAAGGTTCAAGCCCAGACTTACCCATAATGAGATCACCCAGTGACCGTGACCTACTGAACTGTAGGTATTGGGAAACCAACCGCGAAGGTTCAAGCCCCAAACTTACCCATCGAGCACTAGCCGAGATTAGTCTCCAAAACATAATTAATCACAAACGGCAATGATCACAAGATTACCGAATTCACAAGAATGATAGTGTGCTGCCTTGAGTCGGCCAACACGACAACAATAACTCACGGATGGGCACCGTCCTCGGCGGTCCCAATTCAAATACCTCGATTGCCTTGGAATGACTAATCGATAATAACGACTCAACGGATGGGAACTATCCTCGACAGTCCCAATTCAATACCTCGATTGCCTTAGAACGACCAATCGATAACAACGTCTCAGTGGATGGGAACTATCCTCGACAGTCCCAATTTAATGCCTCGATTATCTTAGAATGACTAATCGATAACAACGAATCAACGGATGGGAACTATCCCAGACAATACCAATTCAATACCTCGATTGTCTTAGAGCGACCAATCAATAAGAACGACTCAGTGGATGGGAACTATCCTCGACAGTCCCAATTCAATACCTCGATTGTCTTAGAACGACCAATCGATAACAACAAATCAACGGATGGGAACTATCCTCGACAATCCCAATTCAATACCTCGATTGTCTTAGAACGGCTAATCGATTACAACAACTTAACGGATGCCTCAGTACCTTTAATTGGTAACCAACGACGGAAATGATAATCAAATACGTCAATGCCCCCTCAATCGGCCAATACAACATCGATAGCAAAACACCAACATCAATAGCAACACTCATATCGATGTCTTAATCGAACATCAATACCCACAATAACAATCGATACATCAATACCGCGAACCAGCTATGGACAATAAACAATAATAATGAGGCGATCAATAATAACATTTGGCATAATTACCGAAGGGTATCGTATCAAACAATCCCCTGATGTCAACAAAAATCATGAAAAGACTACGTCTCGAAATGATACAACATATTCATACACATACATGATAACATTAATCTCATTGACCAGTACAAGTATAAAACTTGCCTCAAATCAAAGGAGATGAGATCTTCCCACGAATGACGAACGGATTCTTCCAACAATCACAAGCACTCGAACAACCTTGAATGAAATACAATTCATTCAACAACATAATATCAATCGAAAACAACACAATAGACAACCTTGGTTCAATCGCGAATCGATCGAACCACACAAACGAAAATCATAGTCCTCAACTATGAATCCTAACATCCTCCAATCACCTTAATAATTAATATGATCAAAAATGTTATTAACACTTGTGAAAAGATTTCAACAAGAATCACTAAGAACAACATCATATTAATCATCTCAATAGGATAATATCACCAATATCATCATCAACACCTCAAGAACATCATCAACACAACAAACATGATGTCTCTACCAACCATCAATCATCAATTCATCATAAACTTCAGATTAATCAATAAGACTAACTTAACCATTCCAAGAAACTGATAATTATCCACATGACTCATCATAATCATACACTAAAATGATTATAATCTCTTAAGAACATAACCAACAACAATAAGCATCTCAAAGCTATGTTAATCATCTAAAAAATCTTAACATAACTCTTCGTAGACATGATTATATCTCCAAGTATTCTTAAACAACAAGAACACAATCAACTTCAAGTCATCTACATCATATTCATCATCATAAGTTCATGAAAACTATGAAGAATCAAACTATACTCCAACAATCACTAGCTACACGAGGTAATCATTACCTGGATTATATTGGATTGTGCAATCATAATCCTTCACTAACTCAAGCAGCCCCGTTCCTGACATTTTACGGGCCCTAGACGGTATAAGAAATACAGGGCCCCTGTCAAAAGTTACTCGCACTGCATCTTCTACAGATTTCTTTGCACCTACAACACAATATCAATGATACAATATTATAAGAAACAATTTCTCCGAGCATCTGCAGAAGCAAAATCATTTATAATAATATTGACATCGATAATTTCTAACATATTTTTCTCAATAGATAAAGTTGCCAAACTATTCAACCTTTCTTGTGAAATTGATGATCTCAAGTAGGTTTTTATAATTTAAGATTTGAGAAACTTGTTTCGGCAGATGCTACAGTAACAGGCACGATTAATGAAACTCTATAAGTAATAAAAATATTTGGATAACAATCTATAGACTTGACAAATTCAAGAATTTCGGTGGCAGTCATTAATTCAGTAGGCAAAGTCGATTGCAACACTTTTAGTTCGAAAAAAAGATCATCTACATCAATATCTGAAAAATTACCATGAGAAGAAGTAGAATGGAAATTAACATGACACTCTCTTAACTTATTATTGTAATACCCGAGATTTCCATCTCCGGTTATTTTGAATTATTTGTCATTTTATGCCAGTTATTTTTATTTCGATGATGACTATTTAAAATTGTATTTTGTTGTGTACGGTGTGACGTACCGTGTTGTAGTGTTCGTCCGGTATGTCTTATAGTTGCGTAAGTCGTGCAAATCGTGTGTATGCATGTGTGACGCGGCCTGTTGTATTATATTATCGTTTTTGCCTCTTAGAAGGTGTTGAGGGCACATGCTATCTTCCCCTTTTGAGTTGGTTATGTTCTGGGTGCTTTCAGAATCGTATCGGGCTCGTTTCTAGCCTTTGTTTGTAGCACACGAGCAAGGCATACGAGCGGGTGCTCGTGCGGCACCCCAATGCTTGGGCAGTGAACTAGCCCTCAATTCAGGGATGCACGAGCAGCCACACGAGCAGCTGCTTTTGCGTGATGCTCATGCGTGACGGAAGAATCTGGGAAATGGCCCAATGCATGACCATACTCGCGAGCATTTGGTCGTGTGTGTGGTCGTGTGTCACTGCATGTATAAAAGGGGACAGACGGGTGTTTCACCCTTTTTCTTCCCTTCTTCTCTTCTTCTCGCGGTGATCGTACAGTTTGGCTAGGGTTCGGGTCTTTGATAAATTATACTCCATTCAAAGGTATTTTTAGGAAGGTTTTAGGTGATCATATCAACGTCTAATCCTTCCTCTTCAACGAATCGAGTTAATTTCCTTAGTAAATTTAATTTGTTTATTTTTGGGGTTTTGCTCTTAATTTCATTTTCAGTCCGATTTGATGGATTGATTGAGGTTATTAGGTGTTGTTAGTCATGTTATATGGACTATATATCCATATATTCGATTCATTCAACCCGGTTGATTATTAGTTCTGGAGAAACCATGAAAATATTTCAATGAGTTTCCTTCGGTCGTGGGTTGTGATTTCCATTGTTATTGGTCATGAGATATGTTGGTTGTGTGTCGTTGATGATCATGGTTGGATTGTTGAGATTGTGTTATGTGTGTTGGATGCGTAATATTGTGGTGATCAATGTGGTTGATTGACCGTGTCCATTGTTGAAGAAATGTGAACGTGAATGTTTTATGTTGTAATGATAAGTTCACTCGTGTGGGTTCGACGGGACCTACGAGGATTCATGGCAGTGGACCATGAGATCGTAACTTAGTATGTAGTGCTGTGGTCCAATCTTGCGGGTCTGACGAGGCCTACGATGACACCTGACAGAATATCATGGGGTCAGGGTACGTCCTACCGTGTGGGTTCGATGGGGCCTAGGGTGACTCGTGAGACTGGATCACGTAGTTGGGACCGATATTTTGATGTTGGGTTTGGTTAAGACCGTGTGGGTTGTTGAACCTATGATGATTCGTGATAGTGGATCACGGAGTCAAGATTGATTGTGACTGTTGTGTTTGGTTAAGACCGTGTGGGTTGTTGAACCTACAGTGACTCGTGACAGTGGATCACGAGTTAAGATTGATTATGATTGTTGTGTTTGGTTAATACCGTGTGGGTTGTTGAGCCTACGGTGACTCGTGACAGTGGATCATGGAGTCGAGATTGATTGTGACTGTTGCGCTTGGTTAAGACCATGTGGGTTGTTAAACCTACAGTGACTCATAACAGTGGATCATAGAGTCGAGATTGATACTTGTGATTGTTGTGTTTGGTTAATGTAATATCCGCAATTTCGATTTTCCGGTAATTTTATTTTTTTCGACGGAAGTCCATTTTGACGACTCTCTCATGACCGTTTCGTCATTCCGAGAATATTTAATTCTGCACTTTTTGTCATCCGAGTTCGTTTCGGTATCGTTTTGTTGAGTTCCGTGTTCTTAAACGGCTTTTCCGCACTTGAGTTCGATTCTTGCGAATCTCGTCCGAAACTGTTGTTTCGAGTTTCTCGTAAGTTCATTTAATGCTATTATTCATGTTGCGAGCTTTGGCTTGGTGTTTCGATCGTGTATCGTGTATTTCGGACGTTTTGGGCCATTTTCGTAATTTCCCAAAGTTTGGGGTAATTACTTTCTGTTGTCGAATTTCGAGCCTTAGGGTGGTCGGAATCGTGTGTTCTCTTAGCGCTTGGATTCGTCTTTGCGTGTAATTCGTAACCGTATCTTCGATCCATATTCAGGTTCGGGTTTTGGCGTCGTTCGGACCGTCGGAGTGGCCATGGCGGGCCAGGCTGGCTTTGGCTCGCCGAGTTACGGCCGTAAGGTGCATTCTTACGCCGTACGTGCTCGGCAGGCATGGCAGCGAATGCGATTCGGCCGTAGCGCCCGAGATTCTGACCTACGGGCGCTGGGCATCTTCCGGACGTAGGCCGGTTACGGCCGTAATGTGTGCCAGTTACGGCCGTAAGTGTTCGAGGGGTGCTGCCGGTTACGGCCGTAAGGCCTGCCGAGTACGGACGTATGGGCCGAGTTACGGACGTAAGGAACTGCCGGTTACGGCCGTAACCCTGCCGGCTATATATAGCCTGGGCTCGGCCAGACCTGCATTTCTCACCTTTTTTACTCGTTTTTGTGTGGCTGCGGACGGGAGGCTCAGGAAATCGAGTTCTTGGCCGATTCTAATCAATTCCAAGACGTTTTGGAAGATTCTTGTTGATTATATCATCATCCAATCCGTGTTCTTCGTCGAATCAAGGTATATTTCTTGATTTTCCTCCAAGTTGACTTTTTTGGGAATTTGTTCTTGATTTCGATTCTAGTCCGATTTTGATGAATCGGTTGATGTTAGTAAACATTATTCATCATGTTCTATGGATTGTATATCCATATTTTCGATTCGTTCAACCCGATTGATGATTCTTAGGCTCTTGAGGAACTTTGAACATTTAGTGTTCGATTAAATGCCTCAAAGAGTTTCTTTCGGTCGTTATGTTGATTTCGATTGATATTGTGTTATTGAATGAATTGTATTTCATTCAAGGTTGTTCGAGTACTTGTGTTTATCGGAGGACGCCGTTCGTTGTTCGTGGAAGGATTTCATCGCCTTCGGTTAAGGCAAGTTTTATACTTGTACTAGTCAATGAGATTAATGTTATCATATATGTGTATGAATGTGTTGTATCATTCCGAGACTTAGTCTCTTCATGAATTCATTGGTATTAAGAGATCGTTCGATACGATACCTTTCGGCAATTATGCCAAATGATTTTATTATTCGTTAATGGCCGGTTCAAGGCATTGTGATACTCGTTGTTAATGTTATTATCGATCACCGGTTCGCGGTATCGATGTATCGATCGTTGTTGTTGATATTATTGTCGATTTAAGACGTCATTGTAATCATTGCTATTAATGTTGGAGTTTTTTCCTTGATGTTATTTTGGACGATTAAAGGCGTTGACGTATTCATTTCTCTTCTTCGTTGTCGGTAACCGATTAAAGGTGCCGAGACATCCTTCGTATCATTGTTATCGATTATCCGTTCTAAGGAAATCTAGGTGTTCAATTATTCATCATATCATTGTTATCGGTTGGCCGTTCTAAGGCAATCGAGGTATTCACTCATTCATCGTGTCATTGTTATCGATTGGCGGTTCTCAGGCAAATCGAAGTGTTCAATCATTCATTGTATCATTGTTATAGATTGACCGTTTTAAGGCAATCGAGGTATTGAATCATCCGCTGCATCATTGTTATCGGTTGGCCATTCTAAGGCAATCGAGGTATTGAATTGGGGCTGCCGAGGATAGTTCCCATCCGTTGTGTCGTTGTTATCGATTGACCACTCTAAGGTAATCGAGGTATTGAATTGGGACTGTCGAGTACAATGCCCATCCGTGAGTCATCATTATCGTGTTGGCCGACTCAAGGTAGCACACTATCAAAATTGTGATACGGCTTCGTGCCGTGGCTTCGGCCCTAACGGTGATACGGCTTCGTGCCGTGGCTTCGGCCCTAATTTTGATACGGCTTCGTGCCGTGGCTTCGGCCCTAATTGTGATACGGCTTCGTGTCGTGGCTTCGGCCCTAATTGTGATACGGCTTCGTGCCGTGGCTTCGGCCCTAATTGTGATACGGCTTCGTGCCGTGGCCCGGCCCTAATTGTGATACGGCCGTGCGTGGCCGGCCCTAATTGTGATACGGCTTCGTGCGTGGCCGGCCCTAATTGTGATACGGCCGTGCGTGGCTTCGGCCCTAATTGTGATACGGCCGTGCCGTGGCTTCGTCCCTAATTGTGATACGGCTTCGTGCCGTGGCCCACTAATTGTGATAGGGCTTCGTTCGTGGCTTCGCCCTAATTGTGATACGGCCGTTCGTGGCCCGGCCCCTAATTGTGATACGGCTTCGTGCCGTGGCTTCGGCCTTAATTGTGATACGGCTTCGTGCCGTGTCTTCGGCCCTAATTGTGATACGACTTCGTGCCGTGGCTTCGGCCCTAATGGTGATACGGCTTCGTGTCGTGGCTTCGACCCTAATCGATAACAGCTTCGGGCTGTTTTGGCTTCATGTGATTGTGATATTTGACAGCTTCGACTGAGTGTCTTTCAGGCCTTTGTGATTGTCTTGGTAATTTCATTGGAGCCTTCGGGCATTGTGATTCATAATTAATTCAGTTCTGGTTTGGTTCATTTCGTGTAATTCATTGTGGTACTCTGTGATTATGATTCGTCGTTGGGCACTTATGTTCTAACCTGTTGAACAGGTATAAATAGTATGCCGTGGGCATAGTATTTCACGAATGCTCGGTTTTTACATTGGTTTGTGAGCATCTCGTATTATTATTATCATTGTACCGTTTCATTCTGCCTTTGGATGCATATCATGTTATACATGTATTTGATATTCATTATCTGGATGGCCCGACCGTGGGCGGAACATGTTTTCATGTTTTAGGTGCTTGCGAGGAGAGAGTTTAGACACAGGGGCATGATGATGGCGACGAGGCATTCGAGCGATACTAGTCCGAGTTGTTCATGTTGGTCAGTCAGTTGGAGTGTTCTTCAGTCTGTCAGTCATTGTCATTATGTATTACCCGAGCAGATGCTAGTGGATGTTGTTGTATTTTATTTTTGGCCATGTAGGCCCATCGTTGTCGTTGAAATTCCTTATCGAAATATTGTGTCGGATATCATGGTAGGGACTATGATTTTCCCTTGTTATTTAATTTAATGTATTTTAGTCATGTTCGCCTGGTGGATCTCCTGGCGTGGGATCCACGGCACTGTAATAACCCAATAGGATTTGGGGGTGTTACAGAAGATGGTATCGGAGCTTTTGGGTTGTGAGATACCCTGATATGTGAGTTATGTGGATCTACTGATGCGGTAGTAGTGGGACTGTCAGGTTATGACAATCTGGACAGTCGGGTTTTGTGAGTCGTAATATTAGTACGACTGCACAAGTCATTCATTCATCGAGTCGTCGTCAGTTGAGACTAGTATCGCGAGACCTCGAAGCTTCGTATGACCTGTGTAAGGACTCGATTCTCTTTATGTTCATACATTCATCATGCCATTAATTATTCATGCTTTGTTGAAACCTATATGTGATATTAGTATTATGATTGATTCATGACTAATTGTTTTGGAGCATGTGTGACTTGTGTAAGCGTTAAGGATCAACTCATTCATCAGTTAATAATCCTGAATCCTCATTTTAATCTCATCGTTCAGTTAATTCATTCATCACTCAGTTAATTCATTTATCACTCAGTTAATTCATTCATCACTCAGTCAATCTCATTGTTCAGTTAATTCATTAATCATCCAGTCCATCTCACGGTTCAGTTATTGATCTTGCGGATCAAATTTTCAACCTTGTTAACTTGTTCAAGGTAATCATTTCAGGAATTTCATCAGATAGTCATGTCACCTCACTTGATCATTCATGCGATCTTATCATATTCCGGCGTCATGTCGACGATCATTTTATTGCATTATTAATACATTCATTATGTTAGAGTGTGTATGTTCATTGTTATCATTCCGTCTTGTAATCATAATGCGATCTTCATACGAGATCTGTAATTATCATGTGGCTTTCCTGCTTCAGTATGGATAGAGCTGTCAGAGGACGCATGGAAAGAGGCCGCGGTGCGGGTCGGAACCCGGGATCTCGTGCGCATGCCCATGCGAACGCAAGGGATATCATTAATTCATCAAATAGCGAGGCTACTCATTCATCAGTAGATAATCATCCACTATCAGGGAGTCGTACCCGAGATGCATCTCACTCGGAAGGTGTTTGGGTTGACCCATTCATACTTATGCAGGGCATGATGGCCCAGATGACTCAAATGACGCGGATGGTAGAGACCATGCAGACCTCGATGGTTCGTGGTCCACCGCAACAGGGATTCCAGGTGCCGTTTCATGGACAGACTGGAGGAGTGAATCAGATTGTTGGAGATATCTCTCGTCAGAGGCCGCATACGTTTGAAGGTTCGTCGGAACCCTCCGATATTGTTCATTGGATTGAGCATTTTGATAAACTCTTCGACATGGTTCAGTGTCCGGAAGAGAGTAAGGTGGAAGTAGTGGCTTATTACTTGATTAAGGGTGCTTATTCGTGGTGGCTTTCTGTGAAACCCGCCGATCGCGATTGTGGTTGGAGTGGGTTCAAGACCCTCATGTTAGAGAGGTATTATCCAGCTCCACTTCGTGAAGCCAAGTTGTCAGAGGTTTTGAACCCCGAATCCGTCGAGGATGAGGGTGTTATTGTCATTGCTGAAAAGTTTCAGGGACTACTTCAGTTTGCTTCGTCAGTTATCCATATTGAGGCAGATAAGATCAAATATTTTAGCAAGAGGCTAAATCCGCAGTTGAGGATGCAGTTGTTAAATCACAATTGTAATTCACTTAGTGAGTTCATCGAGAAGGCTCTTGGAGCAGAGTTTTTGATCAAGGAGCTTACTCAGAAGCATCCTTCAGTTTCTTCGGGTGAGAGGACTAGGATGCCGGTTCGTTCTGAGGGACATCGGGCTCCGACGTCCAAGAGGTCATTTTCCAGTCGTCTTCGTGCTGAGAAAGCATCTTCCTCTCAGACGACGAGTTCGACTGTTGTTTGCTTTAACTGTGATTCAGCAGGGCACGTGAGTACTCGGTGTACGGTGCCAGCTATTGTCTGTTTTCTGTGTGGGAACCCGGGACACCTATGGAAATACTGCAGGAGTTCTAGTGCCGGTAGATCTCGAGAGAGCTCAAGGGCCTCGGGGGACTTTGTTACTCCACCTCGTGCTTCATCCAAGGGGTCCTACCAGGCTTCGAGAGCCATAGGTAAGGACATTCATCACCGGTTTTGAACAAGCTAATTCTTGCTCGGTAATAGTATAATCATTCATTTCAACTGTCGTTCATTCATTCATATAATTCACTCATCATATATCAATCACGTTGAGACTTATAATTATCAAACTAATCATTCACTTCACGGGGAACAATGGTTCCAATCATTTCATTTGAGCTATCACTCATTACGTTATCATTTCACCCCGGTGAGTCATTCTTGATCCTTGTTCGATTTCGATTCATTATCATTCATTGTAATCATTCTTGCTCATGTGTATCTCGTTGATTTTTCCTGGCGGGATATTTCTTCTCCCTGCTTGTTTTAAGTTTCGGGATGAAACTTCTTTTAAGGGGGGTAGTATGTAATATCCGCAATTTCGATTTTCCGGTAATTTTCTTTTTTTCGACGGAAGTCCATTTTGACAACTCTCTCATGACCGTTTCATCATTCCGAGAATATTTAATTTTGCACTTTTCGTCATCCGAGTTCGTTTCGGTATCGTTTTGTTGAGTTCCGTGTTCTTAAACGGCTTTTCCGCACTTGAGTTCGATTCTTGCGAATCTCGTCCGAAACTGTTGTTTCGAGTTTCTCGTAAGTTCATTTAATGTTATTATTCATGTTGCGAGCTTTCGCTTGGTGTTTCGATCGTGTATCGTGTATTTCGGACGTTTTGGGCCATTTTCGTAATTTCCCAAAGTTTGGGGTAATTACTTTCCGTTGTCGAATTTCGAGCCTTCGGGTGGTCGGAATCGTGTGTTCTCTTAGCGCTTGGATTCGTCTTTGCGTGTACTTCGTAACCGTATCTTCGATTCATATTCAGATTCGGGTTTCGGCATCGTTCGGACCGTCGGAGTGGCCACGGCTGGAGCCGAGCCTCGCCTGGCCGAGTTACGGCCGTAAGGTACTGGTTACGGCCGTACGTGCTCAGCAGGCATGGCCTGATGAATGCCAGTTACGGCCTTAAGGGCCGAGAGTTACGGCCGTACGGGCGCTGGGCATCTTCCGGACGTAGGCTGGTTACGGGCGTAATGTGTGCCAGTTACGGCCGTAAGTGTCCGAGGGGTGCTGGGCAGATTTTTTGACGAATGCCGGTTACGGCCGTAAGGCCTGCCGAGTACGGCCGTATGGGCCGAGTTACGGCCGTAAGGCACTGCCGGTTACGGCCGTAACCCTGCCGGCTATATATAGCATGGGCTCGGCCAGACCTGCATTTCTCACCTTTTTACTCGTTTTTGTGCAGCTGCGGACGGGAGGCTCAGGAAATCGAGTTCTTGGCCGATTCTAATCAATTCCAAGACGTTTTGGAAGATTCTTGTTGATTATATCATCATCCAATCCGTGTTCTTCGTCGAATCAAGGTATATTTCTTGATTTTCCTCCAAGTTGACTTTTTTGGGAATTTGTTCTTGATTTCGATTCTAGTCCGATTTTGATGAATCGGTTGATGTTAGTAAACATTATTAATCGTGTTCTATGGATTGTATATCCATATTTTCGATTCGTTCAACCCGGTTGATGATTCTTAGGCTCTTGAGGAACTTTGAATATTTAGTGTTCGATTAAATGCCTCAAAGAGTTTCTTTCGGTCGTTATGTTGATTTCGATTGATATTGTGTTATTGAATGAATTGTATTTCATTCAAGGTTGTTCGAGTACTTGTGTTTATTGGAGGACGCCGTTCGTTGTTCGTGGAAGGATTTCATCGCCTTCGGTTGAGGCAAGTTTTATACTTGTACTAGTCAATGAGATTAATGTTATCATATATGTGTATGAATGTGTTGTATCATTCCGAGACTTAGTCTCTTCATGAATTCATTGGTATTAAGAGATCGTTCGATACGATACCTTTCGGCAATTATGCCAAATGATTTTATTGTTCGTTAATGGCCGGTTCAAGGCATTGTGATACTCGTTGTTAATGTTATTATCGATCACCGGTTCGCGGTATCGATGTATCGATCGTTGTTGTTGATATTATTGTCGATTTAAGACGTCGTTGTAATCATTGCTATTAATGTTGGAGTTTTGTCCTTGATGTTGTTTTGGATGATTAAAGGCGTTGACGTATTCATTTCTCTTCTTCGTTGTCGGTAACCGATTAAAGGTGCCGAGACATCCTTCCTATCATTGTTATCGATTAGCCGTTCTAAGGAAATCGAGGTGTTCAATTATTCATCATATCATTGTTATCGGTTGGCCATTCTAAGGCAATCGAGGTATTCACTCATTCATCGTGTCATTGTTATCGATTGGCCATTCTCAGGCAAATCGAAGTGTTCAATCATTCATTGTATCATTGTTATCGATTGACCGTTTTAAGGCAATCGAGGTATTAAATCATCCGCTGCATCATTGTTATCGGTTGGCCATTCTAAGGCAATCGAGGTATTGAATTGGGGCTGTCGAGGATAGTTCCCATCCGTTGTGTCGTTGTTATCGATTGACCACTCTAAGGTAATCGAGGTATTGAATTGGGACTGTCGAGTACAATACCCATCCGTGAGTCATCATTATCGTGTTGGCCGACTCAAGGTAGCACACTATCAAAATTGTGATACGGCTTCGTGCCGTGGCTTCGGCCCTAATGGTGATACGGCTTCGTGCCGTGGCTTCGGCCCTAATTGTGATACGGCTTCGTGCCGTGGCTTCGGCCCTAATTGTGATACGGCTTCGTGCCCTGGCTTCGGCCCTAATTGTGATACGGCTTCGTGCCGTGGCTTCGGCCCTAATTGTGATACGGCTTCGTGCCGTGGCTTCGGCCCTAATTGTGATACGGCTTCGTGCCGTGGCTTTGGCCCTAATTGTGATACGTCTTCGTGCCGTGGCTTCGGCCCTAATTGTGATACGACTTCGTGCCATGGCTTCGGCCCTAATTGTGATACAGCTTCGTGCCGTGGCTTCGGCCCTAATTGTGATACGGCTTCGTGCCGTGGCTTCGGCCCTAATTGTGATACGGCTTCGTGCCGTGGCTTCGGCCCTAATTGTGATAAGGCTTCGTGCCGTGGCTTCGGCCCTAATGGTGATAGGGCTTCGTGTCGTGGCTTCGGCCCTAATCGATAACTGCTTCGGGCTGTTTTGGCCTCATGTGATTGTGATATTTGACAGCTTCGGCTGAGTGTCTTTGAGGCCTTTGCGATTGTCTTGGTAATTTCATTGGAGCCTTCGGGCATTGTGATTCATAATTAATTCAGTTCTGGTTTGGTTCATGTCGTGTAATTCATTGTGGTACTCTGTGATTATGATTCGCCGTTGGGCACTTATGTTCTAACCTGTTGAACAGGTATAAATAGTATGCCGTTGGCATAGTATTTCACGAATGCTCGGTTCTTACATTGGTTTGTGAGCATCTCGTATTATTATTATCATTGTACCATTTCATTCCGCCTTTGGATGCATATCATGTTATACATGTATTTGATATTCATTATCTGGATGACTGACCCCGTGGGGGCGGAACATGTTTTCATGTTTTAGGTGCTTGCGAGGAGAGAGTTGAGACACAGGGGCATGATGATGGCGACGAGGTATTCGAGCGATACTAGTCCGAGTTGTTCATGTTGGTCAGTCAGTTGGAGTGTTCTTCAGTCTGTCAGTCATTGTCAATATGTATTACCCGAGCAGATGCTCGTGGATGTTGTTGTATTTTATTTTTGGCCATGTAGGCCCATCGTTGTCGTTGAAATTCCTTATCGGAATATTGTGTCGGATATCATGGTAGGGACTATGATTTTCCCTTGTTATTTAATTTAATGTATTTTAGTCATGTTCGCCTGGTGGATCTCCTGGCGTGGGGTCCACGGCACTGTAATAACCCAATAGGATTTGGGGGTGTTACAGTTAAGACCGTGTGGGTTAATGAAGCTACGGTGACTCATGACAGTAGGTCACGGAGTCGAGAACACATTTTGATGTACAAAGTTTTTGAAATGAAAGTTTTACGAAAATGGAATGATTGGGCTGAGACTCAAGCGATTTGTGGAAATGTTTTCGTATTGTAAAACTGTTGATATTTGAAATGAGTTTTGGGTTAAGACCCTAACATTTTGAAATGATTCTTAAAACTTAGGATCCGATGTCCTAAAGGCTTTGTATTTTTAAAATTCCCGAGATGATGATTCTATTTTCAAATGTTACAGTGCTTTGTTTTCTAAACACCAAAAACCTCTCGGGAATAATTATTGGATGGTTGTCTTTATCTGATCCATGATTGTTGTTTGCTTGATACATTTCGTATGGTTATGATACTTGTACTACCAAATTCGAATTGCTAACCCCTTAAATGATGGAAATGCGTTTATGCATTTCAGGTATGCTTGGTTCGTGGGAGCACTGACAGGATCGACATGAAAGATGATGTGGTGCGATACTAATCAAGAGTTGTGGAGTTCAGTTTGATGTCGTTGTATTATTGAATTATTCTCAGTCTTAGCTGTGCTATATTGTTTTGTATTTGGGCCCCTACGAGAGTATGTGTTGTAAGGAACTTATTTTAGTTTGATTTAGTTGCGTGACCTTATCGGTCCGTGTCGTTATCTTGTTTGACCCCGAACAGTCAAATAATTGGTCGTTTTATAGTGTTTAGCCTGGTAGATCCTTGTGAGAAGAGTCTACGGCATGTGATATTCCCGGATGATTTCTGGGGGTGTTATATTTATGGTATTGGAGCTTAGGTTGTGGAAACCTAGACTATCAGGTCGAGTTGAGTTGTGATTTTGTTATGTCATTCGATTTGTTGATTGACAAGTTGAGTTGCACGTTGCCACTTTGTGTTGTCGATATTGATCATTGAGATTAGTATCGTGGGCGACTGTCATCTTTGTGCGACCTGTAATGTAAGTCTCCTCCTTTACATCTTATGTCTAGAGATTTTGTTATAAGTGTGATGTGAAATGGAATTCATATTTGGTACTTGTGGTACATTACGTGTGCAATGATCAGAGATGCTCAGTGGAATCATGGATGGTTTCGGCGTGTGTTCGAATGGGTGTTCGTAAGTTATGTTGTTAAACTCGGATAGATGGTTTGTCATGTGATTGAATTTGGTATTTATGAGTTGCTTGTGGAATTGATGATTTTGTATGTCGGATGGCATGTGTTTGAAAATCGATTGATTTCCGATTGTTGTTGTAATTATATCCACTGCATGTGTGTCTTAAAATAATTTTCTGGAAAGTTCCTAGACTTGAGTATGTTGTAAAAAAAATCATTTTCGAAATGTTTTGACGGTGTGGTAAAAAGGTGATTTAGTGTGGAATTTAGAAATTTGCTTGAATTTTTGGTGAGCCGGCCTTGTATTTTAAATTAAACCTTACGATGGTATTTGAAAAATGTATTTTGAAGTATTTTGGATAATCGTCCAAATGTTACCGTCATTGATCTTTTGTCTTGATTCAAAGGATTGTGAAAATGATTTTCGCGTATCGGTGTTATTTTCAAATAACTTGAGTAATCATTTTTATTAAGTCTTTCACATCATAAATTTTTTTATTTCAAATCAAATTGTGATTTTGCCTTCAATATTGGTGAAAGAGGAAAGTTTTCTGAATTGTGTCAGTTAGCGCACACTAACTAGACTGGGCAGACAAAGTGATATAGTTAACGCACGCTAATTGTAGGCTTAGCACGTATCAAGATGTATTGTATTGTATGATTTGACTATGATTTTTGATCAATGGGAATGATTAGAGTGAGTATGAACGGATTGCCCACCAGGTGATGGTTCAGTGAAACCTCTATAGGTCGATGCCAAGGGAGCATGGCCGCGGATTTCCTTGTGTGTTGTTAATTGTGATGATGATGAGTGGTAACATGTGATTACCCTGTCTGTTGTTAATTGTGATGATGTTGAGTGGTAACATGTGATTATCCTATGTGTTGTCAATTGTGATGATGTTGAGCGGTAACATGTGATTACCCTATGCGTTGTTAATTGTGATGATGTTAAGTGGAAATACGTGATTACCTTGTGTGTTGATGTTTGTGATGATGATACGTGATTTCATAGTTATGTGATGCTATGTTTCATTGTATTGAACGATTGTATGTTCAGTATGCCAAGAGGTTGAGGCCGTGGTCGTGGCCGCGGACGCAATCAAGAGCATGAAGGGATGACTCGTTCCTTACCGAGCACCAATCAGCTCGGTACAGATGGTCTGAAGGACCAGTTACGTATTCAGAAGCAACCAACTGGGGATAATGTTAATGTTGGCGCCGCGACCATCCTTCAGCAGGTGACAACCCAATTGGCATAGATGAATCAAGTCGTGTACCAGGATGAGATCCCAGATGGGGATAACGGAGCTAGTAGATGGTTGCGAGATGTGATGAGAAAGCATCCACCTCGTTTTGCAAGTTCCTATAATTCGTTAGGTTGGGAAAACTGGCTCTTCCAGTTGGGAAGAGCATTTGATGCTGTAGCTTATCCGGATGAAAGGAGAGTACCCATTGCTCAGTACCTCCTCGATAAGGAAGCTGCAGACTACTGGGAGGTGATTAGAGGGGTAATATGTAATATCCGCATTTCTCTTTTCCAGGTACTTTCGCGATTTTGTGTTTTTCCTGTTTTGGTGGCTCATGTGTAACCGTATGTGTATTTAGGGAATACTTATTTTCGGATTTATTTTACTCAATTCCGCAATTGTTGGCTTCTCCATCGCTACTCGGTTCGGTTCCCGTAATTGTTGTTCGGAACCGCCGTTTTGGGCTTGCCGTAAATCTATCGTATGTTATTATGCGTGTTGTGAGCTTCCGTTCGTTGTTACGAGCATATTTCGTGTGTTTCGGGTGTTTGAGTCGTTTTGCACCCGGCTGCATAGCGCACGCTATCGATCTTAGATAGCGCACGCTAGTATCATTCAGTAGCGCACGCTACGCTTGTTTTATAGCGCGCGCTAGTGACTCGGGCACAGCAGTGGCAGTAGGCTGCTTCTGCCCTCTGCTCTCTGGAAGAGTTGTTTTAGCGCATGCTATGGGGTTTTTATAGCGCACGCTATCGTTCGGACTTAGAGCACGCAGAGTGGACGGTAGTGCGCACTAATCCGGCAGTCCAGTACTAGGCAGAATGTTTCTGGACTCGGCTGATGTTCAGGTAGCGCACGCTATGGCCCGATAGCGTGCGCTATCGAGGGGCGGTTAGTGCACGCTATTTCCTGGAAGCATACGCTAATGGTCCAGAACCGTAGTTTTTGGACTGGGTTTTTAGCCGATAGCGCACGCTAACCTTGAAGGTTAGCGCACGCTAATAACTCTCTGGCTATAAAAACCAGGGAGTTGACCGCAGCAGCCCATTTCTCTTCCTCTTCACTTCTTCTCCGAGAGTTAGGCGATTTGGAGCCTCTGGGAGCTTGGAATTGAGCGAGTATCATCATCCATCCAAGATTTTGAGTCTCTAACACCAAGTTATCATCATCTAGTCATCTTCTATCTATTGAATCCAGGTAAATCCCTTAGAACCCTATTCTTGGGGAGATTTGGGGGTTTTGAGTTTTGGTCCGTTTCGTTCCGTGTTGTTGATTAATTCATGATGAATATGATTAATCTTGTTGGTATTCTTGGTTTCCCTACGGATTCATGGTATATTTCGTGGTATTTGCATAATCTAGAGGGTTTGATTGCGGTCCGCCATCGTTGTTGTTCTTGTACGAATATACATGAATCGTAGGCGGGTTTTTAGGTGTATTCTATTTTCGTATTTGTTTAGAAATGGTTGTGATTGTATTCTTTGAATCGTTAGGTTCGGTTTCGCCGGTTCCTAGCAGTCGTGTTTGATTCTTTCTCTCCATTCGTGTCACCGTCTATTGATCGAGGCAAGTATTCCTTAATGAACTTACACTCTTAACATGGTAGTTTTGCATGAGAAATTGTGTGTGTGTATGCTCACTACGGGTTAGATCCGACGGGGTCTCGGTAGGGGTCCACGGAGGGGTGGGTCTGCAAGCTTGCTTTTAACCACTACGGGTTAGATCTGACAGGTCTCGGTAGGGGTCCACGGAGGGGTGGGTCTGCGGTTAATTGTGGTGCATTTTGCAAAATGTGTTTTGGATTATGGCGTTTCCGGAAATGTGTGTTTCAAATGATGTTTTTCTGAATTGCATGCATTGACTATATGTGTAAGATGTAAGTTGTTCATTTGGCCTATTTGTACTAGCGTAATTGCTAACCCCTTTGGGGGGACCGTTTTGAGGAAATTCGTTTTATGAATTTCAGGTCAGGTTCATCGAGACGAGCGGGCGCTGGACCAGTACGCGGGTGACGGTCGTGCGTGATGATTGTGCACGAGTAGTGTTTGATTATTTTCTGTCTTTTGATCGAATGTCAACTTGTAAACTAATAGAAGTACTCGAGTACATAGGAGATTTTAATTGTTCGGATTTGAACTGTTTCGTCCATTATGTTTTCAT
Source organism: Orobanche coerulescens (assembly GCA_033398695.1). NCBI lineage: Eukaryota > Viridiplantae > Streptophyta > Magnoliopsida > Lamiales > Orobanchaceae > Orobanche > Orobanche coerulescens. Next base: position 244,324 of record JAWKAU010000131.1, on the reverse strand, counting down.
TGGGTGGTTGTGATGTTATTTGACTGGTTGAACCGGGTGGATTATTATTGTTTTGCGTCTTTATGAAGAGGTGTTATTGTGTTGAATCCGCGAGTCGATGAGTGTGTTTGGTCACCTAGCCTGGTGGGTCCCATGTAGGGATTCACGGCGCTTTAATATACCCTGAATATCTTAGGGGTATTACAGAAAATGGTATCGGAGCACTAGGTTTATGGATACCTAGGCTTGTCGGTTTATTGGTGTAATATCCGGATTTATTACAGTGTATTTCATCTGTATTCAACCATGTATTATTTCGGATTGGTGATTTTGATTATTGGAATATGATATTTAGTGCATTGATATCATTGTGCATAAGTATAGAAACATGCAAAATTGCTCAAGAAACCTTGTGATAGCGCACGCTAAGAATGTATCTTAACGCGCGCTATCGGGCCATTATTAGCGCACGCTATGAAGGTAGGGGTTGCGTGCGCTAAGAACTCAATTATTGAGCGGGACAGCTAACACATGCGCCAGCCGGGACATGGGTCCGGATAAGATTCCCGCTGACGCATCCGGACAAACTCTGAAGTCAACCATTATTAGCGCACGCTAAGGGATGCTTAGTAGCGTGCGCTAACTTGTCAATAATGCAGAATTTTATAAATGGGACAAAGAACCGATTTGGCTTTCATTTCCTTCGTCTATACTTCACCTTTGAGAGTCCAGAGAGCAAGTATATCCCTTCTAAACACTTAGAACATATTAGTGATCATTGAATGATTGAGTATCACTTGTGAGTGATCATTGAAGAGGAGTAACACCTTGGAGTGGCACATAACCAAACGGAGTCGGATTATACCTCGTGGTTCAGTGATTTCGGCATTCTAAGGTATGTTCAACCTATCACCAGTCCTAGATTTGGTTTTCCAATGGATACGATGATCATATTATCGAGGTATTGAATTTCATTAGTGAATTATTCAACAACATCACGTTTAGAAGATTGGAATGTCTACAAAAACGTTATTATTGTTGGAACCTTGAAGTTGGGATCCTAGTACTTCAAATGATGAGAGTAATATTCTGAAGTTAACAATCCGTATGATTTATGTTATCTTTGTGATCATGATTTGGAAGAGATGTTATAAGAACTTATAGGAAGAATCATCTTAGGAAATATTCTTTCGTGTAAGTCGGAATTGTTAGTTCACCTCAAGATGAAGTCTGAATATGTATAATGATAGTAGCATCTAATACATCAACCGGAGATCACCAACTTTGCATGAGAATTGTAATCAAGATGGATTATGGTGTCATGAAGATTATACGTATATTTGCATCTTGTAATTGATATCATCATTGATATCATTCATAATTTTAAGAACTTGGTATTCATGTAATTAACATGATTTATCACGAAGGATTTCATTGTTTCGAACATGGCAAGAATAGCTTTATCAAAAAGAATCGCCATGCAGAGATAGCGCACGCTATGTTATGCAGTTCAACGTGCGCTATCGTGTACTAGTTAGCGTGCGCTACGTTTGGTACGTAACGTACGCTAGACCATCAGTCGAGTCAGTTGGCTGATCAGTGATGTACTGACCATGCATTTTTAGCGTGCGCTAATATACGAGATTTAACGTGCGCTATCGAGTACGTTTAGCGTACGCAACGTTTTTGGACTTAGCGTGCGTTAAATCATCAGCCGAGTCACCGGCCGATCGCTGAGGCATCGACAACGCCGGTTAGCGTACGCTAGGCGGCAGGTGTCGCGTACGCTAACGAGTAGCATTAACGTACGCTACATAGGATTCGTAGCGTGCGTTAATCTGTCCAGACAGATTGCCTATTAAGGACTTCCTACCGTAATTGTTGAATTGTTAGACGCTCGTACAGCACGAAATGAATTCTGTACTTTTTCTTTTGTTAAGGTTCGAGCTTAACACGTGACTGATCGAAGGGGACGACCTTCGAGTATTTTGATATTCGTGGAAGTTTATTCTTGTCAACGAACCGAGGCAAGTACTCTAATTATTTGTACTATGACAATTGTGATGGTATCGTGTAAATATGTTGTATATATATATATGTCCACCATGTGTTGATCCGACGGGAATCATCATGGGAATCTATAGTCAGGTGCTACTGGATCGTTGGGACAGTAGTTCCACCATGTGTTGGTCCGACGGATCATCATGGGAATCTATAGTGTGCTGGATCGTTGGAATACCATCCGTATGTTGGAAATGTTATGATATGATATGTGTTGTGGATATTCTCGTTGGAGAAACTTGTTATGATATAATTGTTGATTATATCAACGCTTTTATGATTATTGTACTTGTACTAGCATCGTTGTGCTAACCCATTCGGGGTGAACATTTGTGTATGTTCAGATCCAGAGAGCGGGAAACAACCACGGAGAGGCATGACGACGAGGGTGCGGAGTGATGTTTCGACCGGGTTTACTGTCTGTTATCTATTGGTTATTTTCAATAAGTACTCGAGTACGTTGTCGATTTATAATGCTTGGATTTTGATGATGTAATATAACTCTTCATGGGATATTTGTAATTTCGATTTTGAACCAGTCGGTTGAATTTCATTTCAGTAATTTCATAAACTGGTATCTGTTATTGTCATTCCTTTTATTCAGCCTTGTAAATTCTTATGTAAAGGATTTACGGCGCTGTAATATTCCTGAATATATCGGGGGTGTTACAGAATATGGTATCGGAGCTAAGATTATGGATATCTTGGCCGGTGGGTTAAAATAGGGGTCATTTATGTCTTTTGAGGTAACCGGTCATGAACGACATCACTGCACTGCCTACGTCTTCATGCGAACAATGGTTGTAAGTTCCTAAACTCTATCTTGTTTTTTGCATGCTGTATCTCTTTATACTTGAATATTAGAACGATGCTGTTTCCTGTGTATTAAGTACTTGTGCTTACAGTATGTTGAGAGGCGGACGTGGACGTGGTCGCGGTCGTGGACGCGGACGAAGGAATGCTGAAAGGGAGGCATCGCCTTCTAATCAGGCTAGTCATAGCTCAGGCGAGCCGCAACAATCCATCAATAACGAACCGGAACCTGGTGTGCCAGAAATCCTTCGTCAAGTTGTGAACCAGATGACTCAGTTCGCTCAGGTCGTGGACCGAATGCAAGTGGCGGCAGGAATTCAGCAGGGAGATGGACAACAAAGAATTCCAGAAATGGGAAATCGAGGTGACCGATGGTTACAAGAGGTGGCAAAGATGCAACCACCCAAATTTGACGGCTTTTCCGAGACTCCCACTTGGGACCATTGGTTGAAGGAACTGGAGAACATTTTTGCTGGAATTAATTGCCGGACGACAGAGAGCTCCTATTGCCCAAGATTTCTCGATAGGGGAAGCATCCGAGTGGTGGGAAGCTATCCGACCTGCAGATCATGATGCCGATTGGACGGAATTTAAAATGATGATGGAAGCTCAGTATTGCCCTCGTCCTGTGAGGGAAGCCAAAATTCGGGAATTTTTCTCCGCTCAACCATCGACGAACCCGTGTCCTGCATTTATTAAGACTTTTAACCAACAGTTAGCATTTGTTCGACATCTGGTCAGAACAGATGCGGAAATGATGATTCATTTTGAAATGAGGATGAAACCAGAAATCCAGAGGTACATGTCCGGTTTTGAATGTACCACTCTCTCGCGATCAGGATAAGGCGTTGGCGTATGAAATAAAAGAAGCAGCAATGGAGAAGTTTATGGAGTCGAAGAAACAGAAAGTCTCTGGTACTTTTACAGAGCACAAGAGCAGTGGGCCCCGCAAGGCCCAGTCTTCTTTTTCTTTCAAGAAGCCTCCGCACCCAGCTAAGAGCGGAAAGAATTACGGAACAATGTCAGCCACAACGGATACAGCTAGGAAGTGCTTTAACTGTGGTCGCCCAGGCCACCTTTGGCGTGATTGTTTGCGCACTCCAGTTACATGTTTTGAGTGCGGACAGGAAGGGCACCGTGCGACGTTTTGTAAGGACGCCACTAAGTACAATGGAACCCGCTCATCACGGCCTGTCGAAGGAAGCCGGTCCAATGACGCAAAGAAAGTGTTCGAATGCCTCGGGAATTTTGGCCGCGGGCGAGGCAGAGGACAATGGGACCGAAAGGGGACATCGAGTGCGGATCTGTTCCCACGTTTGTATGAGATGAGGAGGACAGATGATCGTGATGCTTTGCCGCATCGCAGTCTTGCCCAAATCTTTTCCCGGCCGATTAGCGTATTGTTCGATACAGAGCTACACATTCTTTCATATCTTTGTCTTGTGTAAATCGTTTGAATATTTCCGGTTTTTATACTTGTGAACCTTATGTTGTTGGTTTACCGAGTGGAGAGAGAATTGTCGGAAATTTAGAAACTAGAAATTTCCCGTATCATTTGGGGCGAGAGTGGCTCTCAAATCGATCGTGATAGAAATGCAAGGAGATGACTGATACTCGGAGACGATTGGCTTAATCGGTATGGAGCAATTGTAGACTACCGAAGGAGGAAAATTTCACCGATCGCGATGATGGCTCAGCACTGTTCGAAGGATGGAAACCGAAGCTCGGAAAATTGATCAAAGCGATGAAAGTCGCCGATTGTTGAAACAAGGTCAGACTGCATCGTGTTATGCAATGAAGAAAGAAGACGAAATGGTGGAACTTTCATCTATTCCTGTTGTGAACGAATTTCCAGATGTATTTCCTGATGAATTACAGGCTACCTCCACGAAGGGATGTAGAATTTACTATTGAGCCGGAACCTGGAGCGACACCAATTTCTAAGGCACCGTATCGTATGGCACCTACCGAGATGTACGAATCAAGAAGCATTTGGAGGAGTTCTTGGACAAGGGTTATATTCAGCCAAGCGTTTCACCCTGGGGAGCGCCAGTTCTTTTTGTCCGAAAGAAGGATGGATCGCTCCGACTGTGTATTGACTATCGAGAGCTGAACAAGATGACGATTAAGAACAAATATCCGATACCACGTATTGATGATCTGTTTGACCAGCTGCAAGGGGCAACGGTATTCTCTAAAATTGATCTGAGATCAGGATACCATCAACTGAGGATTAAGGAGTCTGATGTTCCGAAATCAGCGTTCAGAACTCGCTATGGGCATTATGAGTTTGTGTTGATGCCGTTTGGTCTCACTAACGCACCTGCTGTATTTATGCAATTGATGAACAGAGTGTTCATTGAATTTTTGGACAAATTTGTGGTCGTGTTTATTGACGACATCCTGGTGTATTCTAAGAGTCCGGAAGGACATGCGCAGCATTTGCGGATTGTATTGGAACTTTTGAGAAACGAGCAATTGTACGCCAAACTTTCTAAGTGTGAATTCTGGCTAAAGGAAGTAATGTTCCTTGGCCATGTGGTGTCAGCTAAAGGAGTCCGAGTAGATCCTCAGAAGATCGAAGCAATATTGGATTGGAAGCCTCCAAAGAATATGAAAGAGGTCCGAAGCTTCTTAGGACTTACTGGATATTATCGTCGATTCGTGGAAGGGTTTTCTAAAATTTCCCGCCCACTTACTCGACTTTTGCAGAAAACTCAAAAGTTTGAGTGGAACGAGTCGTGTCAGACTAGTTTTGATGAGTTAAAGAAGAGATTGACGACGGCACCGATTCTATCACTTCCGCAGGGAACTGAAGGATTCATAGTTTACAGTGATGCTTCGAATCAAGGACTTGGGTGCGTGTTGATGCATAATGATAAGGTGATCGCTTATGCGTCGCGACAACTGAAACCTTATGAAGTGAATTACCCGACACATGATTTGGAGCTAGCAGCAGTGGTTTTTGCCTTGAAGATCTGGAGGCATTATCTGTACGGGACTCACTGTCAGATCTTTACGGATCATAAGAGTCTCAAGTACATATTCAGTCAGAAAGAGTTGAACATGCGGCAAAGAAGATGGTTGGAACTGATTAAGGACTATGACTTGGATATTTTATATCATCCAAGCAAAGCAAATGTAGTGGCCGATGCACTTAGCCGCAAGCCTGTCTCTATTCAGATGCTGGAGACGCTGACATCCCAACTTAGCCTTCAACGAGAGATGATTCGTGAAGGAATTGAGGTATGGTTACAAAGAGTCCAAGGACAACTGTGCGTGATGGAGATAACTTCATCTTTAACCGAAGAAATTAAATCTAGACAGGTAGATGATCCTCTGATGGTTCGGTTACATGATGAAGTGATCAAAGGAAAGGCCCCCGGATTCATAATTCATGACGATGGAGTTTTGAGATTTCAGAATCGACTCTGCGTTCCCAATGTTGATGTTCTGAAACAGACGAATATGAAGGAAGCTCATAGTTCGCCCTATTCTATCCACCCGGGCACCAGTAAAATGTATAAGGACTTGAGAAGCATTTCGTGGGGCAACATGAAGCAAGACGTAGCGGACTATGTTTCAAATGCTTGACTTGTCACAGGTTAAGATCGAGCATCAACGGCTCTTTGGAATGTTGAAGCCGCTCCCGATTCCCGAATGGAAGTGGGAGGACATATCAATGGACTTTATCACTAATATGCCGAAAACCAGACAGAATGAACATGATTTGGTTGATAGTTGATCGTTTAACCAAATCGGCTCATTTTCTAGGCATTAAGGATACGTGGGGACCAGAGAGGTTGGCACGAGTCTTTATTTCGGAGATAGTTCGATTGCATGGTACGCCGAAGACCATTGTTTCGATCGAGACGGCCGTTTTGTGTCTCACTTTTGGAAGGCGATTCATAAGGCCTTGGGGACCGAATTGAACTTCAAGATGCCTTATCACCCGCATCGACGGACAACTGAGAGAACTATACAAACGGTGGAAGATATGCTAAGGGCCCATGCCTTAGATTGGTCAAACGATTGGGAAGTTCATCTACCGTTGATTGAATTTACCTACAATAATAGTTGGCATGCTTCCATTAAGATGGCACCGTTTGAGGCATTATACGGAAGGAGATGCGAGATCGCCCTATCTTTGGGACGATTCATCGGACTTGATCGAATGTAACTGAGTTGATCGAGCACTCAAGAGAATATAGCCTCGATTCGTGAAAGGTTAACCGCCCTGAGTCGCGAAATCCTATGCGGACGTACGCCGCCGTCCATTGGAGTTCGATCGAGATCACGTCTTGTTGAAGGTTTCTCCTACTCGGGAATCTTTCGTTTCGGAAAGAAAGGAAAGCCGAGTCCGAGATATATCGGACCATTTGAAATCCTCGAGAGAGTTGGGAGTTGGCATACAGATTGGCATTGCCGCCGTCATTGTGTCATGTTCATAACGTGTTCCACGTATCCCGATTACGGAGATATATACCAGATCCTATCATATCATTGATTTCGGCGAGATCGAAGTCGAGCAGATGGGACATTTGAAGAAAGACTACCAAGATACTCGAGAGTCGAGTCAAGCAACCGAGGAACAAGTCAATCGTTTTGGTCAAAGTTCGGTGGTCACGTCACGGAATGGAAGAAGCCACTTGGGAAACGAAAGGCGATATGAAGTCTAGATATCCCGAGTTATTTTCGTCTTGAGTTTCGGGACGAAACTCCTTTTAGTAGGAGAGTATGTAATATCCGGATTTATTACAGTGTATTTCATCCGTATTCAACCATGTATTATTTCGGATTGGTGATTTTGATTATTGGAATATGATATTTAGTGCATTGATATCATTGTGCATAAGTATAGAAACATGCAAAATTGCTCAAGAAACCTTGTGATAGCGCACGCTAAGAATGTATCTTAACGCGCTATCGGGCCATTATTAGCGCACGCTATGAAGGTAGGGGTTGCGCGCTAAGAACTCAATTATTGAGCTGACTAACACATGCGCCACCGTGACATGGGTCCGGATAAGATTCCGCCGACGCATCCGGACAAACTCAAGTCAACCATTATTAGCGCACGCTAAGGGATGCTTAGTAGCGTGCGCTAACTTGTCAATAATGCAGAATTTTATAAATGGGACAAAGAACCGATTTGGCTTTCATTTCCTTCGTCTATACTTCACCTTTGAGAGTCCAGAGAGCAAGTATATCCCTTCTAAACACTTAGAACATATTAGTGATCATTGAATGATTGAGTATCACTTGTGAGTGATCATTGAAGAGGAGTAACACCTTGGAGTGGCACATAACCAAACGGAGTCGGATTATACCTCGTGGTTCGTTGATTTCGGCATTCTAAGGTATGTTCAACCTATCACCAAATTCCTAGATTTGGTTTTCCAATGGATACGATGATCATATTATCGAGGTATTGAATTTCATTAGTGAATTATTCAACAACATCACGTTTAGAAGATTGGAATGTCTACAAAAAGCGTTATTATTGTTGGAACCTTGAAGTTGGGATCCTAGTACTTCAAATGATGAGAGTAATATTCTGAAGTTAACAATCCGTATGATTTATGTTATCTTTGTGATCATGATTTGGAAGAGATGTTATAAGAACTTATAGGAAGAATCATCTTAGGAAATATTCTTTCGTGTAAGTCGGAATTGTTAGTTCACCTCAAGATGAAGTCTGAATATGTATAATGATAGTAGCATCTAATACATCAACCGGAGATCACCAACTTTGCATGAGAATTGCAATCAAGATGGATTATGGTGTCATGAAGATTATACGTATATTTGCATCTTGTAATTGATATCATCCTGGAGATCATTCATAAGAGTAAGAACTTGGTATTCATGGAAGTAACATGAATTATCACGAAGGATTTCATTGTTTCGAACATGGCAAGAACAGTTTACTGCTCAGCAGTAAACTGCCATGCAGAGATAGCGCACGCTATGTTATGCAGTTCAACATGCGCTATCGTGTACTAGTTAGCGTGCGCTACGTTTGGTACGTAACGTACGCTAGACCATCAGTCGAGTCAGTTGGCTGATCAGTGATGTACTGACCATGCATTTTTAGCGTGCGCTAATATACGAGATTTAACGTGCGCTATCGAGTACGTTTAGCGTACGCAACGTTTTTGGACTTAGCGTGCGTTAAATCATCAGCCGAGTCGGCCGATCGGTGAGGCATCGACAACGCCCGGGTTAGCGACGCTAGGCAGGTATCTGCGTACGCTAACGAGTAGCATTAACGCACGCTACATAGATTCGTAGCGTGCGTTAATCTGGCCCGCATGCATTGCCTATTAAGGACTTCCTACCGTAATTGTTGAATTGTTAGACGCTCGCATACATTTAAATGAATTCTGTACTTTTTCTTTTGTTAAGGTTCGAGCTTAACACGTGACTGATCGAAGGGGACGACCTTCGAGTATTTTGATATTCGTGGAAGTTTATTCTTGTCAACGAACCGAGGCAAGTACTCTAATTATTTGTACTATGACAATTGTGATGGTATCGTGTAAATATGTTGTATATATATATGTCCACCATGTGTTGATCCGACGGGAATCATCATGGGAATCTATAGTTTGTGTACCGGATCGTTGGGATGTAGTTCCACCATGTGTTGGTCCGACGGGATCATCATGGGAATCTATAGCTGTGTGCTACTGGATCGTTGGAATACCATCTGTATGTTGGAAATGTTATGATATGATATGTGTTGTGGATATTCTCGTTGGAGAAACTTGTTATGATATAATTGTTGATTATATCACTGTTTTTATGATTATTGTACTTGTACTAGCATCGTTGTGCTAACCCCTTCGGGGGTGAACATTTGTGTATGTTCAGGATCCAGGAGAGCGGGGAAACAACCACTGGAGAGGCATGACGACGAGGGTGCGGAGTGATGTTTCGACCGGGTTTACTGTCTGTTATCTATTGGTTATTTTCAATAAGTACTCGAGTACGTTGTCGATTTATAATGCTTGGATTTTGATGATGTAATATAACTCTTCATGGGATATTTGTAATTTCGATTTTGAACCAGTCGGTTGAATTTCATTTCAGTAATTTCATAAACTGGTATCTGTTATTGTCATTCCTTTTATTCAGCCTTGTAAATTCTTATGTAAAGGATTTACGGCGCTGTAATATTCCTGAATATATCGGGGGTGTTACAATTGGGTCTGGTTGTGTTTCGTTTTGCACATCGTCATCACACTGCCATGATTCCGGTACTTCCAGTGCCGGTAAGTTTTCCTTACTCTGTTCCTTGTTTTCTTATATCGCACCTTCGATTCTTGATTTGTGATTGATTTTCCTCTCGTACTTATCATCGAATTGCTTCTACTCAAGATGGCGCCGACCTTGGTGTTGCGGCTGTTATGCAACAAATGGTGAACCAAATGGCGGCGATAGCTCAGGCGGTTCATAACCCGACTCCAGCCCATGCTGCTCGGGGCAGAGCGGATCGTTGGCTTCAGGATGTCATCAAGATGCATCCTCCTCAGTTTTCGGGAGCTTCAGACCGATTGGCTGGGAGGGGTGGATCAAGGAGATATCCAAGGTCTTCATTGCCACCAATTATCCCGAGAATCGCAAGGTCCCTATTTCCCAGTATTTTCTCACTAGATGCTACTGACTGGTGGGAGGCCGTTGAGCCCAAGGACCGCGTTGCTACATGGGATGAATTTCAAAGACTTGATGGAGACCGAATATTGTCCGTGGCTGGTCAAACAGGCTCGAGTCCATGCCTTCTTTGATGCTCATCTTCGGGATATCCCTGTTTCTCAGGCCATTGCTGATTACAACCAGGAGCTGGGCTTCGTGAAGGCCAGGTTAGAGAGGAGAGCGACAAAACTTTCCACTTCTCTAGACGAATGAAATTGTCGATTCGTGACTACATGTCTGGGCTCGTCTGCACCACCTTGAAGGATTACCAAAGTAGAGCCCTTGCTTATGATATGTCTGTGACGGCCAGTGAGGCGGCTCGTGAGAGCAAGAAGCAGAAGTCCGCCAGTAGCTTTTCGGGCCACAAGGGTGGAGGTCAACAGAAATCTCAGCTTGCTAACTTTTCCACCGGTAGTGGTCCAGCTCGTGCTACTGGGGGTTTCCGTGGAACCACCAGTACTCCTTCTCGGGATGTGAAGTGTTTTAACTGTGGCCGACCAGGCCACATCAGTCGTAATTGTTCAAGCCCTTTGCTGACGTGTAATCGGTGTGGCCAGCCGGGCCACAAGGCTACTTTTTGTGTTGAGAGAGAGAGAATTCTTGGTTCCCAGACTTCCATTCCAGCGACTAGGGAACCAAGTGTGAATCAAAGATCGTTTGCTTCTCAGTCTCCGCCGAGTGCTAGTCGAGGGAGAGGTCAGGGTCAGCCCACTGGAGGGGGAGCTTTCAGTGTTGGATCCGCCCATCCGCGTGTTTATGATATGAGGAGGGCCGATGACCCAGCCGCTACCGTTTCCACAAGTACCGTTCACATTCATTCTCATCCTATGAGTATGCTTTTCGATTCTGGTGCTATGCATTCGTTCGTCTCTCTGGAATGTGTGCGCCGTTTGGGTCTTGATTGTTTGTCGCCTTGTGAGCCTTTCATCGTTAAACTTCCTAGCGGTGATAGGATCGTTGGTAATGTAACACCCCCGAGATATTCGAGGTGTATTACAGCGCCGTGGACCCCTACATGGGATCCACCATGCTAAAACAAGAAAACACCACTCGACTAACCGTCTCGATTAGCAAGGAAACAATTGTTAACAACAAGAACATAAAATAACACGTCCGGTACAACCGGCATAATAAACATCATCCAACAAATATAGTAACTTCAACGAAGACCAATCACAATCCGAAAGGAAAAGCCTAAGTACTCGCGAGTACAATCTATAAGTTTACAATTTGGAAAACAACCATATCAAAAGAGACAGTAGGAATCATAAGACTCAATTGCACATGTCAACAACCTTGGCCGGCATCCTCGTACCATCCCAACGCCCACTCGTCTGGCTGAACATAACCTGAAATTCATAACAAGAATTTCCCCAAAACGGGTCCCCAAAGGGGTTAGCAATTACGCTAGTACAAGTATTCAAGGCAAACCAATCGCTTACACATTTCATAGTACAATGCACCAAATCATTTCAAAACCAAAACCAGATATGTCTTTTCCGGAAACAAATAGTCACAATCAATTTGCCTAGGACCGGGACGAAGCCACGAATCCCACTCGAGGCCTCTAAGGACCCTCTCGAGCTGGCCACATTCATAAAACAAATCAAGCACACACATCGCCTAGGACCGGGACGAAGCCACGAATCCCACTCGAGGCCTCTAAGGACCCTCCCGAGCTGGCTAGCGAAACAAACTCATGAATCCAGGACGAATTCATAGATTCCCTCGAGGCCCCGTCGGACCCTCCCGAGGTGAGTAAAGCACACACAATATACATTACCATTTCACGTTAAGCATAAAGGTTTCCAAAAATACTTGCCTTGAATAATTGATGACGCAATGAACGGAAAGGAAAGTCACCGACGAACGCTAGGAACCATCGAAACCGAACCTAACGATTCTAAGAGTACAATCACAACCATTTCTAAACGAATACGGAATTGGAATACACCCGAAAACCCGCCTATTCATGTATATTCGTATAAAAACGACAACGAGGGCGGACCACAACCAAACCCTCTCGATTCCGTAAAAACCACGAAATATACCATGAATACGTAGGGAAACTAAGAATACCAACAAGATTAATCATATTCATCATGAATTAATCAACAAAACGGAACGAATCGGACAAAAACGCGAAAATTACCAAATCTTCCCAAAAGTAGGGTTCTAGAGATCTAACCTTGATTCGCTGGATCAAGGGATGTTATAGGATGATTGATCAATGATATAATCTCTAGAACTTCGTGGATTCGTTGTCTAACAACATGGTTTCGCCTCCTCCGAACCTCCAGCCGCGAACAGAAAAGAAAGGAAATGAAAAACGAGTGAAAATGAGGCTGCTCTGTCATATATAGACTGGGCCGGACTAGCGTGCGCTAGCCTTCCCGGACTAGCGTGCGCTAGCCTTCCCGGACTAGCGTGCGCTAGCCTTCCCGGACTAGCGTGCGCTATCGGCCAGTATCGGCCCGGAACCCTGGCCCGCACGACCTGGCACTGCTAACCAAACCTGCCGACCGTGACCTGCCCTCCCGACCCCGATAGCGTGCGCTGCGCGGACGCTAGCGCGCGCTAGCCTACCTGTCCAGTAACCTCTGGACTAAACAGCTCATCCAGGTAACGTACGATAGTCAGCCGACAGCATGCGCTACACCTGCCGGTTAGCGTGCGCCACGACCGACAGTAGCGTGCGCTACCTGCCGATCCTACCCGAGCCCAGAACCTCAGAACCCCTCTGCCCAGATCCGATAGCGTACGCTGGCTGGTCGACAGCATGCGCTACACCTGCCAAGTTAGCGCACGCAGCCTTCCGTCCGTAGCGTGCGCTACGCCGGTTCCTGTCGTGCCTGCTCGGCCAGTGCCCAGCACTTCCGACAGTGCCGCACCTGTCCGGCCAGTGCTCAGCCACCATGACCCGACGACTCGATTTCCGAAAACGTACGAAATGAACACGACGAAATGCTCACGGACAGCATCAATAACCCGAAATGAAAACATAATGCAATAATTAATCATACGCGACCAAGAAACGAGTCGAGACAACAAATACAGATACGGATACCCATAACTTTTAGGAAATTACAAAATGGCCCAAAATGCCCGAAATTCGCGATACGTGCTCGAATAACCAAACCGAAGTTCACAACACGTTTAACAAAGTTAAACGGGCTTACGGAAAACTCGAAACAACAGTTTCAAACGAGATTCACAAGAATCAAACTCAAGTGCGGAAAAGTCGTTAAGAAGCACGGAACTCAACAGAACAACACCGAAACGAACTCGAATGTCAAAAAGTGTATAATTAATCATTCTCAAAATGACGAGATGGTCACAAGAGAGTCGTCAAAAACGGACTCTCGCCAAAAAAAATAAAATTACCGGAAATTAAAATTGCGGATGTTACATACTACCCTCCTTAAAAGAAGTTTCGTCCCGAAACTTAAAACAAGTAGGGAGAAGCAATATCCCGCCAGGAAAACTCAACGAGGTACACAAGAACCGAAAGCTCACGCCCAAACGGTGAAACGTTACGAACAACGCAAAGAAATATACGGCGTGAAAACGCGCTCCACGACGACCAACACAATGCTACAGGTAGAGACATAATAAAACCAACAAGTGACAAGCGTCATCAAATAGATAATATCATCAAGTCAATTATCTGAACAGTCACAAAACACAAGGCACCTATTACAAGGAAACACGAACAGTCGAAAAACAGAAATGATGCGTACAACAATCTGCAAAGGTGACCACGATCGAATCAACAATGATCGAACAACAATGATCCAACATCAATGATTGAACAGCAACGATAGAATCAAAAATGATCGAACAACAACGATCAAAAAACAATGATCGTACAACAACGATCGAAAAATAAAGATCGAAAAAAACAACGACTGAAAAACAATGATTGAACAACAACTCTGAAGTTCACACTTCAACTCAAGATGTTAAAAGAGCTGGTAGGAACTAAAAGATGTTACTTTCGAACAAGGTTCACAAGAATCGAACCAACTCGGAAAAGTCACATCAATAACCAGATCGAACCAAAATAAGATCATGGCTTGTTCGAACGATAAAAACTAAAATACAGAACAAGTTTAGAGAGTATCAACGAACACGAGCGAGTCGATAGAATTGGGAAAGAGAAAATGCAGAAGTCAAAGATAATACGGGTATTACCTTCGACCTCGCCCACGAAACTCACAACAACGGAACCAAGGTAACAATACAACAAGCAACCGACACAACGCGGAACAATCACCGATGCACACAACCATACCAACCCAAGCTCTAACAGCTCGCATATATGCGATAACGCATAAATCACTACGAGGCGACAACATTCAATACCAACATCACATCTCTCCCAGAGGGCTACCACAACAACTGCGTGGCGAATGACTCAACGCTCACACCACCAATTCAATCACAACTCAGGGGTTAACACCCTAACGAGAGTACGAACATCACACATATATTCCCGGACTGCAAATAGGAACGATAGGTTTTAAAAACGAAAACCACCTTTTGAAAATAATTTGGAAGCACTAGTTGATCTTGAGTATCATATATAAAAAAAAAAGTAGTACAAACATCGTCATCGAGACTTTGAAAAAAAAAACATCTTGCGTTTGATAAAAAAAATGAGGACACCTTTCTTTAAATTAAAACTTTTCAGCAATATTCGACCTTCGGGTCTAAGCAAATGCGTTTCTAAATCATTAGAAATATCTCAAAATAATTTGATCCTCAAAGTAGAATAATTTTGAAACATAGCGTGGCGCTAGTAGGCATCTTGAGAACACTGCGAGAAAATAATTCATGTACGTCTCGAGGTTTATTTTCTAAGATACTCAAGGTTTTTCAGAAGTACAATAGGCCAAAATGCCCAAAATTCACACGTATCAACATTCAATTAAACACATCATAGCACACGCATCAAATCGTTCAAAATCAAGACAGTGATATACAATCCCTAGGATATGTTTAACAACAACATTAAACAACAAGCGGTTTAACAAAACCGGATGGAAAACGAAATCAAGAACAAAACTCCAAAAAGTCAACTATAGGGATTCAAGAAAAATACCTAGATCCGGCGAAGAACAATGGATTAGATGATGTTATAATCACCTAGGATACTCAAAAACACCTTTGGATGGAAGCAAATCAGCCCAGATGCGAACCCTAATCGCTACGTCTCAAACTCACAGAGGAAAAAGAAGAACTGAAGAAAAATGCAAATTCTAGACTGGTGTCCAGTATTTATACTGGACACAATTAGCGTGCGCTAATTATTAAGGTTTGCGTGCGCTATCACGGCACCCAACAAAACTCCTGACCAAAAATACACTGTTAGCGTGCGCTAACCCCAAGTGTTAGCGTGCACTAACGATAACTTCAGACCCAGTCCAGTAGTTCCTGGACCGCCCTGAACTACCAGGTAGCGTGCGCTATCCCCCCTAGTGCTACCAACGCACTCTCGCGCGCGCTAGCCGCAAAGCGTAGCGTGCGCTAATGACTCAGAGAGACAGCAACAGAACATCTCAGAAATGGGTATGACACCCCCAGATCCTCCTGGGAATATTACACGCCGTAAACCCTTCTCACCAGGATTTACCAGGCTAAGCAAAACTTTCCACGTCATTTAAAAAATGCCAAAAAGACCGATGACGGTAATATTTTTAAAACACTCGCAAAAGTCATTTAACAATACCAAGCACCGTCATAAGAATGTCGCCAAAACGATCAAGGCCAAAATGCCAAAACTCGGTTAAGGGAATCGGTTTTACGAAATAAAACTCAGTTTGCAAAATACCGAAAGTCATTTTGAAAGACTCACACAGCAGATAAAATGCGGTTCGAAAATACATCAGCAGCGACGACACTCCTCGTATAAACCAAATACGAGAGTCGAATAAACACATATCGTGAAATCAAAATCCACAGAAAGATTCCATCATTTAACAACTAATCATACAAATAACTCGTGTCACACGAGACACAACACAAAGAAGGGAGTCTTACATCCATAGGTCACACGAAAATGACGATCGCCCCTCGATACTAATCACGACCAACGAACTCAGACGACGCATCGCGACGCGACTAAGTCAGACAAAATCCGACGAGACAAAACTCAACAAACACAACTTGACCCGACAGCCTAGGTTTCCCCAAGCTAATATGATTTTTAAAATCGTATACTCTAGTTATTTGAAAATAAAACCGATAAGTTAAAAATCATTTTCAAGACCCTTTCAAACACGACAAGGGTTTAACAGCGGTAGCATTTTATAAAATGTCCTAAAACACTTTTAAACACGACTTTCAAATACCGACACAAGGTTTTATTTGAAAATACAAGGCTGGCTCGCCCAAATTCATGTCACTTTTCAAAAACCCACAATACGATCAAGTCTAAGAAATTTTCAAGCATGCACGCCGCATGTATTATTATTAATAGAAACACATTGGTTGTAAATAACAACAATTAGCCAAGTACCATCAATTCCCGAACACACGCATATACGGCATTAAAAAATCACCAGTTCAACAAGCGCAACTCGGAAACACTAATTTCAAGCATATGTCAAACTATCTCTTCAAGTTTAACAGCATAACTAATGAACACCGATTCGAACACATGTCGAAACCATCTATGTGAGTTTCTCAACAAACTCTGCCATCGATACCTTTCCCGGAACATATCAATGTTCAAAACTTCCACATCATACTACACCCCTCGGTCTCCAAACTATCAGTACATTCGGCTCAACATACATTTAGTATATCGCAATTACCAAACACAGATTCCATCATACGACAAAAGACTAGAGAGTCAAGCCCTCTCACAATATACCACGGAGCAAATCTCGGATCTTTCGATCGCCAACGATCTTACCAACGCTAGTAAGTTTAGAGGTGGAAGGCTCACAAGACGACAAACGGTCAAGCCCAGAACGGCGCACATACTCCAGAGAGATAAACGACTGCGCAATACTAGAATCAAAAGTACACGGACCGGATGGATCGAAAAACACCTCGACAATAAGTACGATAGAAACAACCATAGTTCAAGAAGTGGAAATACAATACGAGAAAACAAGATAATCGAGTAAGGAAAACTTACGAGCACTGGATGTACTGAGGTGCCGGCAGCGGTGTGACAATGTGCAAAACAAAACACAACCAGACCCAAATAACCGACAAGCCTAGGTATCCATAAACCTAGAGCTCTGATACCATTTTCTGTAACACCCCCGAGATATTCGAGGTGTATTACAGCGCCGTGGACCCCTACATAGGACCCACCAGGCTAAAACAAGAAAACACCACTCGACTAACCGTCTCGGTTAGCAAGGAAACAATTGTTAACAACAAGAACATAAAATAACACGTCAGGTACAACCGGCATAATTAACATCAACCGACAAATATAGTAACTTCAACGAAGACCAATCATAATCCGAAAGGAAAAGCCTAAGTACTCGCGAGTACAATCTATAAGTTTACAATTTGGAAAACAACCATATCAAAAGTGACAGTAGGAATCATAAGACTCAATTGCACATGTCAACAACCTTGGACGGCATCCTCGTACCATCCCAGCGCCCGCTCGTCTGTCTGAACATAACCTGAAATTCATAACAAGAATTTCCCCAAAACGGGTCCCCAAAGGGGTTAGCAATTACGCTAGTATAAGTATTCAAGGCAAACCAATCGCTTACACGTTTCATAGTACAATGCACCAAATCATTTCAAAACCAAAACCAGACATGTCTTTTCTGGAAACAAACAGTCACAATAAATTTGCCTAGGACCGGGACGAAGCCACGAATACCACTCGAGGCCTCTAAGGACCCTCCCGAGCTGGCTACGTTCATAAAACAAATCAAGCACACACGTCGCCTAGGACCGGGACGAAGCCACGAATCCCACTCGAGGCCTCTAAGGACCCTCCCGAGCTGGCTAGCGAAACAAACTCAAGAATCCAGGACGAAGCCATAGATTCCCTCAAGGCCCCGTCGGACCATCCCGAGGTGAGTAAAGCACACACAATATACATTACCATTTAACGTTAAGCATAAAGGTTTTCAAAAATACTTGCCTTGAATAATTGATGACGCAACGAACGGAAAGGAAAGTCACCGACGAACGCTAGGAACCATCGAAACCGAACCTAATGATTCGAAGAATACAATCACAACCATTTCTAAACGAATACGGTATTGGAATACACCCGAAAACCCGCCTACGATTCATGTATATTCGTATAAAAACGACAACGAGGGCAGACCACAACCAAACCCTCTCGATTCCGTAAAAACCACGAAATATACCATGAATCCGTAGGGAAACTAAGAATACCAACAAGATTAATCATATTCATCATGAATTAATCAACAAAATGTAACGAATCGGACAAAAACGCGAAAATCCCCAAATCTCCCCAAAAGTAAGGTTCTAGAGATCTAACCTTGATTCGCTGGATCAAGGGATGTTATAGGATGATTGATAAATGATATAACCTCTAAAAATTCGTGGATACGTTGTCTAACAACATGGATTCGCCTCCTCCGAACCTCCATCCACGGACAGAAAAGAAAGGAAATGAAAAACGAGTGAAAATGGGGCTGCTCTGTCATATATATAATGGGCCGGACTAGCGTGCGCTAGCCTTCCCGGACTAGCGTGCGCTAGCCTTCCCGGACTAGCGTGCGCTATCGGCCAGTACTGGCCCGGAACCCTCGGCCAGGGCCCTCATGACCTGGCACTGCCGACCAAACCTGCCGACCGTGACCTGCCCACCCGGCCCCGATAGCTTGCGCTGCGCGGACGCTAGCGCGCGCTAGCCGACCTGTCCAGTAACCTCTGGACTAAACAGCTCGTCCAGGTAACGTACGCTAGTCGGCCGACAGCATGCGCTACACCTGCCGGTTAGCGTGCGCCACGACCGACAGTAGCGTGCGCTACCTGCCGATCCTACCCGAGTCCAGAACCTCAGAACCCCTCTGCCCAGATCCGATAACGTACGCTGGCCGGTCGATAGCGTGCGCTACACCTGCCGAGTTAGCGCGTGCAGCCTTCCGTCTACGCTGGTTCCTGCCGTGCCTGCTCGGCCAGTGCCCAGCACTTCCGACAGTGCCGCACCTGTCCGGCCAGTGCTCAGCCGCCATGACCCGACGACTCGATTTCCGAAAATGTACGGAACGAACACGATGAAATGCTCGCGGACAGCATCAACGACCCGAAATGAAAACATAATGCAATAATTAATCATACGCGACCAAGAAAAGAGTCGAGATGACAAATACACATACGGATACCCATAACTTTTAAGAAATTACAAAATGGCCCAAAATGCCCAAAATTTATGATATGTGCTCGAATAACCAAACCTAAGTTCAAAAAACGTTTAACAAAGTTAAACGGACTTACGGAAAACTCGAAAAAATAGTTTCAAACGAGATTCACAAGAATCAAACTCAAGTGCGGAAAAGTCGTTAAGAAGCACGGAACTGAACAGAACAACACCGAAACGAACTCGAATGTCAAAAACTGTAGAATTAATCATTCTCAAAATGACGAGACAGTCACAAGAGAGTCGTCAAAAACGGACTCTCGCCAAAAAAATAAAATTATCGGAAATCAAAATTGCGGATGTTACAGGTGATCGGGAGATCCGAGATTGTTCCGTGATTATTTGCGAGAGGGCTTGGCTCTCTAATATTATTGTTGTGGGTACTAAGGGTGAGGATTAGATTCTTGGGGATGATTGGCTCAAGAAGCATGGTGCGATCATGAACTACTGCACGAGAATCATCACTATGTTAGCCGAGGACGGCACCGAGCTCTCTTTCGCAGGGCGAAAGAAGGGAAACCAGAAGTTCGTTATTAATGCTTTGAAGGAGATGAGACTCCTGCGGAAGGGGTGTACTGGTTATTGGTGCTACGCCTTGAAGGCGGAGGGTAGTAGAGTCGAGCATTCATCGATTAAGTTGTTAGTGAGTTTCCTGATGTCTTTCCTGACGAGCTACCGGGGTTGCCACCGGACCGTGAGGTTGAGTTCGCTATCGAGTTAGAGCCGGGTGCGGCTCCAATTTCGAAGGCGCCGTATCGCATGGCACCTTCAGAGATGGCTGAGTTAAAGAAGCAGTTGAGTGAGCTTCTTGAGTTGGGATATATTCGACCGAGCGCTTTGCCTTGGGGCGCACCGGTTCTTTTTGTGCGGAAGAAGGATGGTTCACTACGTTTGTGGATCGACTATCGCGAGCTAAACAAGGTGACCATCAAGAACAAGTATCCCTTACAGAGTATTGATGACTTGTTCGATCAGTTATAGGGAGATGCGGTATTCTCGAAGATCGACTTGAGATCGGGGTACTATTAGCTTCGGATGAAGGAGTCCGATGTTCCGAAAATAGCCTTCCGGACGAGATACGGACATTATGAGTTTGTAGTTATGCTATTCGGGTTAACTAACACGCCGGCAGTATTCATGCAGTTGATGAACTAGGTCTTTATCGATTATTTGGATAAGTGTGTCGTCGTCTTCATTGAAAGATATCCTTATTTATTTGAGGAATGAGGTGGAGCATGCGCATCATCTGCGAGTGGTGTTAGACATTTTGAGGACCGAGCAACTCTATGCGAAATTCTCAAAATGTGAGTTCTGGATGAATAAGGTGATGTTTCTAGGTCACGTGATTTCAGCCGAGGGAGTCCGTGTGGATCCGCAGAAGATCGAGGCAGTGTTGGATTGGGCACCGCCTAAGAACATGAAGGAGGTCCGTAGTTTCCTGGGTTTGGCTGGCTACTACTGTAGGTTCGTCGAGGGTTTCTCGAAACTAGCTTAGCCACTTACACAGTTGCTCCAGAAGTCCGAGACATTCGTCTAGAATGACAAGAGGCAGGCGAGTTTTGAGGAGCTGAAGAGGCGTTTAACTTCAGCCCCGGTTTTAGCGTTGCCGTGTGGCAACGAGGGTTTTGCCGTTTACAGCGATGCTTCGGGTCAGGATCTTGGGTGCGTACTGATGCAGCACGGCAAGACCATTGCGTATGCGTCGAGACAGTTGAGGTCGTACGAGCTCAACTACCCTACTCACGATTTGGAGTTAGCGGCAGTTGTCTTTGCACCAAGATTTGGCGTCACTATCTGTTTGGCTCTGCATGTCAGATTTTTACCGATCATAAAAGTCTGAAGTACATATTTACTCAGCGAAAGTTGAATATGAGGCAGAGGAGGTGGTTGGAGTTGATCAAGGATTATGACCTCGAGATCCTTTATCATCCGGGCAAGGCGAATGTCGTGGCGGATGCCTTGAGAAGGAAACCAGTTGCGTTACGGATGCTCGAGATGCTTACGTCTCGATCTGAGCTTCAGCAGGATTTGATTGAGTTGAGTGTTGATATTGTGTTGTAGGGAGCTGTCGGGCAACTTTGTGCTTTGGAGATTTCGTCGTCGCTGGTCGATGAAATTATATTGAAGCAGTTGGAGGATCCGATGATTTCTCAAATCCGAGAGAACGTTCTTAAAGGAAAGTCTCCTGGGTTTGTGATTCACGAGGATGGTGTGTTGAGATTCCTGAGTCAGCTTTGTGTACCGAACGACTTGGAATTGAGGCAGAGTATTTTGCGGGAGGCCCATGCTACGCCTTACTCCGTTCATCCTAGTTCGAGTAAGATGTACAAAGACCTGAGGAGGAATTTTTGGTGGAATGATATGAAAGAGGAGGTCGCACGGTTCGTAGCGAGATGTTTTACTTGTCAGCAGGTCAAAATCGAGCATCAACGACCGACTGGGTTATTGCAGTCGCTTCCCGTTCTGGAATGGAAATGGGAAGATATTTCGATGGACTTCATCACAAGTTTGCCACGATCGAGATCGGGCATGAACATGGTTTGGGTAATTGTGGATCGTTTGACCAAGTCGGCACATTTTCTGGGCATCAAGGATACTTGGGGTCCACAGAAACTGGCTCGGGTGTTTATTGCGCAGATTGTGAGACTTCAGGGTATTCTGAAGTCTATTGTTTCGGATCGGTATGTCCGTTTCGTATCGCACTTTTGGCAGGCAGTGCATAAGGCGTTGGGTACTCGTTTGCGTCTGAGTACTTCTTTTCATCCTCGGTCAGATGGACAGTCGGAACGCACTATCCAGACATTTGAGGATATGTTGCGTGCTTGTGCTCTCGATTGGAGCAGTGATTGGGAGGAGCATTTGCCATTGATGAAATTCATGTACAATAATAGTTGGCACGCGCCGATTCGAATGGCACCGTATGAGGCACTTTATGAGCGGCGTTGTCTATCACCGATTTGTTGGAATAAGGCATCCGATTTGGTCGGGACCGAACCGGATATCGTTTTAGAGACGAGGCGGAAGGTGGAATTGATTTGGGAGAGGATGTTGACTGCTCAGAGTCGACAGAAGTCATATGCTGATGTCCGTCATCGACCTTTGGAATTCGAGGTGGGGGACCACGTTTTGCTAAAGGTGTCGCCGACGAAGGGGGTTTTACACTTCGGGAAGAAGGGAAAGTTGAGCCCGAGATTTATTGGGCCCTTTGAGATTCTCGAGAGAGTCGGTGAATTGGCATACCATTTGGCGTTACCTACGGCCTTGAGTCACGTTCATAGTATTTTCCATGTTTCCCAATCGAGGAAATACGTCCCGGATCCTAGTCACGTCATCGATTATGGTGAGATTGATATCGCTTAGGATATTACTTTCCAGGAGCGTCCCTTGAAGATTTTGGAGCACCGTGAGAAGCGACTGAGGCATAATACCATTCCCTTAGTCAAGGTGTAGTGGTCGAGGCATGGTGTCGATGAGGCAACTTGGGAAACCGAGGATAGTATGCGTGCTAGGTACCCCGAGTTTTTTGTTTCTTAAGTTTCGGGACGAAACATATTTTTAGAGGGGTAGAATGTACACTGGTACAAAAAGTGGTACTGGTTACTCCAAAAATGTGTGACAATATGCATATAGTCACACACGTTTTTTTTGGTGTTTGTCACCAAAGATCGCGCCACCGTAGGTGTCCTACAGTGACATTGTTGAGTTCGTGGCCTTTTTCATTGAAAAAGAGTGACCAAAACTCGAATATGTGTGACAAATTAGGCACAAGTTTTGTTGGATTAATCAGTATTTTGACCGTAAACACTTTATAGTCACACGAATGGTTTTTGAGAGTAACTATTGTTCGTCCGTTGGCCACATAAATATATAATATATGTGGCATTTGAGATGATTTATTCAAGTAAATATGTATTTTATGTGACTATTTCCCGTCCTGTGGCCACATGAATATATAATAAATGTGACGTTTGTGATGATTTAGTCACACAACGGGTGTTGTTTTTTTGGAGTTAGTCACATACAACTTAAAAAAAAGTGGCCAAAAGTGTTAATAAGTGTGACCATATGTTGTTTAAAGTCAAGTGAATGTGTATTTTGTGTGACTATTGTTCATCCAATGGTCACATGAATTTTAAGTTTGTGTGGCGTTTTGTAATATTTAGTCACACAAAGCATGTTTTTTTTTTTAATTTAGTCACATACAAGTCACTACGCCATAAGTGCTCATAGGCAATGCCTGTTTATTGTTGCAGAAGACACGAAAAGTGTTGCCTTAGGCCAAAAGCAACACCAAACCCTTGTTGCCAATACGGCCGTTGCCTTTGACACCTAAGGCAACACTTTTAGTCTCTACTGCAACAATGGAAAAGTATTGCATTACGCCTATAATGCAACAACATAATCAAGTAAGGCAACACGAAACAATGTTGCCTAAGATTTCAAAAAAAAAAAAAACATGGAGTCCACATGTGCCACATCATTAGTGGGTCCCATCTTTGTGCCACGTCATCAGTGGGTCCCATCTTTATGCCACGTCATCAGTGGCTCTACATTTTTGCCACGTCAACAATGGGCCCCACATCTATGCCACGTCAGCATTTTTTTTTTTTTTTTGGTTTCATAATACTACTTTTATAATACACAACAGCTAAAGTAAAAGACAACACTTCATACAAATATTTCGAAATAACCATTTTATTTTTACATCAACCCATCCAAAATAAACCACGGCAGTCAAAAACCAACAAGGCTGCCAATACAAAATACAATGTCCTAAATTTATACAAAGCAATAAACCACCAATTTAACTTCAAAAGTACCAAAACCAAGCAACACCACCATCTAACTTAAAAAGTACGAAATTACAAACTCTAAATACATGTGATCGAAATTTACATATAGAAATAACTGGTAACTGTTGCCGCCTTGAGTCATAGAAGTATCATTATCATCTTGATCACTTGATATCGTTGCCCAAAATTCTCCAATATCCAAGTTGAGGCCGGGATCAGCTTCTCCCACTTTCCTGTTTCACTTTTCCCTACCAAATTATTGTAAATATTTTCTATGTTATCACATATGAAGTAGTTGAATGTGAGAGATTATATATATCCATAATGAAAACCTCTATATACGTAAAAATTCTAAGCAACAAAGAAAAGAAGGGGGATTTGAAAGGAGGGTGATTTTTCTAAATTGTTGTAAATATTTTCTATGTTATCACAAATGAAGTAGTTGAATGTTATATCTCTATATAATTAAAAACACTGAAGGAATTCATGAGCATCTTTTTGTTGGAATCTTTTGAAACCTGACGAAAAATCTGGTAGTTTCACAAAGTCAAAGAATCAAGACACGGCAAAATAGTTCTTGAATTTTTGACGACCAAAATAGCGTTCAGATTATTAAAAAGATGCATTCAAATGTAAGAGAGGATACAGCTCAAGTTGTTCATAAGACCAAAAGGTGCAACAGGTCTAGTTTTCAAGGTCAGTGAAAGTTTAATCAGCCCATGTAGAGCGCATATTACACAAAAAGTTCTCTTGTCACCTGTCAATGACGGTTACAAGAAACAATTCAAAATCCAGTGCAGAAAATGCCTAAAAAACTACAGAAATCAAAGGACCAACAAGAACACACAAGTTTGCTGACCAAGAAATCAAGTAAACCCGAACTGGCATCAATTTACTCACAATTTGAGTGTACTGAGTGCTTATCCAATAGAATGCCTTGAAGAAGTGGAACCGTGTGGATAAAACATTGCATCACAGAATTTAGAAAGCAAGTATTGCCTAAGTTATCCATCCCTGCTCCCTGCAAGATTTTTTTTTATATTTTTTTCGCCTATCTTATCATGAAATATCTGATATTTGATAGCTGAAATTATATTGAAGAATTGAAAATGAAGAATCAATCAAGCAAACTAGTCTTACTGCGATTACAGCAGTCTTGTTGTCTTGGTATAGCCGGGCAGAAAGATAGGGAAATTCGGCTGCTGCAGCTGCTGACATCGGGATTCAAAATAGTTTCTCTCATTTCCTATGGCCAAATAGATTCCAAAAGTGAGACACTCATTTCCTATGGCCTCGCTCTCATCTTCCATCAACAGAGCTTCTGCTTCAGTTATGCTCATCGCCTCGGTTTTTCTCATCAACAGTGTGGATATGCTCATTGCCTCGGTTTTGCAGTCCCGACTGTGGTTAGGGTTTCAAAATGAGAGTAGACTTTTGGGGGGGGGGGGGAAGACTACTGCTTGGAAATGAAGGGAAAATGAAAGAGCAGAAGACATAATTTAATTTGAGTCCGAATAAAAAATTCAAAATACCTTTTTAATTGACTGATTGAGCCATTCTGTACCAGCGGGCCATGCACTGTTTGGCCGATTTATGAGAGAACTCATCTTGCAGGTGGACAAACCAGGCTCTGGTTTCCATGGCCAGGCCTGGTGGCAACGATGGCGACTTGGTCGTCGAAGATCAGTAGCGGCAGCTCCTTGAGACCTGCAGATAAAGTGCGGGAGATTAAAGAGCAGAATGGATTAGATAAACGAGCGAATTAGAGCGACTGAAAAATGGAGAAAAGAGTGGAGCAGCCTATGCTCCGGAGATCCGGGGGACGATAGAACGACGACGACAACTTCAGAAGCGAGGTGACGACAATGGCTGTCCGTCGCGGCGGCGCCTCCTCAACAGCTTCACGATGGAGATACGGCAGCGACAAGGATGGCGCGGCGAAGTCCCGGGTGGCCGAAGTCAAATGGGCGAGAGAAAGATATCGAGAACTCAGAGGGGTCGGAGGGGTGAAAGCATCGACGTAAGGAGGAAGGAGAGACTGATCGGCAGCGTGAGGGCTAATGAAGGAATAAGGGAACGACGAGAGATCGAGAGAGAGCTGTCTCTCTGATTTGGGGGCTAGGGTTTCAGTCAGGTTCAAATGAGAGAGGGAGTCGACTGTCGAGTATGAGGGAGTGGGTTAAGGGTTTAGCTCACGGGTCGGGTTTCCGGGTCAGATATTGGGTCTCGGGCTGAATCTGGGTCTGGACTGTAACACCCCCAGATTTAACCGGAAATATTACAGCGCCATGGGCCCCAAGATGGAACCCACAAGGCTAAAAGAAATTTCCGCAAATATTTATAAATGCCCAAGAGGCTAACGACAGTACTATATTTAAAATATTCGAAGACTTTATAAAATCTATTTATCAAAACCGTCGTGAAATCTCGTTTTGAAAAGGGCAAGGCCAAACGACCAAAACTCAATAGTTTAGAAAATGATTCCCAAAGTAACTCAAGTTACTAGATATCAAAAAGTCATTTAAGATACTCACGCAGCGAAAAGGGTAACCTAGTAAAATTACTCTAGCAGCGGAATACAACGACTGATCAGGAGCTCAATACACAAATACATGCCCTAGCCAGTATCCTCCGGGAAGCTCATCTCTCCACGACCGCGACAAGGCCAAAAATCCAAGAACCTAAAAAGAAAGCCCACGATGGGGTCAGTCGTAATATCCAACAATGATAACCGTCACATCACATCAATAATTACATACCAATGAGATACAAAATAAGAATACGACCAATGTAATCTTATCGTTATAACTTTACCAATATTCACATTTCGTATCCTCAACAACACGACAAGCTCATATCTAATCAACTGAACTGTATCTCAAACGGAACCCAAGGTTCTCAAAACGTCTTCATAACTCATTGTTACGAAAACTACTAACTCGGTCCAACCCCAATCCATCGGATGACATCATCACATCTCAACACAATAATCGATTGTTCATCAAAAGACAATAACCAAAGGAAATACGGAACATACCCCGAGATGCACAATACCACGACAATCATATCAGCCTAATCCGAGATCAGATCAATGCAATACGGACACGGTCCTAACACAAGACCTACAAATGCATACTCATATGACAACGTCAATATGCTCAAAAAGAATAACAATGTATACTCAATGGCAATCCCATGATCTAGCGCCCTCAGCATAGATCCCAAGATGATCCTACAAGATCAACACGAGGTGGATAACCAATAATATACATACAACAACACATATAAAACCAACGATGCGAATCCACATGATTCCATCAATACGACACTGGGTAATCCAATGATCCAGCGCCCTCAGCATAGATCCCAATATGATCCCGCCGGACCAACACGAGGTGGAAAAACCCGTCCAATGATCCAGCCCCCTCAGCATAGATCCCAAGATGATCCCGTCGGACCAACACGAGGTGGGCATATGATCCAGCGCCCTCAGCATAGATCACACGATCCCATCGGATCAACATAACGCAAACAACACAATTATGCATACACAAAATGTTCATCAACATGAACGACATATGAATCAAAACATGAACGACACTATGATGAAACAACTAGGACGACTTCATGTTCAGCAATATGAATGACAACCTGCATGATCAACATCATTAACACTAAACCGAATCAAACTAAGATACTTGTCCCGAGTCCTTCGGGAGCAATCTCGATGTCAAATCATCACCGGCAATTATCCTCAATGCTCGGCGATCCAAACGTACAATGAACTATAGATACTCATATCCTCATCTTTATCGCAACATAATCTCGATACCCGAACATACCAATAACCGAGATAAAGCATATACATTATGATTTACCTCCCAGAATCGGAAGAACGATATACGATCCAAATACCCAGAGTTCACAATAATAACCATCGCTATATGCATTATAAACGAAATGAAATTGAAACCATTCATTAAATATTATAACTGAGCAAGAAATAACTTGCCTCGATACCGATACCACGAAGCTTCTACCGAACACATTGCCTTTGTCTACGAGCTCCTCAGCCCCAATCAAAAGCAACACAACGGACATACTCGAACACGACCGCAACATCCGGTTATAATCACCGATCAATAATCTCAACCTATCGAAGTAATCAAATAACACATATCCGATAACAATCAACAACCGACAAAAATAACCAATCGAACTCAACGGTTCAACAAAACCTCAAATAAACGCAGTCAGAACAAACCAAATCAAACCATCACGAATTTATAATCACAACACAAAAAATATTGCACCGTCTGCCTACTTAGCGCACGTTAAACGCATAACGTAGCGTGCGCTAAGTTGCTCCCGTTAGTGTGCGCTAGCCAGTAAGCTTAGCGTGCGCTAATGCTGTACAGTGGCATGCATTCCAAGCATCGACTAACATCTTGCGACTACGATCCGAATGAAGGGAGACATAAATCTCCATATCTCTTGAAGATAAACGACACCATAACTTTCACAAGGATCATATCAATGTCCATATATCAATAACAACATCAACAATCAAACCGACTCGATAACAAGGATCATATCATACTCAATCTGGAATTCAACCTAGTATCATGATTCATCTCATCTAAATCGACCAATATAATTACCAAGATTCAGAAATCCATCTTAGATCGGGTTAAATGAATCAACATCCTTATAGTATGAAGAATCTTAACTAACATCCGAAACTCTTATCAAAATTACATTGAATCTCATATAACATCATCATCTGATTATCCAACATGCTCCTCACATGTAATCATCCAAGAAAAACGAACCACCATCAAAGGGATACGCAAAATTACCTGGATTGGATGAACCAAGAATAAGAACACTTGACTCCATTCCAAGAATCATGAATAACTTGAAGAACAAATCTTGAATCCATGCTCTCCATCTTAATCTTGTTAAAGATCATCATCTCACCGTGTTTGGGAACCTCAAGAACCTCCCAAAGCTCTCTCGATCGACTGAAGGAGAAAGAATGGACTAAATGCATCTCAAAACCCGTCTGTCCCCTTATATAGAATATATTACTAGAGTGCGCTAACATCTCATGTTTAGCGTGCGCAACAGCCATAGCGTGCGCTAACTGACTTTGTTAGCGTGCGCTATCGCGGTCCAGAGGCCACTGTCTGGCTTCGTACATGTGCTTGCGTATGTAATGCCCATGCATTAGCGTACGTAACTTACACTGTCTAGCGTACGCAAGTCCTTTGCCCTTAGCGTGCGCTATCGGAAGTTGACTTCCTACAGTCCGCACCTACTCCGAATATGCTCGTGACCCCACATGCCGAAAGCAACTAATAAAGCCGAGATTCCCTGTTGACTGATCTGATATTAGCGTGCGCTATCAACAGGCATTAGCGTGCGCTAATGCTTTACGACAAACATCAGTTGACTTCGTCGGCACATGCGCCGAAAGTGACCGGGTCCACACGTAGATTCCCTCTGAGCTGTTCTGCACTAGCGTACGCTAACCTATGAACGCAGCGTGCGCTAAACCTGCACGATACTGTGCGCTATGCATGAATATTAGCGAGCGCTAATAAGGCTATACTTAGCCATTT
Organism: Orobanche coerulescens; assembly: GCA_033398695.1. Classification (NCBI taxonomy): domain Eukaryota; kingdom Viridiplantae; phylum Streptophyta; class Magnoliopsida; order Lamiales; family Orobanchaceae; genus Orobanche; species Orobanche coerulescens. The sequence goes on along the minus strand of JAWKAU010000131.1, from coordinate 213,977 downwards.
TCAGCTATTCTTGTCCAACGTCTCAACATACAGAATACGAACATACGGCATACCAAATATACATACTCCTTCCAGTAATACTCTCATACGATACACAATATCCTCAACTGCAATTGTCGACCAAGTACAGTAATTATACCACTACAGATGTCTTAGCCCTTCATTATTTTATCCATACTGTACAGATTCCACGTTGTACAGCATAACTCGGATAAAATAATATTAAACAACAGTAGTAGAAATTCCGGATATTACATGGACCGAGCTGGGCTAAAGCAAGACTTGGGCCATAATTTTGATCTTTACTGAAAGAGTGGCCTTTAACTACGATAGCCCTTCCAAAATCTCTATGCAAGAATAAACAAATATTCATAAACTTACGAAAATTAAATAAATATTACCTAAAATACGGAACCTACCATAGCGTTCTCTAAAAACGCTATGTAAGTGTACTCTTACATAGCGCTTCCTAATTAAACGCTATATTAGGATTTTTTAAAAGAATTTTATTATTTTATATAATTTAAATTTTGAAATTTTAATATTAATTTATAATGTGTATTTATATTAAATAATTTAAATATATATAAATTATAATTGATATTATATTATATGTCAAACTTGGAAAATAAAACATATATCATAATTTAAATTTCATTTTATATATTGATAATATATTAAACTTTAAAATTATAAAAATATTTACAATTTTTAATTATAATATTAAAAAACAAGATAAGTATTTATATTAAATATAAATAATATAAATCAAATTTATCATATGTTATATATCAAACTTTAAGAGTAAAAAATTATCAAAATTTAAATTTCATTTCATTGTGTTTGTTTTTACAATAACTTCAAAAATTATTAAAAATTAGATATAATGCAACACCATCACAGTGTTGCACGTCAATAACACCATTTTTATCTTGCAACACCAAATGTATATCTAGTGCAATACTATTTCAGTAGTATTTCAAAAGATCAAAAGTCAACAATCTATTGAAACGCTTTGGTGGCAACACTAGCTAAAAGTATTACCTAGAGCACTTATGGCGTAGTGAGTTAACCAAAAGTGGCCAAAAGTGTTAATAAGTGTGATCATATGTTGTTTAAAGTCAAGTGAATGTATATTTTGTGTGACTATTGTTCATTCAACGGTCACATGAATTTTAAGTGTGTGTGGCATTTTGCAACATTTAGTCACACAAACCTTGTTTTTTCTTTTGTTATTTAGTCACATACAAGTTAACCAAAAGTGGCCAAAAATGTTAATAAGTGTGACCATATATTCTTTAAAGTTAAGTGAATGTGTATTTTGTGTGACTATTGTTCATCCAATGGTCACATGAATTTTTATTTTGTGTTTGTAATATTTAGTCACACATCGAATTAAACAAAGAGTGACCAATAATGTTGATAAGCGTGACCATATAATGTGAGTGCATCTTTTAGTCATATATAACAAATCAATAATCTGTGTCATTATATTATATATATATATAATAGAATTAAAAACAAAAAGCAATTTCAAATTGAATAAAACTCGAATGTATATAACTGAACCAAATATACAATTGTAATGTCGTACATAATAAAATTCTCAACTATCATAATTTCAAGACTTTTGACTCTTCGCCGTCCTAGCTTGCCTTTGCATGGTTTCACGAGAGACATAATTTTTGCGCTTCGATTGTAATTTTGGTGCAGAATTATTGTCAGTAATCTTTTGTATCGTAGTTGGTGGTGTAACCTGTAGTAAACAAAAGACGCTTTTATCAAACATTGAATTAAATATGAAGAATTATATATATGTAGGCTGAAAAAACACATGTACCTCCTCATCAAGAATAACTTTGATTCTTTGGCCATCCAAAGAAACCACCTACGCCATCCTTAACTGTTTTAACCCATTATTTCCTACGTCCGGTATGCATGCTGCATCCACTAACGATGAATCAATTGACACTTTGTAGCAATCATTTGGGAGTGCTTGGTTATGCAACATTTTTTTTCCATCAACATGGGGCTCAACATCAACATCAGCCGCCTGTATAGTCTGAAAAATGATGCATATAACAGGCCCCATAAATAACAATACGTTTAGACGCAATGCTTACCACGTGCCAGAGTTCTGAGCTGAAGATTTTCTGCAGTAGAGTTGGCAGCCACATTTGTGTGCGGTTCGGATGCTGAGGTCTGACTGCGGTGAGGACGACTGACAACAACTTGTTACAGGTGTAATGCGCATGTAAATCAATGACACAGACAATGAGTGGCAAATAAACAACTCACCATTTGATAGTAGCTGACGACGGTGTGGATCCGATGCTGGCAATGAATAAGTAAAATATTCATGTGAGTAAGTACCATAAACAGCAGGTATGTCTGAAACACACAACAATGAAATGAAAACATTACTTTATTGGGTGCAACGCGGCCGTTTATTCCTAGATAAGATACCAGGAGATGCCCTCCCTGTGTCGACTGCTACCAAAAAGTAATTTAATATATATATATATATATATATATATATATATATATATATATATATATTGCTTACATTCAGCCATTCAGATTGCTATGTGTTATATAATTGAACTGACAGTTTACCGTCTGATCTCACGCTCTTTTTTGTCCAGAACGTGCAACATTTCCTGGACAAAGCACCTCAACATCAGAAACCGCATCATCCATAAGGCTAACCGGCAGTGGCCTAAAGTCCGAGGCTGTAAGTAAGGGCAAGTTATCGTTGTTATACGCTAGCATTAACATGTGACACAATTTTCTTATAACAGCTTCAATTACATTTACTTACACAAATACAATCATTATAAGATCATCCACGAATATACATTTGTAATGCTATTATCTCATGAAAAAGCAATCTACTAGTCAATTTTCATATAATTTGAAGTACTGGCTTAAAGATGTAAAATAGCACACCACGTTAGCTAAAATAAGCGGGCTGCATAATATACCTGAGTCAAGAGAGCATCATCAGTTGGGAGTTTGAGGTCATCCTTTGGTGTTACCATTTTCAGTAAGCAAACCCACCTGAAATAAATAATCAGTTATGAAAATCAAATCAATACACTTTAAGATCACAAACTAAATGGATCATAAGTTTCCAATTCGTGACTTGTCGGCGTAAATCTTTTTCGAGTTCTTTCTCGAGCGTTAGATGATATACAAATTCGTGGGATACCGGATTATGCAATGCTACGAACTCGGCAAGTAATGATTCACATTCATCATGTTCGCCTTTATTAATATGGATTTGCTCCTGTAATATGAATATTATATATCAGTCAAATGGCTATCAAAAGATCAAACAAACTTGGTTCTGCATATTAATTATACCTTTTCCAAGTTGGAATTTTTATCACCAACCAGTAAATTCTAATAAAAAATAAAGTGTGTATCATTTTCGCATTTGTATGTAATCCTATACTCCCACATATATATGCCAAGAACGTCTTTAAAAAACAATCCAAAAGCTGACTAATGGCATATTAAGTAACAAAAAAACAAAATGGAAAGCGAGACGACCTTTCATAGTTGTGGACTTCAGATTCAGGTTTTGCAACAATCTGTGTCCTATCTACAGCTAATCCAATTACAACCTATATCAAGTAACATCCATTAAAACACCATCTAAATCATAAATAAATAACGAACAAAAATAATACATGCTAAATAATCGCAGTCCAATTGAGGTAGATAGCTACTGAGAGAACGATAAAAGAATATAGAAATATAATATTTGCATACCAAGTAGATGAGCAAGAAAGGTACCTCAATTCCGGCATCAAAACGGAATTCGAGCGCTGATTTACATGTACCGCTAAGACAGAACCATAAAGCTGCACATAAAATAAAATAAGAGAGAATCAACTTTTAGTTCACATTTACAACAGCTGAATTTAAAGGGAAATTTTCTTTTGGTTCTCACAGATGGCGCAAATAAAGTCTTCCCAGTGGAGCTAAACGCATTAGTTGGTTGTTCAAATGGACGCTGTCCAGCGGCAACATCTTGTCTGAAACTGGTGGCAGCGCAAATACATTGGACATGACGTCACATGCTACAACACGGAGAAAATACATATATAGAACCAAATAATGAAGTAAATGTGCGCTGTCGTGTATACTCGCTACTTTGGCCGGTGAAAGTGATATTGCCACGTCAAGCCATATGGCTTTCACTTCAGACTTTGTGAACCTTAAAAGTGAGAATGCACCAACTTAGCAAGCTATGTAGCTTTGTAAACCATAGATTATGACAGCTTCTGAAACAAAAAAAAAAATGAAGACTCAGAAAGGCCTACATGTACCACAGTTTGATTCTTGGGATATAATTTACATTGACAACACAAATAAATCATAACTTAAAACTTCTTTAAACAAAAAAGACATACGATTCCCATCTCCCCATGTTGAAGTCATCATGGTTCGGTATATGTAACTAACCATTTTGTTCCATCCCGAGCCATCCGCATAACCTCATATCCTTTCAAAACACCAAACAAACCAAAATTAGTTAATCCCCATGAAACCGAAAATTAAAATACAAAACTCAAACCTCTCAAAGAATATCAAACCATGAATCCAAAAAATTTCAAAATAATTTGGCCACTTACCAACTCCCATACAACCCAACTTCACCTGATTCCTCCCTATTAGCTTCTATGACACCATCAACCTGGTTTTTTGAGAGGAACGGTGAGGCTTGTTTTTTATAACAATGAGAAAGAGAGAGGCGGTGGAGACTTGTTTTTTGATAAGAACTAACCGACCCTCGAGAGTATCCAGAATTAGTGTGTGTGATTTTGATTTTGTATTTTAGGGTTTGTAGTTGGTGATGGATATCATTTTCATTTTGGGGGAAAAGGATATGTGTGACTGAAGAGGAAATAAAAAATGGAGGGATCTAAAAATGAGATTTTGATTTTGGGGATATGATGAAAAATTTTTGGAGGGAAGACAAAATTTTGGCAAGCAAACACACACTAAACTTTAGACACACATATTAACTTACGTGACCATATATATATATATCGTATTTTGGTTACACTTAATCATGTATGTTTATGGTTTAGTGCGACCATATATGTCATTTGGTCACACTGTTCAAGTGTGTGACATATATTTGTCACTTTTAAATGCATATCGTGACTAATGCTTCAAACTTACTTTTTAGTTGTCACACATTTAAAATTTATATGTGGCTAAATATTCAGCAAAAAATAGCAGTCACTTTTAAATAATGTGTGACAAACTTGACTATATGATTTAGCCACACACACAATTACTTCATGTGACCATATATGGATTTTGGTCACACTGTTCAATTGTGTGACATATATTTGTCACATATGTATATATATAGTGTGACTAATGTTTCAAACTAATTTGTATCTGTCACACGTCCCAAATTATAAGTGACTAAATAATCAACAAAAAATTACCAGTTACCTCTAGTCACATAAATATTCAAATGTGTGACAATGAAATTCCGAAATGGTCACACAAAATGAGTTCAAGTGTGATTGTTTATTTTATTCTGGTACATTTAGTCACATAAATATCTGACTGTGTGGCCGTTCAAAAAACAGCATGTGTGATGAAATCCCAGATTTGTACTAGTGGTAATATCCGCATTTCTCTTTTCCCGTTACTTTTGCGATTTTGTGTTTTTCCTGTTTTGGTGGCTCGTGTGTAACCTTATGTGTATTTCGAGAATACGTATTTTCGGATTTATTTTACTTAATTCCGCAATTGTTGGCTTTTCCGTCGCTACTCGGTTCGATTCCCGTAATTGTTGTTCGGAACCGCCGTTTTGGGGTTGCCGTAAATTTGTCGTATGTTATTATGCGTGTTGTGAGCTTCTGTTCATTTTTTCGAGCGTGTTTCGTGTGTTTCGGATGTTTGAGTCATTTTGCACCCGACTGCCTAGCGCACGCTATCGATGTTAGTTAGCGCACGCTAGTATCCTTCGGTAGCGCATGCTACACTTGTTTTTTAGCGCGCGCTAGTGACTCGGGCACAGCAGTGGCAGTAGTCTGCTTCTGCCCTCTGCTCTCTGGAAGAGTTGATCTAGCGCACACTAAGGGGTTGTTATAGCGCATGCTATCGTTCGGACTTAGTGCACGCAGAGTGGCCGGTAGCGCACGCTAATCCGGCACTCCAGTACTGGGCAGAATGTTTCTGGACACAGCTGATGTTCAGGTGCGCACGCTATGGCCCGATAGCGCGCTATCGAGGGGCGGTTAGCGCATGCTATTTCCGGGTAGCGCACGCTAATGGTCCAGAACCGTAGGTTCTGGACTGGGTTTTTGGCCGATAGTGCACGCTAACCTTGAAGGTTAGCGCATGCTTATAACTCTCTGGCTATAAAAACCAGAGAGTTGACCGCAGCAGCCCATTTCTCTTCCTCTTCACTTCTTCTCCGAGATTTAGGCGATTTGGAGCCTTTGGGAGCTTGGAATTGAGCGAGTATCATCATCCATCCAAGATTTTGATTCTCTAACACCAAGTTATCATCATCTAATCATCTTCTATCTATTGAATCTAGGTAAATCTCTTAGAACCCTATTCTTGGGGAGATTTGGGGGTTTTTGAGTTTTCGTCCGATTCATTCCGTGTTGTTGATTAATTCATGATGAATATGATTAATCTTATTGGTATTCTTGGTTTCCCTACGGATTCATGGTATATTTTGTGGTATTTGCGTAATCGAGAGGGTTTGGTTGCGGTCCGCCCTCGTTGTTGTTCTTGTACGAATATACATGAATCGTAGGCGGGTTTTCGGGTGTATTCTATTTTCGTATTCGTTTAGAAATGGTTGTGATTGTATTCTTCGAATCGTTAGGTTCGGTTTCTCCGGTTCCTAGCGGTCGTGTTTTATTCTTCCTCTCCATTCGTGTCACCGTCTATTGATCGAGGCAAGTATTCCTTAATAAACTTACACTCTTAACATGGTAGTTTTGCATGAGAAATTGTGTGTGTGTGTATGCTCACTACGGGTTAGATCCGACGGGATCTCGGTAGTGTAACACCCCCAAATCCTATTGGGTTATTACAGTGCTGTGGACCCCATGCCAGGAGATCCACCAAGCGAACATGACTAAAATACATTAAATTAAACAACAAGGGGAAATCATAGTCCCTACCATGATATCCGACATAATTTTGATAAGGAATTTCAACGACAACGATGGGCCTACATGGCCAAAAATAAAATACAACAACATCCACGAGCATCTGCTCGGGTAATACATAATGACAATGACAGACAGACTGAAGAACACTCCAACTGACTGACCAACATGAACAACTCGGACTAGTATCGCTCGAATGCCTCGTCACCATCATCATGCCCCTGTGTCTCAACTCTCTCCTCGCAAGCACCTAAAACATGAAAACATGTTCCGCCCCTACGAGGTCAGTCATCCAGATAATGAACATCAAATACATGTATAACATGATATGCATCCAAAGGCAGAATGAAACGGTACAATGATAATAATAATACTAGATGCTCACAAACCAATGTAAGAACCGAGCATTCATGAAATACTATGCCCACGGCATACTATTAATACCTGTTCGATAGGTTAGAACGTAAATGCCCAACGGCGAATCATAATTATAGAGTACCACAATGAATTACACGACATGAACCAAACCAGAACTGAATTAATTATGAATCACAATGCTCGAAGGCTCCAATGAAATTACCAGGACAATAATAAAGGCTTGAAAGCCACTCAGCCGAAGCTGTCAAATATCACAATCACCTGAAGCCAAAACAGACCGAAGCTGTATCGATTAGGGTCGAAGCCACGACACGAAGCCGTATCACAGATAGGGCCGAAGCCACAGCACGAAGCCGTATCACAATTAGGGCCGAAGCCACGGCACGAAGCCGTATCACAGTTAGGGCCGAAGCCACGGCACGAAGCCGTATCACAGTTATGATAGTGTGCTACCTTGAGTCGGCCAACACGATAATGATGACTCAAGGGTGGGCATTGTACTCGACAGTCCCAATTCAATGCCTCGATTACCTTAGAGTGGTCAATTGATGACAACGACACAACGGATGGGAACTATCCTCGACAGCCCCAATTCAATACCTCGATTGCCTTAGAATGGCCAACCGATAACAATGATGCAGCGGATGATTCAATACCTCGATTGCCTTAAAACGGTCAATCGATAACAATGATACAATGAATGATTGAACACTTCGATTTGCCTGAGAACGGCCAATCGATAACAATGACACGATGAATGAGTAAATACCTCGATTGGCTTAGAATGGCCAAACGATAACAATGATATGATGAATGATTAAACACCTCGATTGCCTTAGAACGGCCAATCAATAACAATGATACGAAGGATGTCTCGACACCTTTAATCGGTTACCGACAACGAAGAAGAGAAATGAATACGTCAACGCCTTTAATCGGCCAAAACAACATCAAGGACAAAACTCCAACATTAATAGCAATGATTACAACGACGTCTTAAATCGACATTAATATCAACAACGATCGATACATCGATACCGCGAACCGGTGATCGATAATAACATTAACAACGAGTATCACAATGCCTTGAACCGGCCATTAACGAACAATAAATACATTTGGCATAATTTCCGAAAGGTATCGTATCGAACGATCTCTTAATATCAATGAATTCATGAAGAGACTAAGTCTCGGAATGATACAACACATTCATACACATATATGATAACATTAATCTCATTGACTAGTACAAGTATAAAACTTGCCTCAACCGAAGGCGATGAAATCCTTCCACGAACAACGAACGGCGTCCTCCGATAAATATAAGCTCTCGAACAACCTTGAATGAAATATAATTCATTCAATAACACAATATCGAACGAAAACAACACAACGATCGAAGGAAATTCTTTGAGACATTTAATCGAACACTAAATGTTCAAAGTTCCTCAAGAACTTAAGAATCATCAATCGGGTTGAACGAATCGAATATATGGATATACAATCCATAGAACATGATTAATAATGTTTACAAACATCAACCGATTCATCAAATTCGGACGGAAAATGAAATCAAAGCCAAAACTCCCAAAAATCAAATTTTAGTAGATTTCAATAAATTACCTTGATTAAGATGAAGAATCCACAAACATGTTGTTAATCCACACCACAACTTGAAAAAGATGAAATTATTTGAGTTCGATGATGCTAAATCACCCAAAATATCGCCCACAAATCGCCCAAGGAGGAGAGGAAGAAGGAAAGTGATGAAATGAGGATGATTCCACAAGAAAACGCTGATATAGGCAAAACTGTATTGTGTGCCGCGGCACAGGATGAGTGTGCCGCGGCCCTGACAAAAGCGCCCAGACACCTTGCCTTTGTCTGCGGCCCGGCGAAAGGGCGCGGCCCATGTCTGACCAGCTCCAGTACAAAAAGGCACATGGTGCAGCCTTAGCTATTTCGACCATAACTCCTTCGTACGGACTCCGATTGAATCACCGTTTGAACCATTGGAAAGATAACTTGATTATATATAATATTGAAAAGATTCAGAATTTTTGGAGTTTCCAAGAATTAATGGTTATTTTACAAAGTCGAACTCATACGTGGAAAAGTCGCTTAAGAACACGGAATTCAACAAAACGACACCGAGACGAACTCGGATGACAAAAAGTGTAGAATTAATCATTCTCTGAATGGGGAAACGGTCACAATAGAGTTGCTAAGATGGAATTACACCATAAAAAAAATATTGGAACTCGAAATCGCGGATATTACAGGTAGGGGTCCACGGAGGGGTGGGTCCGCGAGCGTGCTTTTAGCCACTACGGGTTAGATCCGACGGGGTCTCGGTAGGGGTCCATGGAGGGGTGGGTCCGCGGTTAATTGTGGTGCATTTTGCAAAATGTGTTTTGGATTATGGCGTTTCCGGAAATGTGTGTTTCAAATGATGTTTTTCTGAATTGCATGCATTGACTATATGTGTAAGATGTAAGTTGTTCATTTGGCCTACTTGTACTAGCGTAATTGCTAACTCCTTTGGGGGACCCGCTTTGGGGAAATTCATTGTATGAATTTCAGGTCAAGTTCATCGGGACGAGCGGGCGCTGGACCAGTACGCGGATGATGGCCGTGCGTGATGATTGTGCACGAGTAGTGTTTGATTATTTTCTGTCGTTTGATCGATTGTCAACTTGTAAACTAATATAAGTACTCGAGTACTTAGGAGTTTTTAATTGTTCGGATTTGAACTGTTTCGTCCATTATGTTTTCATTGGGTGGTTGTGATGTTGTTTGACCGGTTGAACCGGGTGGATTATTATTGTTTTGCGTCTTTATGACGAGGTGTTAATGTGTTGAATCCACGAGTCGATGAGTGTGTTTTGTCACCTAGCCTATGTAACACCCCCAATCCACTCAGGGATATTACACGCCGTAGACCCTCTCCTCGAAGATCTACCAGGCTGGTAACAACATTTAACATCTCGACAATGCCTTCAAGGCTAAATGACTCAGTAGACCGATTTGGTCTTTCAATGAAAATATACAACTCAATTACAACATATACCCACGCAGGGGTCAAAGTACAATAAACTCCCGTACAACGGGGAAAAGATACTGCAGCGGAAAAGAAAATACAACTAGACCAATACGACATCAACGGATCCTCGTGTGTTTAGTATCGTTCATCTTTCATCATCCTTCGTGCCGACCCTGTGTTATGCTCCAAAACCTGAATGCAAAAATAGACATCCACCCCCCGAATACTCGGGGGTTAGCAAAACTCCACTGTTTTGCTAGTGCAAGAACAAAGTGCAAATACGAGCCATACAATTCACATTCCACGAACGATAATAATTCGGAATCCTCAAAGGTTCAAATACAACAAGATGAACACTTCCCGAGGCGAGAGTTTGAGTAAAGACTTCCCAAAATTTCAAGATCAAAATATCAAGGGAAACAATCTATAAAATGATTTGAAATACCATCGGGAGTTTTAATAGAAAATGATTTAGGATTATCAAATCCTACTTTTCAAAAACCCAAAATACGAAAGGGTCACCGCCCCAAAGGTTTACTTTCCGAAAAACGACCTTTACCAAACCGTTGGGATTTTAGCCCCAAATCCGTAAAATGACTTTTACAAGACCATTGGGATTTTAGCCCCAAATCTCATCAACTCACAGTACACAAGAACGACCACAAGGTTCGTCTCCCAACATCAAAATCCACAAATAAAGGTTTTAACACAAACGTCAAAATACTCTAGAGCCATCCTAGCCAAGTAGGCCAAACGAACAACTTACCTCTTACACACTTAGTCAATGCATGCAATCATGAAAACCGTTCGAAAGCACTCATTTCCGGAAATGCCAATAATCAAACTACATTTGCAAAATGCACCACAATTAACCGCGGACCCACAGCTTCGTGGATCCCTGCCGAGACCCCGTCGGATCTAACCCACAGTGGTTAAAAGCAAGCTCGCGGTTCCACAGCTTCGTGGAGCCCTACCGAGACCCCGTCGGATCTAACCCACAGTGGTTAAAAGCAAGCTCGCGGTTCCACAGCTTCGTGGAGCCCTACCGAGACCTCGTCGGATCTAACCCGTAGTGAGCATACACACACACACGTTACTCATGCAATACTAACATGCTAAGAATGTAAGTTCATTAAGAATACTCACTAGAGATGGTCATTAACTCGACACCATTACCAAACTCTTCAAAAATACAATAACAAGATTAAATACGGAATACACGATTCCATAACTTTAAACAATAGGAGTATCATCATAAAATCCTTCTACGTTCAAAATAATCAAATCATAATCAATTCTCAAAACACCGTTCACGAAACACACGCGTTTTGAAATAAAGCCTTTAACGAGGCCAAACCGAAATCCTTTGAAACTTCATTTCAAATAACCAAACAAACACATCAAGACGACCACCGATCATCATATCCATAAAACGAGAAAAGTATGGGAAAGGTACTTGCCTCGATATCACGAGCAATGGAAAAGTGAACGGATACGGCCGGGTAGCCCTCAAATTCCCGAACACTATCTAGACGCGATAGCAAGAAATTACTATGGGAAAACACCACATGAATCATCAATCACCAACGGAATTCAACATCGGAATCATCGAGCACCTAGAATCCTCCGTAAGGAATAATAAAACATGATTACGACGAGAATCAAGTCCGAAAACAACGGAAATCCCAACAAACTATCAAAGGGAACTCATTCGAACATTTAATCGAACATTAAATGTTCAAGACCCTTCAAGAACAAAGAAATCACCCCTCGGGTTGAGCAGACCAAAGATACGAGTATCCAATCCGTAGAACAAGTTCAAAACAACGTTTATACAACAATTAATTGATTAAAAGCAGTTGGAATCGAAATCAAAAAGGAAAATCCCCAAATCTACAAAAACAAGGGTTCAAGCCAAAAATACCTTGATTTGGATGAAGGATTCAAGTAGAGGCCAAAAATCTACAACAAGACTTGAGGTGGATGATCTCTACAAGTTTGGGAGCACTCAAATCGCCCAAAAATCGCCCACAAATCGCCCTAGATGGAAGGAGGAAGAAGAGAGGAGAAAAATGAAGTTTTCTCCTCGAAAATCTGCTAAAAAACGCAGAAAAAGCCCGTGTGCCGCGGCACAGGACAAGTGTGCCGTGGCCCAGGGCCACCAAAAATGCCCAGAAATTAGCTTAGTGCCGCGGCCTGACTGAGTGTGCGCGGCTGCAGTCTGACCCCCTTCAACACCAAAAAGGCACATCGTGCGATCTTAGCTATTTCGACCATAACTCCTTAAATGCGGACTCGATTGACTCACCGTTTGAACCATTGGAAAGCTAACATGATTCTCTATAATGTTGCAAAGATTCAGAATTTTTGGAGTTTCCAAACATTAATGGTGACTTTACAAAGTCGAACTCCCACGTGAAAAAGTCGATTAAGGACACGGAACTCAACAAAACGACACCGAAACGAACTCGGATGACAAAAAGTGCAGAATTAATCATTCTCGGAATGACGAAACGGTCAGGAGCGAATCGTCAAAACGAACTTCCGCCGAAAAAAGAAAATTACCGAAATTCGAAATTGCGGATATTACATTCTACCCTCCTTAAAAGAAGTTTCGTCCCGAAACTTAAAACAAGTAGGGAGAAGCAATATCCCGCCAGGAAAACTCAACGAGATATGCAAGGAAACGCGTAACTTATGCCCATCGGCGAAACGTTACAAGCAACGCAAGGAATATACGGCGTGAAAACACGCTCCACGACGATCAACACAACGTCGCCGTTAAGGATATAATAAAACCAACAAGTGACAAGCGTCATCAAATGGATAATACAATCAAGTCAATTATCCGAACAATCACAAAACACAACGAACGAAAATCAATACGATTGACCAACCCAACGGTGCATCAATCAAAACGCAAGCCAATCGCTGAACAAATACGGAATTCCACCGCCCAGGGGTTGGAAGATCGAAAACGAGACTAATTTCCCAAACTTAAGGGAATTAGGAAGGAGCCTGAATGCTCAACGATCACGAAACGAGGACAAAAACCGAACAAACAAATGACCGAACCACAACGGTCGAGACAACAAAAAGCGAACAATCATGTTCGAATCACGAAGAACAATAAAATTCAAACAACAACTCCAAGGTTCACATCTCGACTCGAGACAATATATGATCCAGTGAAAACAACAACGTATGCATTCACATAAGACCCACATGAAAGGGAATAGAAATTGAAAAGTCACAACGATAAACGAGTTATTCCGAAACAATACCGCACTTGTCCGATCAACAAAAGCAAGGGGCAGGACAAGCTCAGAAAATGTCAACGAACATAAACGAGTCGACAGAGTCGAAAACACAAGAGTTCCAAATCCGATCCACTTCGAATAAAAGAATTAATAGAACCAGATGATGTCACTTCCGAACAAGCTTGACAAGAATCGAACCGAACTCGAAAAAGTCACAACGATAACCAGATCGACCCACAACAAGATCACAGTTCGTTCGGACGATGAAACCGAAATACTGAACAATTTCATAAAGTTTCAACGAACATGAGCGAATCGATAGACTGGAGAAAGAGAAAATACAGAAGTCAAAATAGTACGGGTATTACCCCCGACCTCATCCACGAAATTCACAAAAACAGGAGCAAGGTAACAAGACATTAAACAACCGACACATAGCACGATCACCGATGCACACGACCATACCAACCCAAGCTCTAACAGCTCGCACATGCGCGACAACGCAGAAATCACCACGAGGCGACAATATTCAACACCAACATCCCACCTCTCACAAGGGGCTAACACAACAAATGTGTGGAAAACGACTCAACGCTCACACCGCCAATTCGGTCATACTCGGGAGCAAACATCAAAATGACAACGCGAACATCATACATATATAACCATCCCTCAAACGGGAATGGATCGGTTTTAAAAACGAAAACCTAATTTTGAAAATAATTTAGAAGAACACCGATTGATCTTGAGTATCACCTTTCAAAAAGTACAAACGTGAAACATCATTATCGAGACTTTGGAGAACCGTTTCGCATTTGATAAAAAATGAGGACACCTTCTCTTAGTGAAAACTTTCAGAATATTCGACCCTCGGGTCTAAATAAAAGTGTTTCTAAAACATTGAAAATATCTCAAAACATTTTGGTCCTCGAAGCAGAAAAATTTTGAAATATATTGTGGCACCTGGATGTACCACAAGAAAATAACTCATTTGAAAAAAAATATGTCTCGAAATTTATTTCTAAGATACTCAAGTTTTCGAAAATAATTCAATGCCAAAAAGGACGATGCCAAAAAGGCTAGAATGCCCAAAAATTTCAGGTAATCACACGGAACATCATCGCGCTGTGGGTCCCGCATCGGAACCCCAGGCTAAAAACTATTTACAAAAATGCCAAAAAGGCTGATGACGGTAATATTTCAAAAACTCACGAAAGCCATTTACAAAATACTAAATACCGTCATAAGAATTTCGTCAAAGCGGTCAAGGCCATAATGCCAAAAAGTCGGTTAAGGGAAGCGGTTATCGGAATAAAACTCGATCGGTAAAATACCGAAAGTCATTACAAAAGAACTCACGCAGCGGATAAAAGAAATACAGTTCAACATGCACAATCCAGCAACACTACTCCTCATAAGAACAAAATATTAGAGTCAAATAACCACATTCAGAACAAAACCATTGGCCCCATTCGAGGCCTCTAAAGACCCTACCGCACTGGCTAGTGAACAAGTCGAACGTGTATAAGCACAAAGCTTCCACAAGAGAACTTGTAAAACGTGCAAATCGATTCGAAAATCATCAGCAACGGACAAAAACAACAATAAAAAGACATCACAAGCGACGACACTCCTCGTATAAATCAAATACAAGAGTCGATTAAATACATATCGTGAAATCAAAATCCACATAAGGATTCCATCACTTAACAAATAATCATAAAAATAGCTCGTGTCACACGAGGCACAACACAAAGAAGGGAGACTTACTTCCACCGGTCGCATGAAGATGATGATCGCCCCACGATACTAACCACAACCAACAACTCAAACGACGCGTCGCGACACGACTCAGTCAGACTAAATCCGACAAGACAAAACTCAATAGACACTACTGACCCGACAGCCTAGGTTTCCACAACCTAAGCTCTGATACCATTTATGTAACACCCCCAATCCACTCAGGGATATTACACGCCGTAGACCCTCTCCTCGAAGATCTACCAGGCTGGTAACAACATTTAACATCTCGACAATGCCTTCAAGGCTAAATGACTCAGTAGACCGATTTGGTCTTTCAATGAAAATATACAACTCAATTACAACATATACCCACGCAGGGGTCAAAGTACAATAAACTCCCGTACAACGGGGAAAAGATACTGCGGCGGAAAAGAAAATCCAGCTAGGCCAATACGACATCTACGGATCCGCGGGTGATTAGTATCGGTCATCTTTCATCATCCTTCGTGCCGACCCTGTGTTATGCTCCAAAACACGAATGCAAAATAGACATCCACCCCGAATACTCGGGGGTTAGCAAAACTCCACCGTTTTGCTAGTGCAAGAACAAAGTGCAAATACGAGCCATACAATTCACATTCCACGAACGATAATAATTCGGAATCCTCAAAGGTTCAAATACAACAAGATGAACACTTCCCGAGGCGAGAGTTTGAGTAAAGACTTCCCAAAATTTCAAGATCAAAATATCAAGGGAAACAATCTATAAAATGATTTGAAATACCATCGGGAGTTTTAATAGAAAATGATTTAGGATTATCAAATCCTACTTTTCAAAAACCCAAAATACGAAAGGGGTCACCGCCCCAAAGGTTTACTTTCCGAAAAACGACCTTTACCAAACCGTTGGGATTTTAGCCCCAAATCCGTAAAATGACTTTTACAAGACCATTGGGATTTTAGCCCCAAATCTCATCAACTCACAGTACACAAGAACGACCACAAGGTTCGTCTCCCAACATCAAAATCCACAAATAAAGGTTTTAACATAAACGTCAAAATACTCTAGAGCCATCCTAGCCAAGTAGGCCAAACGAACAACTTACCTCTTACACACTTAGTCAATGCATGCAATCATGAAAACCGTTCGAAAGCACTCATTTCCGGAAATGCCAATAATCAAACTACATTTGCAAAATGCACCACAATTAACCGCGGACCCACAGCTTCGTGGATCCCTGCCGAGACCCCGTCGGATCTAACCCACAGTGGTTAAAATCAAGCTCGCGGTTCCACAGCTTCGTGGAGCCCTACTGAGACCCCGTCGGATCTAACCCACAGTGGTTAAAAGCAAGCTCGCGGTTCCACAGCTTCGTGGAGCCCTACCGAGACCCCGTCGGATCTAACCCGTAGTGAGCATACACACACACACGTTACTCATGCAATACTAACATGCTAAGAATGTAAGTTCATTAAGAATACTCACTAGAGATGGCCATTAACTCGACACCATTACCAAACTCTTCAAAAATACAATAACAAGATTAAATACGGAATACACGATTCCATAACTTTAAACAATAGGAGTATCATCATAAAATCCTTCTACGTTCAAAATAATCAAATCATAATCAATTCTCAAAACACCGTTCACGAAACACACGCGTTTTGAAAGAAAGCCTTTAACGAGGCCAAACCGAAATCCTTTGAAACTTCATTTCAAATAACCAAACAAACACATCAAGACGACCACCGATCATCATATCCATAAAATGAGAAAAGTATGGGAAAGGTACTTGCCTCGATATCACGAGCAATGGAAAAGTGAACGGATACGGCCGGGTAGCCCTCAAATTCCCGAACACTATCTAGAGCGATAAGACCGAAATTACTATGGGAAAACACCACATGAATCATCAATCACCAACGGAATTCAACATCGGAATCATCGAGCACCTAGAATCCTCCGTAAGGAATAATAAAACATGATTACGACGAGAATCAAGTCCGAAAACAACGGAAATCCCAACAAACTATCAAAGGGAACTCATTCGAACATTTAATCGAACATTAAATGTTCAAGACCCTTCAAGAACAAAGAAATCACCCCTCGGGTTGAACGAACCAAAGATACGAGTATCCAATCCGTAGAACAAGTTCAAAACAACGTTTATACAACAATTAATTGATTAAAAACGGATTGGAATCGAAATCAAAAAGGAAAATCCCCAAATCTACAAAAACAAGGGTTCAAGCCAAAAATACCTTGATTTGGATGAAGGATTCAAGTAGCGGCCAAAAATCTACAACAAGACTTGAGGTGGATGATCTCTACAAGTTTGGGAGCACTCAAATCGCCCAAAAATCGCCCTAGATGGAAGGAGGAAGAAGAGAGGAGAAAAATGAAGTTTTCTTCTCGAAAATCTGCTAAAAAACGCAGAAAAAGCCCGTGTGCCGCGGCACAGGACAAGTGTGCCGTGGCCCAGGGCCACCAAAAATGCCCAGAAATCAGCTTAGTGCCACGGCACAGCCTGAGTGTGCCGCGGCACACGGTACAGCCCCCTTCAACACCAAAAAGGCACATCGTGCAGTCTTGGCTATTTCGACCATAACTCCTTCGTCTGGACTCCGATTGACTCACCGTTTGAACCATTGGAAAGCTAACTTGATTCTATATAATGTTGCAAATATTCAGAATTTTTGGAGTTTCCAAGCATTAATGGTGACTTTACAAATTCGAACTCCCACGTGAAAAAGTCGATTAAGGACACGGAACTCAACAAAACGACACCGAAACGAACTCGGATGACAAAAAGTTCAGAATTAATCATTCTCGGAATGACGAAACGGTCAGGAGCGAGTCATCAAAATGAACTTCCGCCGAAAAAAGAAAATTACAGAAATTCGAAATTGCGGATATTACAGCCTGGTGGGTCCCCTGTAGGTATCCACGATGCTGTAATATACCCTGAATATCTTGGGGTGTTACAGTGACAGCCCAATTGGCACAGATGAATCAAGCCATGTACCGGGATGAGATCCCAGATGGGGATAACGGAGCTAGTAGATGGTTGCGAGATGTGATGAGAAAGCATCCACCTCGTTTTGCAGGTTCCTATAATTCGTTAGGTTAGGAAAACTGGATCTTCCAGTTGGGAAGAGCATTTGATGATGTAGCTTATCCGGATGAAAGGGGAGTACCCATTGCTCAGTACCTCCTCGATAAGGAAGCTGCAGACTAGTGGGAGGCCGTAGTGCCTACAAATCGTACAGGTACTTGGGCCGAGTTCATGACTGCCATGGAGGCAGAGTATTGTCCGTTGCCTGTTCGAGAGCGCAGGATTGTTGAGTTTTTCTCTGCTATGCCCCAGGAATTGTCGATACCCAAGGCGATAGTCGATTATAATCAGCAACTATGTTATGTTCGTGAGCAAGTGAGAAGTGAAGCGGACAAGATTCGTTACTTTAATATGCGCATGAAACCCTATATACATCAGAGTATGGCTCCTCTCATGTGTACTACTCTGAAAGGCTATTAGGATCGAGCTCTAGCCACCGAGATGGCCATTTCTATGATAGAAGTTGGTCCAAAAAGTAAGAAATAGAAGATCGTGGGTTGCTTCTCGAGGGGTCAGAGAAGTGAATTCTGTGAGCCTATTGTTCCGTATCGCTCTTCTGGGAAGACTCCGCGTTATATTGGTCAGTCCAACAATCCTACCCCTGTGATTAGTAAGGTGAGCAGTGTGAAAACGTGTTTTAACTGCAGTCGTGTGGGCCATGTACAGCAGAATTGTCGCTCGCTAAAGATGAACTATTTCCAGTGTGTTCAAGTGGGACACCAAGCGGTGCATTGCGAGACTGTTGCTAAAATGTTCAGGAACCGTATTTACGCTTCTACTCCAAGAGGGCCTAGTGGTGCCCAATGATAGTATTTTATGTTTTGTAAGACATATGGAGATTTGTTATATGATCTTTGATGTTTGGTGCTTGATAACTGATATTTTGGTTTGAATTATTCCATGTGGGTTGTTGAACCTACGGAGACACGCGACAGTGGATCACGGGGTCACGAGTATATTGATATATCATGTTTGAACGTTTGAGTTTTGTTATGTAGCATTGTGCTACTCTTGTTTTAAGTTTCAGGACGAAACTTATTTTTAGTGGGGTAGAATGTAATACCCGAGATTTTTGTCTCTGGTTATTTTGAATTATTTGTCGTTTTATTCCAGTTATTTTTGTTTCGATGATGAGTATTTGGAATTATCTTTTGCTGTGTACGGTGTGACGTACCATGTTGTAGTGTTCGTCGGGTACGACTTATCATTGTGTAAGTCGTGCAGATCGTGTGTATGCGTATGTGACACGGCATGTTGTATTATGTTATCTTTTTGCCTCTTAGAAGGTGTTGTGGGCACATGCTATCTTCCCCTTTTGAGTTGGTTATGTTCTGGGTGCTTTCAGAGTCATATCGGGCTCATTTCTAGCCTTTGTTTGTAGCACACAAGCAAGCCACACGAGCAGGTGCTCGTGCAACATCCAGTACTTGGGCAGTGAACTAGCACCCAATTAGTGATGTCAGTGAATACAGTAGGAATTAATATGATAATCGAACCAGAGCACTGAATAATAAATCCGAGATCGATACATTTGTTTGGGCCCGTTTGGATCAAGTAGAATATCAATCGTAAATAATTAGTCCTCCATTATTTCTTTTGATCCCTCTCTTTTTCTCCCATAACTTTTTCTTTCATTTCCCCACCTAACCCCTCTCATTATCGGCCTTTTTCTTTTTTTTAAAAGAGGAATTATATCACACCTTATTCCGATGCTTCCAGCGAAGGGCTGGGAGGACGGTTGTAGAAGGGAATGCAAGATCCGATAGGAGACATCCCCAATGGGTTTTCCAAGCTGTTCGAGATTGTACTTCTCGAGCTTGGTCTCCGGCGACAACACCAGACGACAGCAGCGGCACTGCGGCTCGAAGCATAAGGTTACCGGTGGGCGGCTGGAATATTGTTGTTGGATCTGGGTTTCGATGATCCAAGATTGACTAGGATGTAAGCTCGGGAGTTGATCGGATTTCCATGTCGGCAGTCGAGTTTATGTATGTTGAAGGTGGACGACAGTGGAACTGGGCGGGCGGAGTTAGAGTTGGACAAGGTTTGGCCATGGTGGTTGCCGTCGGCCCAGGTTCCAGTGATGTAGGAGCCAGCACGGTTGGTTTTCCAGGCCGGACTATGTATTGTGTTGTGTTTATGTATGTGTTATGTGTGTGTGTGTGTGTGTGTTTGCAAGATGTATATGTGTTTGTGTGAGTTGTTTGTGTATGTGTGTGGACTGTGTGTTGTGTGTGAGTTGTGTCTTTGTGTATGTGTGGCTGGATGTCAAAATATATATATATATATGTGTGTGTGTGCAGGTCTGTAGTGTGTGTGTAGGTCTATATTGTGTGTGTTTATGTGTGTAAGATGTGCTGTGTGTGTGTGTGCAGGTCTATAATGTGTATGTGTGTGTGTGTTTGAGTGGTTCATATGACTGTATATATATATATATATATATATATATATATATATATATATATATATATATATATGTGTGTGTGTGTGTGTGTGTGTGCGTGTAAGTGCGTATTGGAATTCGGATGGGAAAAACATGGATGTAGATGAAGGTTTTGGTAACTTTCGATTGGTGTAATTAGACCTACGGGGTGCTTTCGAGTTCGGGGTTCATATTCGTAGCAATCGTTTAGGAACTTGGATCCGGGATGAGTATCACAAATTAAATCGAGATATGAATCCAGGATGAATATTAATGGTCGTTTGGTTCGATCGATACATTAAGGGGCACAATTGAGGTATTATATCATCCGATTAATTACATTGTAATGAATATAACAAAATGAATCCTTTTATTAAATTATCTATTATATGATTTTAATAAAGATTGGGATTTTAATGGATCGACCGAGTTGACTGAGCTAGGCTTATTTCGAGTAAAATCATCTTCGGTGGAGGCAAGTATCTTCCTTATAGTTTTCATTTCCTTGAATATAAATATGCTTGTCACTATATGTGTTATCATGTTTGCGTGATTATGTTATTTGGTGACTATGTGGCTCGATAATTTGTGTTTGTTTGAAATAGATGGTATAAATATATTGTTTAATAAATATGTGTTACTTTTAATCCATAATTGTGAACTTGTGATTATTTCTTGAATCAACGATTCGTGTTTATTGTGAAACTAAGTAAATGATATTATGATGATTTTAGGGAATTGATGAATGGTATCGTTGGATAGTTGAAGTGGTTGGATTGATAATTAATGTACTATTCCTTGACAAGGAATATGTATCGAATAACATGGCCATTTCTAGCAAGTGCCTTGACTATATATATTGTTATTAATGATTGAGACGTGCAGTTTTGTAAAATGTAAGTGTGTGAGTGTTGTTGTTTTTCCACCTGGGGATGGTTCGACGGGACCTTTGGGGGCCGATGCTAAGGGGCACGGCCGCGGAAGTGGTTTCCCACCTGCAGACGGTTCGATGGGACCTCTGGGGGTCGATGCTAAGGGGCACGGCCGCGGGTTACCAAGTGTGGTTTTTCGTGATGATGATATGTGATATATCCGGAATATCACAGTATTTTGTTCTCGACGTTGAGACATATTATATATAGGTCATTGGTACTCGACTAGAATGGCACTGAAATAAATTATTGTATATATTGTATTGTTTATCATTTGGATAAAACTGCCCGAGATCTTAATAGTATCTTTCAAACTTCATTTCAAGGATATAAGAATTCAAGAGTTTGATCCGTTTCTGATTTAAGCGAATATATCGCAGGATATTTTTCTTAGATTATTTATATGTTTGGTTTGTTTGTTGTTGTGAAGTGATTTGTATGTTTATGTTCGGAATATGGTTCGTATAGCTAGAATACCTACACTAGCAAAATTTCAGTTTGCTAATCCCCAAGTATTCGGGGGGTGGATGCCTTTTATGCATTCAGGTATTCAGAGTTCGTGAGCGTTCACAAGATCAACATGGAAGATGATGAAAGACCATGATGCTAATCACAAGAGAGGTGGTATAATGTAATTATTGTCATGTTGTAGTTTTCTTCCGCTGTCGTGTTCAACCCCGGCATGGGTATATTGGCGTATTGTAGTATTGTGTATCGAGGATACACCCGTGTCGTCGGATATTGTCATTGTATAATGTTTATGATTTTGTGTAGATTGACCTTGTTGGTCAATTATGGTTTGAGTTGTTCTGTATTTGCCTGGTGGATACTTGTGAGAAGGGTCCACGGCGTGTAGCAACCCAAATATAGTTTGGGGGTGTTATATTTATTGTATCAGAGCTTAGGTTGATGAAACCTAGGCTGTTGGGTCGAGTCGAGTCATGTGTTGTCGTGTCGTATCGTCCTAGTTATTGGTTGTCGAGTCGAGTCATGTGTTGTCCGTGTCGTGTCATCCTAGTTGTTGGTTTTCGAGTTGAGTTAGTGTCGTCATGTCGTGTCATCTTATATGTCGGTTGTGATTAGTACCATGGTGCGGCCATCATCTTCGCGCGACATGTGGACGTAAGTCTCCATTTCTATGAACTCTGTTTATACGCGTGCACGTGTGTTTATATTTGACCGATGTGTGAATACATCCTTGTTTGGTGTAAATTTTACAACGAGAGTGCTTGTGATATTTTGTGAATTACTCATTTTGAATAAATGTGACCTTTTAGGGTAGTCGCAAGGATTGGTGTCGATTAACTATGTAGAGTACGCGAGAAATTAAATTGATCGTATGATGTAAGTGTATTTAGTTTGGTATGAGTGTGATTCAATTTTTGTTGTGACGGTCATGGATTAATTTGGACATGGTGGCGGACAGTGTCCTGCGTTAGACAGGTGAGAGTGTGGTGTTTTAACGCATATGATTGTTTGGTATTAATACCAGTAAAATTTTAAAGGCGTGAATGAGTTATTTTATAAAATGTTTGAGTTGTGCTTTGAAGTAATAAATATTGGGCGTTTTGAAATAGTAAACTCTTTCGACATTTTGGACAAATGAGTTGATTTTTTGGAACTCGATAAATTATTTTGAGGATTAAAATATTTTTTATTTATGTCTTGAACAACAAAGTTGATGCATAGACATTTTGTTAATTTGAATAAAAACTCTTATGAGTATTTTAAAAATGGGAAATCTAATAATTTTATATGTTAATAAAAGGAGGATTTTAGCAAACTTAAGAAAGAGGGTTTTTGATATTTTGAAAAATAAAAAAGTCTATGATATAGATATATATATTCTAAAGTGGTTTTTGAAGTTTTTGGGAAATCAAATATTTTCAGTGATTTACGATGGACGAAGGTCCTAGAATTTTTGTTAAACGGGTTGAATGGTGACATTTTTAAAATATAAGATGGAGATCTTGATAAATTCCTTTTTGCAATTTTGAGTAGAGTGGAAAACTTATTTTGAGTTTTATTTGGTGTTTATGAATATTTTTTAGTGGGATAGATTTTCCCAAGCGAAGATATGTGATGAGTATAGTGTTGTACGAGATGGAAAATTATTCTGATTGTATGATGAACGGCAAGTTGGCCTGATGGCTGTCACAAATGAGGTGATCTCTCTTGAGTATCATTTTATATATCGAGGAGTATATATGTATGAATCAAACCGAATGCTGATTAGGCGAGATTGATAAACAGTTATTGCAATAGTGAGGTGAGAGTAAGACGAGCCTGTGCATGAAAGTGTTTTCGAACTTCATACTTCGTACCTCGAGTTTCTAATAGTATTTTGCATGAGGTTTATGAAACTAATTCCCCGTATATTTTGTTAAAGAAATTGAACCATTATATTTTGAAATGATAATTATAAGAGTGGGCAATTGAACTCACATTTTGAATTTTAAAAATCTATTCCAAACGCGTTCGTATATTATTGGGAGTATTGTCTTTACAATATAATTAATAAAACCGTGAAGGCACTTTGAAAATTATTGATTTTTCGGAACAAAGTATCCATCTATTTTGAAGAGCTGACCTTTTAAAATTGCGGTTTCGTAGAATTTTGAAATACATTTTTTTTATTATTTCAATACAGAATATGTCAATTGCATATATTTATTGCGGTTTTTTATGAACATCATATAGTGCTGAAATTTCAACTCATGGGAGTTGAAGTGGGAATTGTAGTGTGATTACACTGTGATTTTTGAAAGTGAATAGAGATGAGCAGTGTCATGATACTGTGAGATCGTGACCCACAATGATAAAACCGCGTGTTGATGATCTTATGACACTTGAGATTACAATTTATCGTAAGATGCTCTGGAGCCGAGATATATATTGCTACTGCATAGTTGCCACATTCGAGTATATCAGATATTGTTGATCGGATCATGGGATCTCATTGCTGGATCGGTCTGCTATTATTTTTGTAACAACATTACAGTGAAATGGGTGATGATATGGCAAGTTTCGGGGTCGAAACTTATTTTAAGTAGGATAGTATGTAATATCCTGGAATTTTAATTAGAATTTTGGCGGAATTAATTTTTTTTATTTTTATTAGTTGAATAATTATATAATCGAGCGGACACTTGAGACATTATATTAGAACGTTGGTGAATTAGTGATGTCAGTGAAAGTAGGAATTAATATGATAATCGAACCAGAGCACTGAATAATAAATCCGAGATCGATACATTTTTTTAGGCCCGTTTGGATCAAGTAGAATATCAATTGTCAATAATTAGTCCTCCATTATTTCTTTTGATCCCTCTCTTTTTCTCCCATAATTTTTTCTTTCAGTTCCCCACCTAACCCCTTTCATTATCGGCCCTTTTTATTTTTTTAAAGAGGAATTATATCACATCAGATATCAACAGAGGGGAACACTCCTTCTTCTACCTCAAGCCCGTTGACCGCCATATCTCACCTCAGCAGCATTAGGTGACGGCGATGAGTGCATTTTTTGGCGATGCTTCCAGCGAAGGGCTGGGAGGATGGTGGTAGAAGGGGATGCAAGTGTTGGTATATTTACCATGAAAATAAACTGCCAACATCGATTATCCAACGCATGAATCATTCTATATATCTCATTCCAAATTAAATAAGAAACATGAACACTTAATCATGTGAATATTAATGATGAGGAAAGCTTACTTTTATGCATCGTTTCCAGCATCAATCTTATTTGCAGGAAGTTTAAGTGCTTTCTTCCATCATCACCGCCGCCGGATCCATGTTTTGAATCTACTGCATGAGCTACAAATTTGAAAACCAAGTAGGAGACAAATTCGTTAATGACGAAAGCATTAAATAATATATATGTATATATATAATTAATCAAAGGAGGTAAATCTGAATGTGGGCGATGTTGAGTCTAGAAAATCTATCTCCTTAAAGCAAATTCGCCTCCACCACAGTGTATAGCGTCTGCCTCCCAGGATAAAACAACATCTCGATGCGTTGGTAAATCGATCGTCGCACCCTCAGCGAACTAGAATAAACCTGAACTACCACCAACGCGACAAAAAATACGAAGAGAAATTACTTCCAAAAAAATAACGAAGTCGGAATTTTTTGGCTGAAAAAACAGACGAAAATTTCTGTCTAAAAATAAGACCCTCACATCTGTATTTATAGGTGAAGATGAGAGAGAGACATGTGCTGGAGGAACTCTAAACTGATCAGGATTGGTATTTCAATACTTATCCAGATCTGTTTAATTCGATAATTATCAATTAAATTGATAAATAAATTCTCAATACCGAAAAAATAATTAGCTCAATACCGAAAATTAATTATCTCAATACCGAAAAATTCGGAATTTATAATTGAGGTATTTCAGTAAAATAAATTTTTACCGAATAAAATTGCAGTAACAAGATAACTCGACGGGCGGCGACGCGCGCATGTGTTTGTGTGTGTGCGCGAGGGGCGCCTAGTCACACATCCACTCATGTCTCACTTTTTGAACAAGACTTTGTCCACATATCTTTATATACTCACAATTTTTCTCTTCTTTTTCCAATGTGGGATAACATCCTAAATCCATTTTTAAAGGGTTCACTTTGGAACATTACATCTCATTCATACCTTAATCATTTTGAGTGTTCTTACATGTTTTGGAAACCTCGTACGGAGTACTAAGTATTCCAACTAAGTCCCGACTTTAACTCGTAGACGAGCCCACTCAAAATTGCCTCTTAGGTGGGCTACTCAAAACATCCCATTTCCTCTATTTTTCCAACAATCCCCCACATGAATGAGATTGATGGTCCAGCAGCAAACGTCAGACACGGAGTTGACTTGGTGTTAGTTAACGCGGTTAGACATTGCATAAGATAGGTAGAGTATGCTACTTGAACCTTCCCTCGAAAAGATATATTCTCCTTACTGGCTAGACAGTATGACTAGATGCCTTTGAACTGTCTGACCGCTTGTGTAAGTGATCGTATATCCTTCACAAGTGCCCTCCCTGATTTATTCTGTTCTCATTACTGTGCCCCCTTTGAGGTTTGTATTTATCTAACTCAAACTGCAACTTGTAAAATAGAAACACGGCGCACAATTATTTTTCCGGTTTCTTTTGTTCTGTCAAATAGCTTTATGTTGGATAGCTCTAATATGAGCAAGCTGTTTCCTTGTACCTTTTTTTATTTAGAGTATTTGTCAAAACAAGAATGTGAAATCTAAGTCTAAAAAATCTTTGAGTAGACTACTGGTTATAATCGGTTTCTTTGCTTTTTTTTTTTTTGCTCAGCACCGTTTAACCAAAAAACCAAGAAACTTATTTGCTTTCTTTAAATATCATAAGATTACGCATTTGCTTGAATACTAATTATGTTACTTATTTACAGTTTTCTGAAGAAACTTATACATCGAAAAATGTTGATGAGGTTAGAGACATGTGGGTCGAGTATTTTCTCAAGCAAGATGTAGATGAAGAAAACAAAGAGGATGGTATGGAAATAACTCTATGAGTGTCGGTTCCAATTATTGATAAGTTGGTGTTGTAACATCCCAATTCATAAATGGAACATTACACGCCGTAGAACCCCCGTGAGGTCTACCATGCTAACTCATGACACGTAAACCACAATGATAACCCAAAAGATGCACCCAAAAGTAAATAAGGCCGTGGCCTCGGCTAAAACATTTTAACGGAGTACATGAGTCATAAGTTGAATACCAATTTATAGCCCACACAGGGGACTTAAACCATGTAAAGAAAAATAAACAGTCTAACTCCAGTAATCAACAGATGCAATGACAAAACAGAAAAATACAGACTCGAGCCACGTCATCATGCCAACCCATCCTTTGCATGCGCGTCCGTGCGGCTCCTCACTGACTCAAGACTAAATGCATAAGACGCATTTCCCCCATTTAAGGGGTTAGCATTCGAATAGCTAGTGCAAGTACATAATTACACAACATTATATACATACGCTATTTAATGCAAAAAAATTGTTAAGGAAATCATTTTGAAAATCAATATTCCGGAATATCACATTAACACCAAAACAGTATATCAACAAGTTTCCACATCATGATTATCCACGCTTGGTAACTCGCGACCGTACCCATTAGTATCGGTCCCCAGAGGTCCCGTCGGACCGTCCCCAGGTGAGAAACCACTTCCGCGGCCGTACCCATTAGTATCGGCCCCCAGAGGTCCCGTCGAACCGTCCCCAGGTGGAAGAACATCAACGCACACACACAAGTCCACTCCCGTGGCCGTACCCATTAGTATCGGCCCCCAGAGGCCACATGCCATCCCCAGGTGGAAGAGAAACAATCACATTCGTTCAATAATACCATTTACATCATTCGCATCAAAATCATACGCACATAACAGAATGTAATACATGTACTTGCCTGGAATAAGACGAAACGAAGGAACGACGAAGGAATAGGTTTCGGTCCGAACAATTTTCCCAAATCCGTTCCTAACACAATAACGGTATACACAAGTCTCAATAATGCGGAAAGGTAAGAATTAATCCTAATTCTACCCATTGGAACGATTTGTCGGTCATTACGAAGTCCAAGACGGTTAAAATCCAACAATGGAGAATTTACTAGGTTAAATCCGTTAAACTATAATGGAAATAAGGGATTTACGACTACACAATCGTAATCTAACAAGTCGTTGAAGCTAAATCGGATTAAAAGGAAGGATTATGCCAAAACCCCGAAATCCCCAAAAACTAGGGTTCTAAAGAAATATACCTCAATTCAGACGGAGAATGATGATGATTAATCTTCCTTGGAACGCTATAATCAGCCTACAGAGGGTTTCTACGGATTGCACCGGACAAATCGCACCAAATCGCTCAAAGGGAACTCACGTCGCGAGAAGGAAAGAAAAGAAACGAAATGAGGCGACTGAGGATAAGTCAGGGATTAAAAGGCTCGATACACATACGACGTTAACGCAAGTCGTTAACGTACGTAATGAGGGTTACGACGTAACCCAACACCGTTAACGACGTAACAAAGCGCCGAACTAAAATGCGAAGGCCATAACGCACGTTATGGATCATGCATAACGACGTTATGCATGCAAAGATCCCGCTCAACAATCACATTCAAAGACAAATGATACAACGATGGAACACGACACGAGGATAGAATTAAAGGTGTAATTACGAGGTGTTCAAAACAACGAAGCCGAAAATAAAGAAAATGCACTTCTAACTACCGAGGAATCCACACGACAAGGAGGGTAAAGACACCCTAAACTCTTAAGAAATTACAAAATGGCCCAAACAATCGAAAATACACGATACAACGTCGGATTAACAACCCGAAACTCGCAACATACTCTACTCAACCATACGAACTCATGGAAATAGGAAAATGACGAAATCGAACGAGTTTAACAAGAATCGAATACACATGCGACATAATATAACTCAAGATGAAATTACGTAAAAACATCATCGAGACTCGTCAAGCGGAGAAACTCCAAGAACAAAATAGATTCAGAATTCCAAAATAGTGCCAAGCGAGTTGTCCGGAACGAATATACACCAAAAATAGAAATTACTAAAAATAGAAAACGCGGATATTACATTATCCCCCCTAAAAATAAGTTTCGTCCCGAAACTTACAACACGAATAACTCGGGGTATCTCGACCTCATACTATACTCCGTTTCCCACGTGGCTTCCTCGGATCCATGCCTCGACCACTGCACTTTAACCAAAGGAATGGTTTTGTGCCTGAGTTGCTTCACCCAACGCTCTAAGATCTGAATCAGCCTCTCCTCAAAGGTAATGTCGGGCCCCAACTCGATCTTTCCAAAATCAATAATATGGCTAGGGTCCGGTACGTACTTCCTAAGCTGGGAAACATGAAATACGTTATGCACGTGGCTCAGGGACGACGACAAACCTAACCGATATGCAAGCTCTCCAACTCTCTCTAAAATCTCGAACGGTCCAATAAATCCCGGACTGAGTTTACCCTTCCGACCGAAGCGGTAAACTCCCCGTGTCGGCGACACCTTAAGCAACACATGGTCTCCTACCTCAAACTCCAACGGTCGGCGACGTGTATCGGCATAAGACTTCTGTCGACTCTGGGCCGTCAACAATCTATCACGAATCAGAGTAATCTTCTCTCTCGTCTCAACTACCATATCAGGCTCGGTACCAATCAGCTCGGACGCATCGTCCCAACACAACGGCGATCTGCACCTCCTCCCATACAATGCCTCGAATGGTGCCATTTTGATTGAGGCGTGCCAACTATTGTTGTATGTGAACTCGATCAATGGCAAGTGCGACTCCCAATCATCCTTCCAATCTAAAGCACAGGCTCGCAACATATCCTCTAGCGTCAGATCGTTCGCTCGATCGTCCGTCTCTGTCCGAGGGTGGTAGGATGTACTAAGTCTCAACTCGGTTCCCAAAGCTCTATGAACGGCTGCCAAAATGTGATATGAACCGCCATCACGATCCGAAACAATACTCTTAGGGGTTCCATGTAACCTCACGATCTCCGCAATAAACACTCGTGCAAGTCTCTCTGGCCCCCAAGTGTCCTTAATACTCAGAAAATGAGCTGATTTGGTTAGTCGATCGACAACGACCCAAATCATATTCATTCCAGTCCGAGTCTTAGGCATACCGGTAATGAAATCCATAGAAATATCCTCCCATTTCCACTCCGGGATAGGAAGTGGTCGTAAAATCCCCGCGGGTCGCACGAAAAGACGGTAGCACGATGATATTAGGCTCAACGACTGACTCTAATGAAACCACTAACAGACCCAAAAATTAACTGACAGCCTAGGTATTCAAAACCAAATCTCCGATACCATAATTGTAACATCCCAATTCATAAATGGAACATTACACGCCGTAGAACCCCCGTGAGGTCTACCAGGCTAACTCATGACACGTAAACCACAATGATAACCCAAAAGATGCACCCAAAAGTAAATAAGGCCGTGGCCTCGGCCAAAACATTTTAACGGAGTACATGAGTCATAAGTTGAATACCAATTTATTGCCCACACAGTGGACTTAAACCATGTAAAGAAAAATAAACAGTCTAACTCCAGTAATCAATAGATGCAATGACAAAATAGAAAAATACAGACTCGAGCCACGTCATCATGCCAACCCATCCTTTGCATGCGCGTCCCGTGCCAGCTCCTCAGCTCGACCAGTACCTGAAATGCATAAGACGCATTTCCCCCATTTAAGGGGTTAGCATTCGAATAGCTAGTGCAAGTACATAATTACACAACATTATATACATACGCTATTTAATGCAAACAAATCGTTAAGGAAATCATTTTGAAAATCAATATTCCGGAATATCACATTAACACCAAAACAGTATATCAACAAGTTTCCACATCATGATTATCCACGCTTGGTAACTCGCGACCGTACCCATTAGTATCGGTCCCCAGAGGTCCCGTCGGACCGTCCCCAGGTGAGAAACCACTTCCACGGCCGTACCCATTAGTATCGGCCCCCAGAGGTCCCGTCGAACCGTCCCCAGGTGGAAGAACATCAACGCACACACACACCCAAGTCCACTCCTGTGGCCGTACCCATTAGTATCGGCCCCCAGAGGCCACATGCCATCCCCAGGTGGAAGAGAAACAATCACATTCGTTCAATAATACCATTTACATCATTCGCATCAAAATCATACGCATATAACGGAATGTAATACATGTACTTGCCTGGAATAAGACAAAACGAAGGAACGACGAAGGAATAGGTTTCAGTCCGAACAATTTTCCCAAATCCGTTCCTAACACAATAACGGTATATACAAGTCTCAATAATGCGGAAAGGTAAGAATTAATCCTAATTCTACCCCTTGGAACGATTTGTCGGTCATTACGAAGTCCAAGACGGTTAAAATCCAACAATGGAGAATTTACTAGGTTAAATCCGTTAAACTATAATGGAAACAAGGGATTTACGACTACACAATCGTAATCTAACAAGTCGTTGAAGCTAAATCGGATTAAAAGGAAGGATTATGCCAAAACCCCGAAATCCCCAAAAACTAGGGTTCTAAAGAAATATACCTCAATTCAGACGGAGAATGATGATGATTAATCTTCCTTGGAACGCAATAATCAGCCTACAGAGGGTTTCTACGGATTGCACCGGACAAATCGCACCAAATCGCTCAAAGGGAACTCACGTCGCGAGAAGGAAAGAAAAGAAACGAAATGAGGCGACTGAGGATAAGTCAGGGATTAAAAGGCCTGACAGCGCGTTACGTACGTTAACGCAAGCTGTTAACGTACGTAATGAGGGTTACGTACGTAACCCAACACTGGTTAACGTACGTAACAAACTGCCTGAACTAAAATGCGAAGGCCATAACGTACGTTATGGATCATGCATAACGTACGTTATGCATGCAGCAGTCCCCAGTTCTGAACAATCACATTCAGCACAGTCGATACAACGATGGAACACGACACGAGGATAGAATTAAAGGTGTAATTACGAGGTGTTCAAAACAACGAAGCCGAAAATAAAGAAAATGCACTTCTAACTACCGAGGAATCCACAATACGACAAGGAGGGTAAAGACACCCTAAACTCTTAAGAAATTACAAAATGGCCCAAACAATCGAAAATACACGATACAACGTCGGATTAACAACCCGAAACTCGCAACATACTCTACTCAACCATACGAACTCATGGAAATAGGAAAATGACGAAATCGAACGAGTTTAACAAGAATCGAATACACATGCGACATAATATAACTCAAGATGAAATTACGTAAAAACATCATCGAGACTCGTCCAAGCGGAGAAACTCCAAGAACAAAATAGATTCAGAATTCCAAAATAGTGCCAAGCGAGTTGTCCGGAACGAATATACACCAAAAATAGAAATTACTAAAAATAGAAAACGCGGATATTACATTATCCCCCCTAAAAATAAGTTTCGTCCCGAAACTTACAACACGAATAACTCGGGGTATCTCGACCTCATACTATACTCCGTTTCCCACGTGGCTTCCTCGGATCCATGCCTCGACCACTGCACTTTAACCAAAGGAATGGTTTTGTGCCTGAGTTGCTTCACCCAACGCTCTAAGATCTGAATCAGCCTCTCCTCAAAGGTAATGTCGGGCCCCAACTCGATCTTTCCAAAATCAATAATATGGCTAGGGTCCAGACGTACTTCCTAAGCTGGGAAACATGAAATACGTTATGCACGTGGCTCAGGGACGACGACAAACCTAACCGATATGCAAGCTCTCCAACTCTCTCTAAAATCTCGAACGGTCCAATAAATCCCGGACTGAGTTTACCCTTCCGACCGAAGCGGTAAACTCCCCGTGTCGGCGACACCTTAAGCAACACATGGTCTCCTACCTCAAACTCCAACGGTCGGCGACGTGTATCGGCATAAGACTTCTGTCGACTCTGGGCCGTCAACAATCTATCACGAATCAGAGTAATCTTCTCTCTCGTCTCAACTACCATATCAGGCTCGGTACCAATCAGCTCGG
Organism: Orobanche coerulescens; assembly: GCA_033398695.1. Classification (NCBI taxonomy): domain Eukaryota; kingdom Viridiplantae; phylum Streptophyta; class Magnoliopsida; order Lamiales; family Orobanchaceae; genus Orobanche; species Orobanche coerulescens. The sequence continues at coordinate 180,343 of JAWKAU010000131.1, read as the reverse complement.
ACGCATCGTCCCAACACAACGGCGATCTGCACCTCCTCCCATACAATGCCTCGAATGGTGCCATTTTGATTGAGGCGTGCCAACTATTGTTGTATGTGAACTCGATCAATGGCAAGTGCGACTCCCAATCATCCTTCCAATCTAAAGCACAGGCTCGCAACATATCCTCTAGCGTCTGTATCGTTCGCTCAGACTGTCCGTCTGTCTGAGGGTGGTAGGATGTACTAAGTCTCAACTCGGTTCCCAAAGCTCTATGAACGGCCTGCCAAAAATGTGATATGAACCGGCCATCACGATCCGAAACAATACTCTTAGGGGTCCCATGTAACCTCACGATCTCCGCAATAAACACTCGTGCAAGTCTCTCTGGCCCCCAAGTGTCCTTAATACTCAGAAAATGAGCTGATTTGGTTAGTCGATCGACAACGACCCAAATCATATTCATTCCAGTCCGAGTCTTAGGCATACCGGTAATGAAATCCATAGAAATATCCTCCCATTTCCACTCCGGGATAGGAAGTGGTCGTAAAATCCCCGCGGGTCGCACGAAAAGACGGTAGCACGATGATATTAGGCTCAACGACTGACTCTAATGAAACCACTAACAGACCCAAAAATTAACTGACAGCCTAGGTATTCAAAACCAAATCTCCGATACCATAATTGTAACATCCCAATTCATAAATGGAACATTACACGCCGTAGAACCCCCGTGAGGTCTACCAGGCTAACTCATGACACGTAAACCACAATGATAACCCAAAAGATGCACCCAAAAGTAAATAAGGCCGTGGCCTCGGCCAAAACATTTTAACGGAGTACATGAGTCATAAGTTGAATACCAATTTATTGCCCACACAGTGGACTTAAACCATGTAAAGAAAAATAAACAGTCTAACTCCAGTAATCAATAGATGCAATGACAAAATAGAAAAATACAGACTCGAGCCACGTCATCATGCCAACCCATCCTTTGCATGCGCGTCCCGTGCCAGCTCCTCAGCTCGACCAGTACCTGAAATGCATAAGACGCATTTCCCCCATTTAAGGGGTTAGCATTCGAATAGCTAGTGCAAGTACATAATTACACAACATTATATACATACGCTATTTAATGCAAACAAATCGTTAAGGAAATCATTTTGAAAATCAATATTCCGGAATATCACATTAACACCAAAACAGTATATCAACAAGTTTCCACATCATGATTATCCACGCTTGGTAACTCGCGACCGTACCCATTAGTATCGGTCCCCAGAGGTCCCGTCGGACCGTCCCCAGGTGAGAAACCACTTCCACGGCCGTACCCATTAGTATCGGCCCCCAGAGGTCCCGTCGAACCGTCCCCAGGTGGAAGAACATCAACGCACACACACACCCAAGTCCACTCCTGTGGCCGTACCCATTAGTATCGGCCCCCAGAGGCCACATGCCATCCCCAGGTGGAAGAGAAACAATCACATTCGTTCAATAATACCATTTACATCATTCGCATCAAAATCATACGCATATAACGGAATGTAATACATGTACTTGCCTGGAATAAGACAAAACAAAGGAACGACGAAGGAATAGGTTTCGGTCCGAACAATTTTCCCAAATCCGTTCCTAACACAATAACGGTATATACAAGTCTCAATAATGCGGAAAGGTAAGAATTAATCCTAATTCTACCCCTTGGAACGATTTGTCGGTCATTACGAAGTCCAAGACGGTTAAAATCCAACAATGGAGAATTTACTAGGTTAAATCCGTTAAACTATAATGGAAACAAGGGATTTACGACTACACAATCGTAATCTAACAAGTCGTTGAAGCTAAATCGGATTAAAAGGAAGGATTATGCCAAAACCCCGAAATCCCCAAAAACTAGGGTTCTAAAGAAATATACCTCAATTCAGACGGAGAATGATGATGATTAATCTTCCTTGGAACGCAATAATCAGCCTACAGAGGGTTTCTACGGATTGCACCGGACAAATCGCACCAAATCGCTCAAAGGGAACTCACGTCGCGAGAAGGAAAGAAAAGAAACGAAATGAGGCGACTGAGGATAAGTCAGGGATTAAAAGGCTCGACATACATGACGTTAACGCAAGCCGTTAACGACGTAATGAGGGTTACGACGTAACCCAACACCGTTAACGACGTAACAAAGCGCCACGAACTAAAATGCGAAGGCCATAACGTACGCATGGATCATGCATAACGACGTTATGCATGCAAGCATTCCCGATTCGAACAATCACATTCAAGACAAATGATACAACGATGGAACACGACACGAGGATAGAATTAAAGGTGTAATTACGAGGTGTTCAAAACAACGAAGCCGAAAATAAAGAAAATGCACTTCTAACTACCGAGGAATCCACAATACGACAAGGAGGGTAAAGACACCCTAAACTCTTAAGAAATTACAAAATGGCCCAAACAATCGAAAATACACGATACAACGTCGGATTAACAACCCGAAACTCGCAACATACTCTACTCAACCATACGAACTCATGGAAATAGGAAAATGACGAAATCGAACGAGTTTAACAAGAATCGAATACACATGCGACATAATATAACTCAAGATGAAATTACGTAAAAACATCATCGAGACTCGTCCAAGCGGAGAAACTCCAAGAACAAAATAGATTCAGAATTCCAAAATAGTGCCAAGCGAGTTGTCCGGAACGAATATACACCAAAAATAGAAATTACTAAAAATAGAAAACGCGGATATTACATTATCCCCACCTAAAAATAAGTTTCGTCCCGAAACTTACAACACGAATAACTCGGGGTATCTCGACCTCATACTATACTCCGTTTCCCATGTGGCTTCCTCGGATCCATGCCTCGACCACTGCACTTTAACCAAAGGAATGGTTTTGTGCCTGAGTTGCTTCACCCAACGCTCTAAGATCTGAATCAGCCTCTCCTCAAAGGTAATGTCGGGCCCCAACTCGATCTTTCCAAAATCAATAATATGGCTAGGGTCCGGTACGTACTTCCTAAGCTGGGAAACATGAAATACGTTATGCACGTGGCTCAGGGACGGCGACAAACCTAACCGATATGCAAGCTCTCCAACTCTCTCTAAAATCTCGAACGGTCCAATAAATCCCGGACTGAGTTTACCCTTCCGACCGAAGCGGTAAACTCCCCGTGTCGGCGACACCTTAAGCAACACATGGTCTCCTACCTCAAACTCCAACGGTCGGCGACGTGTATCGGCATAAGACTTCGCCGACTGGTCACAACAATCTATCACGAATCGAGTAATCTTCTCTCTCGTCTCAACTACCATATCGGGCTCGGTACTAATCAGCTCGGACGCATCGTCCCAACACAACGGCGATCCGCACCTCCTCCCATACAATGCCTCGAATGGTGCCATTTTGATTGAGGCGTGCCAACTATTGTTGTATGTGAACTCGATCAATGGCAAGTGCGACTCCCAATCATCCTTCCAATCTAAAGCACGTGCTCGCAACATATCCTCTAGCTGCCTCAGATCGCTCGCCGATCGTCCGTCTGTCTCGAGGGTGGTAGGATGTACTAAGTCTCAACTCGGTTCCCAAAGCTCTATGAACGGCTGCCAAAAATGTGATATGAACCGCCATCACGATCCGAAACAATACTCTTAGGGGTCCCATGTAACCTCACGATCTCCGCAATAAACACTCGTGCAAGTCTCTCTGCCCCCAAGTGTCCTTAATACTCGGAAAATGAGCTGATTTGGTTAGTCGATCGACAACGACCCAAATCATATTCATTCCAAATTCCGAGTCTTAGGCATACCTAATGAAATCCATAGAAATATCCTCCCATTTCCACTCCGGATAGGAAGTGGTCGTAAATCGCGGTCGCACGAAAAGACGGTAGCACGATGATATTAGGCTCAACGACCGACTCTAATGAAACCACTAATGCACTCCAAAAATTAACCGATGACCTAGGTATTCAAAACCAAATCTCCGATACCATAATTGTAACATCCCAATTCATAAATGGAACATTACACGCCGTAGAACCCCGTGAGGTCTACCGTGCTAACTCATGACACGTAAACCACAATGATAACCCAAAAGATGCACCCAAAAGTAATAAGGCCGTGGCCTCGCCAAAACATTTTAACGGAGTACATGAGTCATAAGTTGAATACCAATTTATTGCCCACACAGTGGACTTAAACCATGTAAAGAAAAATAAACAGTCTAACTCCAGTAATCAATAGATGCAATGACAAAATAGAAAAATACAGACTCGAGCCACGTCATCATGCCAACCCATCCTTTGCATGCGCGTCCCGTGCTACCTCCTCACTGATTTCAAGACTAAATGCATAAGACGCATTTCCCCCATTTAAGGGGTTAGCATTCGAATAGCTAGTGCAAGTACATAATTACACAACATTATATACATATGCTATTTAATGCAAACAAATCGTTAAGGAAATCATTTTGAAAATCAATATTCCGGAATATCACATTAACACCAAAACAGTATATCAACAAGTTTCCACATCATGATTATCCACGCTTGGTAACTCGCGACCGTACCCATTAGTATCGGTCCACACAGCTCCCGTCGGACCGTCCCAGTGAGAAACCACTTCCACGGCCGTACCCATTAGTATCGGCCCCAGAGGTCCCGTCGAACCGTCCCCAGGTGGAAGAACATCAACGCACACACACACCCAAGTCCACTCCTGTGGCCGTACCCATTAGTATCGGCCCCCAGAGGCCACATGCCATCCCCAGGTGGAAGAGAAACAATCACATTCGTTCAATAATACCATTTACATCATTCGCATCAAAATCATACGCACATAACGGAATGTAATACATGTACTTGCCTGGAATAAGACAAAACGAAGGAACGACGAAGGAATAGGTTTCGGTCCGAATAATTTTCCCAAATCCGTTCCTAACACAATAACGGTATATACAAGTCTCAATAATGCGGAAAGGTAAGAATTAATCCTAATTCTACCCCTTGGAACGATTTGTCGGTCATTACGAAGTCCAAGACGGTTAAAATCCAACAATGGAGAATTTACTAGGTTAAATCCGTTAAACTATAATGGAAACAAGGGATTTACGACTACACAATCGTAATCTAACAAGTCGTTGAAGCTAAATCGGATTAAAAGGAAGGATTATGCCAAAACCCCGAAATCCCCAAAAACTAGGGTTCTAAAGAAATATACCTCAATTCAGACGGAGAATGATGATGATTAATCTTCCTTGGAACGCAATAATCAGCCTACATAGGGTTTCTACGGATTGCACCGGACAAATCGCACCAAATCGCTCAAAGGGAACTCACGTTGCGAGAAGGAAAGAAAAGAAACGAAATGAGGCGACTGAGGATAAGTCAGGGATTAAAAGGCTCGACAATACGTTACGTACGTTAACGCAAGCTGTTAACGTACGTAATGAGGGTTACGTACGTAACCCAACACTGGTTAACGTACGTAACAAACTGCCTGAACTAAAATGCGGAGGCCATAACGTACGTTATGGATCATGCATAACGTACGTTATGCATGCAAAGATCCCGCTCAACAATCACATTCAAGACAAATGATACAACGATGGAACACGACACGAGGATAGAATTAAAGGTGTAATTACGAGGTGTTCAAAACAACGAAGCCGAAAATAAAGAAAATGCACTTCTAACTACCGAGGAATCCACAATACGACAAGGAGGGTAAAGACACCCTAAACTCTTAAGAAATTACAAAATGGCCCAAACAATCGAAAATACACGATACAACGTCGGATTAACAACCCGAAACTCGCAACATACTCTACTCAACCATACGAACTCATGGAAATAGGAAAATGACGAAATCGAACGAGTTTAACAAGAATCGAATACACATGCGACATAATATAACTCAAGATGAAATTACGTAAAAACATCATCGAGACTCGTCCAAGCGGAGAAACTCCAAGAACAAAATAGATTCAGAATTCCAAAATAGTGCCAAGCGAGTTGTCCGGAACGAATATACACCAAAAATAGAAATTACTAAAAATAGAAAACGCGGATATTACATTATCCCCCCCTAAAAATAAGTTTCGTCCCGAAACTTACAACACGAATAACTCGGGGTATCTCGACCTCATACTATACTCCGTTTCCCACGTGGCTTCCTCGGATCCATGCCTCGACCACTGCACTTTAACCAAAGGAATGGTTTTGTGCCTGAGTTGCTTCACCCGACGCTCTAAGATCTGAATTGGCCTCTCCTCAAAGGTAATGTCGGGCCCCAACTCGATCTTTCCAAAATCAATAATATGGCTAGGGTCCGGTACGTACTTCCTAAGCTGGGAAACATGAAATACGTTATGCACGTGGCCTGTGGACTACGACAAACCTAACCGATATGCAAGCTCTCCAACTCTCTCTAAAATCTTGAACGGTCCAATAAATCCCGGACTGAGTTTACCCTTCCGACCGAAGCGGTAAACTCCCCGTGTCGGCGACACCTTAAGCAACACATGGTCTCCTACCTCAAACTCCAACGGTCGGCGACGTGTATCGGCATAAGACTTCGCCGACTGGCCGTCAACAATCTATCACGAATCGAGTAATCTTCTCTCTCGTCTCAACTACCATATCGTGCTCAGACCAATCAGCTCGGACGCATCGTCCCAACACAACGGCGATCTGCACCTCCTCCCATACAATGCCTCGAATGGTGCCATTTTGATTGAGGCGTGCCAACTATTGTTGTATGTGAACTCGATCAATGGCAAGTGCGACTCCCAATCATCCTTCCAATCTAAAGCACAGGCTCGCAACATATCCTCTAGCGTCTGTATCGTTCGCTCAGACTGTCCGTCTGTCTGAGGGTGGTAGGATGTACTAAGTCTCAACTCGGTTCCCAAAGCTCTATGAACGGCCTGCCAAAAATGTGATATGAACCGGCCATCACGATCCGAAACAATACTCTTAGGGGTTCCATGTAACCTCACGATCTCCGCAATAAACACTCGTGCAAGTCTCTCTGGCCCCCAAGTGTCCTTAATACTCAGAAAATGAGCTGATTTGGTTAGTCGATCGACAACGACCCAAATCATATTCATTCCAGTCCGAGTCTTAGGCATACCGGTAATGAAATCCATAGAAATATCCTCCCATTTCCACTCTGGGATAGGAAGTGGTCGTAAAATCCCCGCGGGTCGCACGAAAAGACGGTAGCACGATGACATTAGGCTCAACGACTGACTCTAATGACGCCACTAACAGACCCAAAAATTAACTGACAGCCTAGGTATTCAAAACCAAATCTCCGATACCATAATTGTAACATCCCAATTCATAAATGGAACATTACACGCCGTAGAACCCCCGTGAGGTCTACCAGGCTAACTCATGACACGTAAACCACAATGATAACCCAAAAGATGCACCCAAAAGTAAATAAGGCCGTGGCCTCGGCCAAAACATTTTAACGGAGTACATGAGTCATAAGTTGAATACCAATTTATTGCCCACACAGTGGACTAAAACCATGTAAAGAAAAATAAACAGTCTAACTCCAGTAATCAATAGATGCAATGACAAAACAGAAAAATACAGACTCGAGCCACGTCATCATGCCAACCCATCCTTTGCATGCGCGTCCCGTGCCAGCTCCTCAGCTCGACCAGTACCTGAAATGCATAAGACGCATTTCCCCCATTTAAGGGGTTAACATTCGAATAGCTAGTGCAAGTACATAATTACACAACATTATATACATACGCTATTTAATGCAAACAAATCGTTAAGGAAATCATTTTGAAAATCAATATTCCGGAATATCACATTAACACCAAAACAGTGTATCAACAAGTTTCCACATCATGATTATCCACGCTTGGTAACTCGCGACCGTACCCATTAGTATCGGTCCCCAGAGGTCCCGTCGGACCGTCCCCAGGTGAGAAACCACTTCCACGGCCGTACCCATTAGTATCGGCCCCAGAGGTCCCGTCGAACCGTCCCCAGGTGGAAGAACATCAACGCACACACACACCCAAGTCCACTCCTGTGGCCGTACCCACAAGATCGCCCCCAGAGGCCACATGCCATCCCCAGGTGGAAGAGAAACAATCACATTCGTTCAATAATACCATTTACATCATTCGCATCAAAATCATACGCACATAACGGAATGTAATACATGTACTTGCCTGGAATAAGACAAAACGAAGGAACGACGAAGGAATAGGTTTCGGTCCGAACAATTTTCCCAAATCCGTTCCTAACACAATAACGGTATATACAAGTCTCAATAATGCGGAAAGGTAAGAATTAATCATAATTCTACCCCTTGGAACGATTTGTCGGTCATTACGAAGTCCAAGACGGTTAAAATCCAACAATGGAGAATTTACTAGGTTAAATCCGTTAAACTATAATGGAAACAAGGGATTTACGACTACACAATCGTAATCTAACAAGTCGTTGAAGCTAAATCGGATTAAAAGGAAGGATTATGCCAAAACCCCGAAATCCCCAAAAACTAGGGTTCTAAAGAAATATACCTCAATTCAGACGGAGAATGATGATGATTAATCTTCCTTGGAACGCAATAATCAGCCTACATAGGGTTTCTACGGATTGCACCGGACAAATCGCACCAAATCGCTCAAAGGGAACTCACGCTATAGAAGGAAAGAAAAGAAACGAAATGAGGCGACCGAGGATAAGTCGTGATTAAAAGGCTCGACAATACATGCACGTTAACGCAAGTTGTTAACGACGTAATGAGGGTTACGACGTAACCCAACACCGTTAACGACGTAACAAACCGCCACGAACTAAAATGCGAAGGCCATAACGTGACGTTATGGATCATGCATAACGACGTTATGCATGCAGCAGCCCCTCGATTCAACAATCACATTCAAAGACAATGATACAACGATGGAAAACAACACGAGGATAGAATTAAAGGTGTAATTAAGAGGTGATCAAAACAACGAAGCCGAAAATAAAGAAAATGCACTTCTAACTACCGAGGAATCCACAATACGACAAGGAGGGTAAAGACACCTTAAACTCTTAAGAAATTACAAAATGGCCCAAACAATCGAAAATACACGATACAACGTCGGATTAACAATCCGAAACTCGCAACATACTCTACTCAACCATACGAACTCATGGAAATAGGAAAATGACGAAATCGAACGAGTTTAACAAGAATCGAATACACATGCGACATAATATAACTCAAGATGAAATTACGTAAAAACATCATCGAGACTCGTCCAAGCGGAGAAACTCCAAGAACAAAATAGATTCAGAATTCCAAAATAGTGCCAAGCGAGTTGTCCGGAACGAATATACACCTAAAATAGAAATTACTAAAAATAGAAAACGCGGATATTACAGGTGTGAATGATTAGATTTTAGAACTTTTTCTGTTATGTTTTTTGAAATTACGATGTAAAGCTTTTACATTTATGGAAATTATAACTAATGTAAAGCATTTGCGTTTTGAGCATTAGTTGTGGGAAATATTTTTTTTGTATAATATAGATTATTATGGAATTGTTATTGAATTATTATGAAATATTATAGCAACATGTGTTATTTTTCAGGTTTAGTGGATGTTAATATTTTTGAATTATAATAGCAGGTGTAATATATTTTAAGTTTAATGCAATTGCTGAATATTATAGCAGGTTTATGTAATTTGTGGGTAAAATACATGCTATTATTGAATTTATAAAAAATATATAAATAAAAAGAGACCCGTTATGTATAAAAAGGGCACTCTGGGTATAATATTAAAAAAATTCAAGAGACCCCATATCTTATATATGGGGTCCGAGCTTATTAGAAAAAAATTATTAAAAAAATCAAAGAGACCCTCTATCTTATATATGGGGTCTGAGCTTATTGGAAAAAAATTATTAAAAAAATCAAAGAGACCATCTATCTTATATATGGGGTCTGAATATTTTTAATAAAAAGATCCCATATCTGTGATAAGGGGTCTCTTACCCTTTTAAAATATTTTTGGCACACCTCACATAAGAGACCCCCTTTCTTACATAGGGGGTCTCAAACTTTTAACAAAGAGACCCCTCATCTTGAGGGGGTCTCTTTATAAACGAGACCCCTCATCTTGAGGGGGTCTCTTTATAAAAGAGACCACCCCATCTAGATACCCCCTTAAAGGAGTTCTCACTACTACAAAAATGGGCAAAGTGACCCTTAATAAAAGACCCGTTGATTGACATAACGGGTCTCTTTAATATAAGAGATCCAATATTATAGACAACGGGTCTCTTATGAGTCAGAGGGCCCACTCAAAATAGAGGGGAAAAAATAAGAGACCCGTTATTGTAATATTCGGTATTTTCGCTTTCCGTTATCTTGGATTGTTTGTGTTTTGACGCCAGACATTTTTTTGCTGATGTGAATTGAAGTGATTTCTATCGTGATACTCTATTTTGTTGCCATCGCATAGCCGTTTTAGTCGGGTGCGAATTGTTGTCACGTACGTTTCTTTTGATTAACGTGTGCATGCGATGTGGTATGTTAGGTGTCGTTATTTGCTCGTTTTTGTTTCGAATCATAGCCGGTGCGTGAGTGTGACCGAAACTTTGTCGAACGCCTAACCGAACTGTCGGAATTGGCCACGGCCGAGTCATGGCCGTATGTTTTGGGCCCAAATCACACCTGGCCGAGTTACGGCCGTAAGGGGCCGGCAGTTACGGCCGTAAGGCCTGTTATGTACGTAAGCCACTGGCCGGTAACGTACGTAATGCTGTCGGTATTTTGGGCAGAAGGTTCGGCCATGGCCGGTTACGGTCGTAAGCCATGGCCAATTACGTACGTAAGGCGGTCGGCAGGCTGCCTATATAAGGCCAGCAGACGGGTTTACACCCATTTTCCCACTTTGTTTCTTTCCCTTCCGCGACTGGAGTCTTGGTGGGCGTGGAGGCATGTTGACAGGCGATGAATCCATGAAGTCCTGGAGTTCATATCATTGATTAGTCATCCTATAACATCCTTTGATCGAGCGAATCAGGTCAGATTTCCTGAAAATCCTAGTTTGGGAAAATTGGGGGTTTTGTTTGGTTTTGTCTGATTTAACAGTAATAACTTAGATTGGTGATAGATTGATGATTATTTAAGATATATTCTATCATTTCCCCTGTTATTTCATGGTTGGATTGTCTAGATTCGTCGTTTTGGTCGAGTTCTTAATCGACGCCTTGAAGGTGTCTGATAAAAGGTCTCAGAGGGGGATTCGGGCGTTATGCGATTATTATTCATCGTACGATTGTTGATTTATTGTTGATATGACTTACGAACGAAATCCTTGTGAAGAACTCGAGTCGGAACCCTCCTGTCCGTTGTCTTCTTCGGGGTCCGAGCTTCCTGGTTGAACCGTGTTCTTCGGAGTGTTTGGTAGCGGTTAGTAAGGCAAGTATCTTGCTTATATGACTTGTGTCTTGTAAATAAAATTACGTGTTAGATTTACGATGATTGGTTTGCCTCCTTGATTTTTTAATTAGTGTGAATTGACAATGAGATGAAAATCATAAACGTTGGCGGTATTATGATATTCCATTAAGTGATGGTAAATGTATTGTGTAGATTATATTGTACTTGAATGCTAATTGTGAAATGTTCGTACTCGATATGCTTATTGTGATGGCTTGATTTTACACTTGGAGGCGTATCATATGGTGTGCTAATTGTGTAATGTCGATGACGTTGTTGATTGTCGAAATTGCCTTGCGTACAATAGTCCTGTAAGGCATGGTAATCATTGTGCTTGATTGATCGGGGATGTCGTTGATGAATTATGAACGTGAATATGTGTGTGACCGCTAAGTTCACTCGTAATGGTTCGACGGGACCTACGAGGACTCGTGGCAGTAGACTATGGGGTCAGAACTTAGTGAGGTACTGAGGTCCAATCGTGCTGGTCTGACGAGGCCTACGATAACACATGGCAGTGGACCATGAGTTTAGGGCACAGTGCATCCAACCGCGTGAGCTCGACGGGGCCTACAGTGACACGTGGCAGTGGACTACGGTGTCGGGACTGTGTGTGAGATTGTTGTGATTGATTTAGTCTATGTGGGTTGTTGAACCTACGGAGACACGTGACAGTGGATCACGGTGTCGGAATTGGTTATGTTTATTTATTTGTGTGTGGATTAGTCCGTATGGGTTGTTGAACCTACAGAGATATGTGACAGTGGATCACGGTGTCGGAATTGGTTATGTTTGTTTATTTGTGTGTGGAATAGTCCGTGCGGGTTGTTGAACCTACGGAGACACGTGACAGTGGATCACGGTGTCATGAATATGTTTTTGACAATCAAAGTTTTGAAAGGTAAAGTTTTATGAAAATGAATGTTGGACCGAGTCCGGAGCGATTGGGCAAATATTTTACGTGTTGTGAACTGTTGAGTTATGAGACAAGATTTGGGTTAAGACCCTAAAGTTTTTCGAAAGGTTTTGTGAATCAGGACTTGAAGTCTCTAAGGTTTTGAAATTCTAAAAATTCCCGAGACGATGATCTTATTTTCGAATGCTTCGTAGCTTATATTCCCTTGTTAAAACCTCCCGGGAATATTTTGATACTTGATTATTGCATTTGATTCATGGTTAATGTTTGTTCGTTAAATTTCGTATGATTTGATACTTGCACTAGTAAAACTGTGGAGTTTTACTAACCCCCGAGTAATCGGGGGTGGATGTTTGTTTTGCGTCCAGGTACATGCAGGTTCAGGGGAGCAGTCACAGGATTGGCATAGGAAGTGACGAGCTACGATACTAATCAAGAGTTGAGAGTTGGTAGAGTTTGGTTGTATTGTCAGAGTTGATTTCAGTCTTCCGCTGTATTGTGTTTCGACCCCTGTGTGGGTAATGTTGTATAAGTCAGTTTTGTTGATTGAGTTGTGTGACCTCATCGGTCTGTGTATTCACGTGTAAGTGACCTTAACGGCCTGTATTATTTTATTGTTTGACCCTGGCCGGGCAAGCATTTGGTCGTTTTGTAAGGTATAGCCTGGTAGATCCTCGTGAAAAGGGGTCTACGGCGTGTAATATTCTCATATGGTTTTGGAGGTGTTACAGTTATCTGGTTTAACGGGTCTCTAATGTATAAAGGATCTTTTTTTTTTGAAAAGAAAAAAAGAAAAGTAAGAGACCTTTTATTTAATTAAACAGGTCGCTTATGTAACACAAAAAAATAAAATAAAATAAAAAAGACCAGCCATTTAATCTAACGAGTCTCTACATAAACTTCTCAACTCTCACTAAATACTCCATTTTATATTTCAAAAAAAAAACACTCCATTTCAAAGATGAGACACGAGAAGTCAAAGTCTTAAAAAAACTAGTAAAACATAAATTAAAAAAAGGATTATACTTTACCAGATCCCCTCACTCTCTCCTAGCAATTTTGAGCTCACGACCCTCTCTCTCTCTCCCTCTTCATCGACGGCTTACTATCTGTCCGGTGCCGGTTCATCTGGGTTTAACTTTAATGTTTTGTGTAAATTTCTCTAATCCAGAGTGATTTTTTTAATTATTATTATTATTATTATTGAGAAAGTTTGTCTTAGTAGAGTTTGTTTGCACCTTATGTTAATTGGAGTTAACTGTTATTAGCAGATTGGGGATTTGTTACAGAAGAAATAAGGCTCAGCCCCGCCCGAGAATAGTTAGAAGATTCTGTGTCAAGGGAGACAAAATCGGCAAGGCTCGAACGAAGCACGTTGGTGCAATGTTTTAGGGTGCCGAGGACTTCATGTTTATCGGGAGATGGTTGTGAAGAATACAAAAAAATAGAGCTTTTCCATTCTTTTTTCTCTCTCTCACACGCTCCATAAAATTGCGTAATACATGTCTCTTCACTCTCTTCTTCTCTTTATTTTTGTTTAGAATTTCTGAATTTCTTGTTTTTTTTTTAATTTGGGTTTCCCCCTGGATTTCTGAAATATCAATTGCTGAGATTTTGTGTTTAAATGTTCATGTAATTGCAATTTTGGGGTTAGGTTTTCCAGTTTCATGGGGAAAGTATGATTTTATAGGAACCCTAGCTATCTATGGTGAGGCTGTGGGCAGAGCAAGCAACGGCTGTTGCTTTTACTTTCAACTCTTTAATTCGTTTCTAATATGTATATGTATATGTATATAACTTCAGATTTCTTTAATCATCTCACACTCTTCTGATTTCTGTATTCAACGTTTTTCTTTTCCTTTAAGCTTTTGCATAAGTCTATTCCCTTTATGTGTCGATATTTACAATTTATCGTATAAATATGTATATGTATATATCTTCAGTTGTATAGTATGTATACATTTAAATATATGTTCTATTTACATGTAGGTTTTCAACGATTTCAGATTTATTAGACAACTATATAAGAAAACTAGTTGTGTGTGTCGTTCTTTTTCTTTGAATCTCTTTTAATTTCAGATTTAGTCTTTGTTTTAAAAATTAGGGGTTTAGTGAAATTGATGATGGGTCGCAATTTATTATTATGTAGTAGAATACGAAGTGGTTTGAGAATATACAATGTTACAAATAGTACATACTGCTCGTCATGTGATTATAATTATACTTGCAATAATAATAATAACTACCATGGAGCGGGGGAGGAAACATACGGGGAATATGATCAGTTTATGGGGCATTTTTCATCCCAACGGTTGTGTTTGGTTATTTAATGCTATAAATTTCTCAAATTTCAATCTACTGAAGAAATCAATTGTTCTTGCTCTAATTGATCACGGAATCGTATATGAGATTTTTTTTATGAAACATATGTGGTTGAATATGGGTAAACTGCAAGAATGCCCATGTGTTTATAAGAAATTACACGAGATTCCCCTGATATTTTCTAAATTGCATGAAGTCCCCTGTGTTTATTTAAGCTCTGCACAAAATCCCCTGTCTTTAGTGCATTTCAAGTTTAAAACCTTTGTAAATCAGCCCCATATTATTTAAAAAGAGCAATTCACTCCAAAGAAATTCAAAAAATGCATTTTACACCCCCTTAAAAACAATCTGATTTTGAGAGATATGGTGCATTGAGTATTTTGGGAGATAAACCCCTTATTCTTTGCGATAGTAATGTTCTATCTCGGTTGAATCCAACCGTGGAAGATGTAACACCCCGATATGTTCGAGATAATTACAGCGCCGTAAATCCTTTGTATAAGAATTTACAAGGCTAATTTGAGAAATACGGAAATAATACTAAAGTGTCATTAATAAAAGGAAATTCAAACCCGTTCGACAATTCAAATAAGTCCATTATTACAAAATATCCCCAAAACAACAACATAAACGTACTCGAGTACTGAAAAATAACCGGAAAACAAGACAACATGATCCATATCACTGAGCCACTTCATCGTCGTATCGGTACTGTGGTTGCATCCCCGTTCCTCGGCTACCTGAACATCAAAACAAATATCCACCCCCGAAGGGGTTAGCAAAACGATGCTAGTACAAGTATCATAATACATAAGGCAACAATGCATCATAAAACATACAAAACGGATTTCCATCACCGGAATCCAACGATGCGAATCCTCACGATTCCATCAACACAATACAGGGTAATCCAACAATCCAGCTCCCTCAGTATAGATCCCCATGATGATCCCGTCGGACCAACGCATGGTGGAAAACCCGTCCAACAATCCAGCGCCCTCAGCATAGATCCCCATGATGATCCCGTCGGACCAACGCATGGTGGACATTCGATCCAGCGCCCTCAGCATAGATCCTCATGACCCCCCTCGGATCATTTACAATATAAACCATGCAATCATGCATACACATATGCAGTTCAATACGTAAATCAATACGAACAATTAATAACGAATACCACAACAAATCAAAGAAAATAACCTCATACTCGACAACATAACCAAAACCGTATGCATGATCAAAGTTCCAATATAAACCAAACTCAATATATGATACTTGCCTCGAAAATGGCAAGAATAAAATACTCCAACGAATGTCACGTGTCCGTAGGCCACCGCCCCTCGATCGACGCCTATGCAAGGCTCGGACCTTGTTCAAAAATAGATACAAGGAACTTAACATACTACTCGATACTAACGTACGATTACCGAATAACTTTTATTAGAATCGTAAAACAGTGATGTAAGGCCGGTTCGTGGTTAGTATACTATATGAGAGCTGAACCGGAAATGATAATACACTTCATGAGAGTTGAACGATCATTTCGGAGGTGAAGTTCCGATGTTTATGAGTTCAAGGATTTACAAGATATTAAAGTTTTTGGGTTTAAATATGGGATTCAATTCCAAATTCTCATATGTTCGGATATTATGATTTTACCACAAATGTTACTCAAGATGGCAAGCATGCCCAAGTATTACGCAAGGAAAACGATACTACAGTGATCCGGGTTGAGTTCAATGACATGGCCGATTCATCATCCTCAAGAACATGAAGAATATTGTCAAAACAAATACCCCTAGCAAACATGAATTTCATCGGTGGAACATCAAAGGAATTCATAGAATCTAACTAAAATCATGCTCATGATTCCAACGAGGTAAGGATACTACATCCTACCGTTTTTATCCATCAAGGCCCAATCAACATTCTTAACAACGAGGGAAAAACAAGGTATAATCGGGTTCTAATCTTCAAAAATATGGTGCTGGACTCAAAAGATCTTTAACTAGTCCAATGATTTCCGAAGCAAGCTCAAATCATAGCTAAGAACATAAATTCTAGCTTGGTGAATCGTAACATACCTTAAACGGAAGGATAAGTTGGAATAACTTGATGAACTCTATGCCCAAAAGTTAGAACACCAATCCTCAAAGCCCGTTTGTCTTCAATGGTGATGTTATGAGGCTGGTATGGAGGATTTGGATGGAGGAAATAAATCTCAAAGTCTCAAAAATCGAGTATGCAAAGTGGTGAAAACTGAAAAATGAAGATGGGTGCTGTCCTATTTATAGAAAAGGATTATTAGCGCGCGCTACTCCTTCAAATTAGCATGCGCTAACGGGCTATCAGTCTACTGTCTCTGACGTGTCTCGGCATAGCGTATGCTAAAAAGCCTTACGTGCGCTAAAATCAACGATTAGCATACGCTAACAACTATTTTTAGCGTGCGCTAACGACTGAACAAAGGTTCACTGACCTCACTGTACTAGACTTAGCGTGCGCTAAGTACCGTTGACTCGACTTTTTCAAAAGCCGTCCAGATACATCCCGACATGTCCCGACCAAGATCCGCGGCTGATCTCACCTACCACCCTGTCATAATCAAGTTGACTACGTATAGCGCGCGCTAAGGTTCATACACAGCGTGCGCTACGAAACCAAATTAGCGTACGCTACGCCTTGTGGTTAGCGTGTGCTACTAGTGCAAAAATTACAAATTTCGAACACATTCATAAAATCATACGTTCAACAACACCGGATCATGAAATACTCTAGACCATATATTGAGTTTGGTTTATATTGGAACTTTGATCATGCATACGGTTTTGGTTATGTTGTCGAGTATGAGGTTATTTTCTTTGATTTGTTGTGGTATTCGTTATTAATTGTTCGTGTTGATGAACATATTGAACTGCATATATGTATGCATGATTGCATGGTTTATATTGTAAATGATCCGAGGGGGGTCATGAGAATCTATGCTGAGGGCGCTGGATCGAATGTCCACCATGCGTTGGTCCGATGGGATTGTTGCGATATTTCGTTAACGCAAGTGCACGTTATCGTAGACAAGTAATAAAGTGATGAGTGAGTATCGTTCCCACGAGGACTGAATTACTAAGTATCGATTTTTATGTATTCCAATTTTATTTGAACAGTCGAAATTTTGGTTGCAATTAATAACTAAATAAAACCAATAAAAGAACTAACAGTAAAAACGATCACTTGAAGAAAGAGAATCAATTGATAAATAAGTCTAGGATTCTGAATCCACCTCGGTTTATCCGAATTTTACTCCCGATTATCTGAAGTTAATGATTTCCCCAATTTATTGAAGGCGAAGATTGCTAATATACTCTACCGCCTCTCCCGAGGTCAATAGATTTTTCTAAAGGCGAATAACGCACTCTATCCCTAGGTGAATTAATTCGTCAATAGGCAAAAAGCACAAAATCCTCAAAAGGCCATGTAGTTCCTATGAGTATATTCCTATCTCACAAGATAAAACAGTTCTCACCAATAGTTCCTCACCAACTCTCCTCTCCCGATTCGAGTTGCGTAATTAAAACAATCCAATTATTGGCCAGAAAATTGAAAGCATTAAAAGCAATTGGGAAAACTCAACAAAAAAGGGAATTATATAGATAATCAATAGCAAATTCTTCAAAACTTAGGTTTCATCAAAATCCTAGAACAAGGGTTTTAGCCTGACATGCTAAAAGATAAAAATACAGAAATAATAAATAAAAGCATTGAAATCAAACGCAGATGAAGAGCTCGGATTCCTCCGTTCTTCTGGCTTCCGCCCTCTGCTCTTGATGTCTTCTGCTTATCCTCCTCTTCTGCGATATTTCTCCTCCAAGATAATCCAAGATCGAAGATGATTAATTATGGCCTTAAACCCTTATTTATAGCTCCCAACAGCCTACAAATCGCGTCCGTGTGATTAGGTCGAGAACTAGCTTCAAAACGGCCCAAACCTGTGCGGAGTACACCAAAAACCGCCTCGTGTGCCGCGGCGCACTTAATCTGTGCCGCGGCTCACGGGGCGCAGATTAAAACCTGGGCACTGATTATTTCTTCTGGGCCGCGGCTCACCATAACTGTGCCGCGGCTTAGAGTACAGTTTGCTCTGTGTCTGCTGGTCCTATTCATGTGCCGCGGCCCACTTGCCTTGTGCCGCGGCCCACAGCCAAAATTCACCGTTTTCGCCCGTTTTGCCTCGTTTTAGCTTCCGGACTCCAATCTCCTGTCAAACATACAAGAATAAGGCATTAAAAGCTCATTTATGCAAATTTACTCATGAAAAGAATACAGAATAATGATAAATAAGCGTATAAAAATAAGCCTAACAAATACCCCCAAACTTGAGCCTTTGCTTGTCCTCAAGCAAAAAGAAAGAATTAATTTCAACAAAAGAATATCGTGAATAATCGTGCAACTCATAGTGCTCAACCTAATCAATACTACCTTGAAATTCTCTCTGAATAGTACAAGTATCGTAATAGCGAGCTACATCCAGAACACTGATTCCACAAAGTAACCAATTTCAATCCTAATCACTCGTTCATGAAGAAAATCCAGCTCAAAGATTAACAAACGTGAATTTAATCGACCGTCAATATGAAAGGTTAAAATAAACAAGCTAACTTGCCCAGTTCCACAGTCAAGTGGCACAAATTTCAAGAGTTTCATAAAAATTAACCCTCGGACAGTGTTCCCTTATATGTGCTCAATAAGATGATTCGAGTTGACCGCTAGGTTCGGATCTCGGGATGTTTCATCGGGATAATCCTAGGGTGGAATTCCATTCTCATGTGTTGGGCAACCGTTTGACGTAAAAGACACTCATGGGGCACATGGATGCTTCTAGTTACTAAGTTCCTTCCACAGTGGAGAAACAACTCGAATAGCTATTCCCGCAAGTCCGATTCAAGGTCGCTGTTTTATGCGAGAGTAAACAACGGGTCACGTGAACACCCCCGGTTACTAGGCTCCCCATCATCAGCACAAGCGAAATCTCTAAACCACTAGTCTAATCAGGGTCGTCGTTTTACGCGAGAATAAACAACGGTTCACGTGAATATCCCCGGTTACTAGACATCCCATCATAGAACAAAAAAATATCTCGACTTTTGGGAAAAACTGACCGACTCTAAACTCAATCTAAGTGCCAACACGACTTATGTTACTGGACGACTAGCTACGCGAAAAATGTAACCAAACGTATCGACGTCGATTTTAAAACACGTATGTCTCCTCTCTTATCCGCTAATATTTCTACAAAAATGAAAAAATTTCGGACCTAAATGAAGACTTAACAGAAATAGATATCACTGACTATAACTCGACTAAAACTCAACTATTTTTTCAGAGAGAAATCAGTGTTGTAACATCAGTTTCACACAAATAGGAGCACGAAAAATTCACGAATAAGAGTAAAATCATGACAAGTAAGGCTAGCCACAAAAATATAACTAAAAATAATGAAAAGTGCAAACGAATAAGTACAGCAATAAGTATAGCGACAGAAAGTAAACCCCCCCAAACTTAGGACGTACATTGACCTCAATGGACTAAATATAATATGCAATAATAGAAGAAGGTCAAGTACTCCCCTACAGTCAGCTCACGAACTGGCGCCGGCGTCGTCCGGCGAGGAGGGTGGTGTGGCTGGCCGAGCAGGTGGAATAAATGGCCCGTCCGGGTGCATAATGTGGGCCGTCCATGCAGCAAGGTGCTCCTGGTGGTAGGCGTCCCTCGCTGCCAGACGCCTCGCCTCACGACGGTTGGCCCGGCGGGCCTGCTCTCGCATCTCATCTCGGACGGCAGCTATGATGCTCTCCCTCTCCGCCCGCCTCTCCTCTCTCATCTTAGCCAGAAGGCTCTCTCTCTCTCCTCACCTCCTCTCTCTCTCCTCATCTCCTCTCTCTCTCCTCATATCCTCCCTCAGCCCATCGAACATCGCCTGCAAGTGCTCTCTGTCGGGCGGCGAGCTGGCATCTGCCTGCTCTTGTGTCAGCAGAAGAGGCTCGGGGGACCCCTCGTGGGCCTCATCTAGTAGAAATACTCGCCTCCGAGCGTGCGCTGGCGCTCCACCCCACTGATCGAAATGTGAAATGATGCGGTGGTCGATCGGGCCCTGGGGAGCTAACATCGGCTCGTCATCTGACCACGTCATCCCCGACTACCAGCAAAGAGCGCAAATAAGAGAGGGGTGCTTCAACCCCGTCTTGGCCCCTCCCTGAATACACTGGAAGATAGATCGGACCAGGATAAGAGCCACATCGAATCGCAGCCCGGAGGTGATAGCATATAATGTACGGGCTCGGGAGAGAAAAACAGTGCGGATCTGCGAAGTAGGGTCAATACGTGCGCAGATGAAGTACAACAGGCTCGCCCGAACCGACTGAGGCGCGAGCTCTTAAAGTAGAAGGTGGAAGAAGCCGGTGCGCGCCTCTCCCAGTCGGAGTCGGGCTGTGCAAGAGTCTCGAGCAGAGCCTCCTTCGTGAGGCTATCCATAACTCGCGTATAAGCCGTCTCAACCACCGCCGACAGCTCAAATAACCTCCGAATAGCAGCTACAGAAAAATCCACCGTGATGCCTCGGACTACGACCTGAGTTCGAGTGTCTGACTGCGGTAACATCTGCCCCGCCCGAATGTGTTTCAACAAGGCGCTCGCATAAAACTCCTGCACAATAGATATCACCGCCGGCTCAGGAGGTGCAGCAAAACGGGTCCACCCCATTTCGTCGATCATGGTCAAAAGCTCCCCGTCCTGGGGGGCTGGGGTGAATCCCCTCTCCGGGATCAGAGGTCGAGGGCGAATCTTCTCATTGAATATTTTATGGATCTCCGGGTCAGAAAATTGGTGCGCCTCCGACTCGGCTCGACTATGAGAAGTTTCCCCTCGTGTGGGAGACGACTGAGTCCTGGCCCTTTTGCTGAGCTTCTTGGTTCTAGCCATAGAGAGTTCCTGAAACGTTAAACACCGGAGTTTGGTTACTTAAGCAATAAAGAGAACAACATTTACTCGGCTAAGGATATCCAAAACTTGAATCAAGAATTGAACGAGCTAGCATCGCCGTGAGAACAAAATAAAATTTGAGCTTTAACGTTTAACATTGACGTTGGTTGGGGTACGCTGTAATTCCAGACGAATTCGTTGCACATAGTTCAAAACATTGACTTAACATTCATCAAAAACTTCATTCAGGCATTTCATCAAACACCTTGAGTGCATCCTTTCTAATGAAGAACAAATATGACTAAAGCTTCACTAAATTCCCAAAAACAACAACACGAATCATTCTTCATGTCAATCATTAACACAAACACATCATTCATAATAAAAAATAATCATTAACAATCGATCAAAACTTCATATTCCCAAATCTTAATAAGACTTTGAAAACAAACAACATAATCAATATTTCATGAATAACAACATCTCATTTTGCAAGTTATGAAGAAATTAATACAAAGGATTGAAAATTACCTTGATTAGCTTTGAGAGATGCAAGAAGAAAGCAAGAAGAAGAAGTGTACCGGCCGATTGTTTGTGCACAGGGAAGAGGAAGAAATGATACCTGAGTTGCCGGCCGAATCCGTGTTATAAAGCTACCTGGGCTGTTCAAATTACGAACGGTGTGCCGCGGCACAGCTTAAGTGCGCCACGGCTCAGAGTACAACCTCTTTTACCTGCTGTTTCGTTTTGTCGTGTGCCGCGGCTCATAAAGCGGGTGCCGCGGGTCACTTGGTCTGTGCCGCGGCGCAGAGTACAGCGTTCAGGGCTCTTCATCAGGCAATTGGTGTGCCGCGGCTCAGCATCAACGTGCCGCGGCTAAGGAATCATGTGTGCCGCGGCTCAGTAAAGTTGTGCCGCGGCACCAAGTACAGAATGTTCAGCCTTCTGGTTTGATTTGTGTGTGCCGCGGCTCACAAGCCTTGTGCCGCGGCTCA
The DNA here is from genome assembly GCA_033398695.1 of Orobanche coerulescens. Lineage (NCBI taxonomy): Eukaryota > Viridiplantae > Streptophyta > Magnoliopsida > Lamiales > Orobanchaceae > Orobanche > Orobanche coerulescens. The sequence goes on along the minus strand of JAWKAU010000131.1, from coordinate 157,669 downwards.
GGCATAAATTTTTCCCCTGGGACTTTTTCTGCACAGAATTTTAAAAGGAATACGTCAAGAACGAGAGGGATAAGCAAATCAAAGCAAAAATGATGAAAAATAAATGTTCAAAAATGCAAGAAAATACTGAAACATAAAAATCTACTACTAAAACTCGGGTTGCCTCCCGAGAAGCGCTAAGTTTATAGTCTTCATCCGGACCTATTGGAAATCAGTTCGCTTTTCGCAAACTCCATTTGGACTCCGCCCCGTTCATCGAACCGTTAATATGTGTTTTAAAATTTTGACCATTGGTCTTTAACGATTCAATTTTCGGTTCGGACACCAAATGTTGTTTGCGAGAAGGTTTTGACACAAACAACTTTCCGAAGCACCCATTTTTCTCATGACTAGGTGCCCGTTTGACTTCTGGCTTATTTTCCTCTTTCACGAACGAACTTAGGACATAATGAGATTTTTCAGATTGTGGCTGAACGGATGGCGAAATATTCAAATGCTTAATACACGCGACTTGCTCTATATTAGGAGTTGGGGCAGCTGAAACGGATTCTGAGTTTTTCGACCGACGATTTTTCCAGTGTCTTTCTTTCGCAACGGCATCTATGCTTTCAATTGGCGAGTTCTTCTCAACACCACTTGGACATGGAAAAGATTTAAACACTTGGAACGTGACTTGCTCGTCTTGAACCTAGAGGTGGTATTCGGGCCGGGCCCGGGACGGTCCGGGCCGGGCTGCTAAAGCCCGCTCCATTTAAGGGCCGGGCCGGGCCGGTCCTTCTTTATTGGCGGGCCGGGCCGGGCCGGTCTTTTTTTACAAACATAAGGCCCGGCCCGGCCCATAGCCCATTGTGTTCATGGGTCGGGCCGCATTCTGGCCGGGCAGGCCGCCGTTGAACATTTTTTTTTCTTCATTGTAAGACAGAAATTTTATTACAAGGACCAACAAAATGAACTTGAACTTTATTATAAAGAAAAAACAACTCTCTCTCTCCCCCCTCTCTCTCTCATTTTACTCCTCTTCAAGTTAATTGCGAAATGCTCCTATAGTGCATCGGACTATTGTCGGGTGTGAAATGTTAGTGGACATAGAATGCTGAAATGTACTCTCACTACTGCATGCCTCTTGGACATAATAAGATGTGATTTACTAAATGAAAACTGAATTTTGTACCTTTTTCAGGCTATAAATTGATAGGAAAGAAATAAAAAATCCTATTGGGCATTCCCAGTTCATGGTTTTTAGACGGGCTAAACGGATCGGGCCTTCCCGGTTCACGGGCTAACACGGGCTCGGGCCGGGCCGGGCCAGCAGTTTTAGGCGGGCTCGGGCCGGTCCGGGCCGGGCCTCTAAAACAAAGGCCCCTAAGGCCCACATAACCTAAATGTACACGGGCCGGTCCGGGCCAAATAGTAAATGGGCCGGTCCGGGCCGGTTTTTAAGCATGCCGGGCCGTGCCGGGCTGTTCTGCGACCGGCCCACATACCACCTCTACTTGAACCCTTAGAGTTAGTTCCCCTTTTTCCACATCGATCAAAGTTCGGCCGGTTTTCAAAAATGGTCTTCCCAAAATAATTGGGATATCTTGATCCTCCTCCATATCGAGCACAATAAAATCAGCCGGAAATATGAACTTATCAACCTTTACTAACACGTCCTCGATTACTCCCCTAGGATACTTAATAGATCGATCCGCTAATTGCAAGTAGACCGTCGTCGGCTTCGCTTCTCCAATTCCTAGCTTCTTAAAAATTGACAGAGGCATGAGATTAATACTAGCGCCGAGATCGCACAACGCCTTATCAAAGGAGAGGTTCCCTATGGTGCACGGTATGTTGAAGCTTCCCGGATCCTTCAATTTTGGTGGAAGCTTTTTCTGAAGAATAGCACTGCACTCCTCCGTCAATGCGATTGTCTCAAACTCCTCGAGTTTTCTTTTCTTTGACAAAATTTCTTTCATGAATTTCGCGTAACTCGGCATTTGCTCCAAGGCGTCGGCAAATGGGATATTTATATGAAGCTTCTTGAAAACGTCGAGAAACTTGGAGAATTGCTTGTCCACTTTTTTCTGTTGAAGTCGCTGCGGAAACGGGACGGGTGGTACATATGCCGTCGGATTATCCGGAAACAGTATCGAGGGTCTCCAATCTTGTGATTCATCCGTCGCTGAATTTGTCTTCTCCCCTTCCTCACTTCTCTTTTCGTTCGGCCCGGGCAACTCACACAATTCCTTCCCACTTCTCAACCCAATGGCATTGACACTCTCTCTAGGATTCGTTTCAGTCGTACTTGGCAAGGTACCTTCCGGGCGGGCTGTTAGTACATTAGCAATCTGGCCCAGTTGGACTTCCAAGTTGCGGATAGAAGCGGAATGGTTCTGCAAGGTCGCCTCTGTGCGGGCCATGAATTGACTCGTGTTCGCTGCCAATTTCGCTATTGCTTCTTCTAGAGGGATTTTTGGAGCCGGAGGAAGCTGCTGCTGGTTTTGAGCAAACGGAGGCTGGTTCGAGTTTTGTCTGTTTCTCCATGAGAAGTTAGGTTGATTACGCCATCCCGGATTATACGTGTTGGAGTACGGATTGTTTTGCCGGTTTCCATTTCCCACGAACTGAGCTTGTTCAATTTGAGGCTGCTCGAAAGGGTTCCCGACTTGGCACTCCGCGCTAGGATGAGATCCGTTACACCAATTACACGATTCAATGGTGACGGGAGAAGGGGCATGCGAAAAGGCTTGAAGTTGTTGCGTCAATGCGGCGACTGGAGCTGATAATGTAGAGATCGGATCATTATTTGAGATTTCCATGACTCGCTTCGGGTTTGCTCGTTCGAACGGCCATTGATAAGCATTTGCGGCCATAGCTTCCAACAAAGAGTGTGCTTCAGCCATCGTTTTTCCCATTAAGGCTCCTCCAGTGGCTCCATCCACAAGAGTGCGTGTAGAAGCACTCAATTCGTTGTAGAACGTCTGAATTTGTAGCCAGTCCGGAAGGCCATGATGTGGGCATCTCCGTAACAAATCTTTGTACCGCTCCCAAGCCTCGTGAAGTGACTCCATATCATATTGACCAAAAGTAGTGATCTCGTTCCGTAACCTCGCCGTCTTTGAAGGTGGGAAGAATTTAGCAAGGAAGGCTTGCGCTAATTCTGCCCATGTTGTGATCGAGCTCGGCGGTAAAGAGTTCAACCAAAATTTTGCTTTGTCCCTCAAAGAGAAAGGGAAAAGCCTTAGACGGATGGCATCATCGGTGACACCGTTGTTTTTGAATGTGTCACAAATCTCGAGAAAAGACGCAATATGTGCGTTGGGGTCATCGTTCGGCAATCCACAAAACTGGCTAGCCTGCACCATCTGAATAATCGCAGGCTTGATTTCGAAATTGTTGGCTTGGATTGTTGAACGCCGGATCCCCGAAAAGTTCGCGTTGATTTGCGGCATAGCATAATCGCGAAGTGCTAGTGCCGGTTGAACTTGCTGAACAAGATTATCACCTCCGTGATTTTCGGTATTTTCGGCCATGGTGACTGTAGTTGGTAACTCTCGTTTCTCCTTTTTGTTTCTCCGAAGAGTGCGCTCGAGTTCGGTATCCAAAGGTAGTAGGCCTTCATTACCGAATTTTCTCATGCACTAACCGGAAAATCCTGAAAGGAAAACAAATAAAATAAAATAAAATACATGAAAACAATAAAAAATGTTCAAACTAAGACTAGAAATACTGAAATCGATATTAGTAGAAAAATTTCAGTCCCTGGCAACGGCGCCAAAAACTTGTTGCGATATTTCGTTAACGCAAGTGCACGTTATCGTAGACAAGTAATAAAGTGATGAGTGAGTATCGTTCCCACGAGGACTGAATTACTAAGTACCGATTTTTATGTATTCCAATTTTATTTGAACAGTCGAAATTTTGGTTGCAATTAATAACTAAATAAAACCAATAAAAGAACTAACAGTAAAAACGATCGCTTGAAGAAAGAGAATCAATTGATAAATAAGTCTAGGATTCTGAATCCACCTCGGTTTATCCGAATGTTACTCTCGATTATCTGAAGTTAATGATTTCCCCAATTTATTGAAGGCGAAGATTGCTAATATACTCTACCGCCTCTCCCGAAGTCAATAGATTTTTCTAAAGGCAAATAACGCACTCTATCCCTAGGTGAATTAATTCGTCAATAGGCAAAAAGCACAAAATCCTCAAAAGGCCACGTAGTTCCTATGAGTATATTCCTATCTCACAAGATAAAACGGTTCTTACCAATAGTTCCTCACCAACTCTCCTCTCCCGATTCGAGTTGCGTAATTAAAACAATCCAATTATTGGCCAGACAATTGAAAGCATTAAAAGCAATTGGGAAAACTCAACAAAAAAGGGAATTATATAGATAATCAATAGCAAATTCTTCAAAACTTAGGTTTCATCAAAATCCTAGAACAAGGGTTTTAGCCTGACATGCTAAAAGATAAAAATATAGAAATAATAAATAAAAACATTGAAATCAAACGCAGATGAAGAGCTCGGATTCCTCCGTTCTTCTGGCTTCCGCCCTCTGCTCTTGATGTCTTCTGCTTATCCTCCTCTTTTGTGATATTCCTCCTCCAAGATAATCCAAGATCGAAGATGATTAATTATGGCCTTAAACCCTTATTTATAACTCCCAACAGCCTCCAAATCGCGTCCGTGTGATTAGGTCGAGAACTAGCTTCAAAACGGCCCAAACTTGCGCAGAGTACACCAAAAATCGCCCCGTGTGCCGCGGCTCACTTAATCTCTGCCGCGGCTCACGGGGCGCAGATTAAAACCTGGGCACTGATTATTTCTTCTGGGTCACGGCTCACCATAACTGTGCCGCGACTCAGAGTACAGTTTGCTCTGTGTCTGCTGGTCCTCTTCATGTGCCGCGGCCCACTTGCCTTGTGCCGCGGCCCACAGCCAAAATTCACCGTTTTCGCCCGTTTCGCCTCGTTTTAGCTTCCGGACTCCAATCTCCTGTCAAACATACAAGAATAAGGCATTAAAAGCTCATTTATGCAAATTTACTCATGAAAAGAATACAGAATAATGATAAATAAGCGTATAAAAATATGCCTAACAGGGATCATCATGGGGATCTATGCTGAGGGCGCTGGATCGTTGGATGGGTTTTCCACCATGCGTTGGTCCGACGGGATCATCATGGGGATCTATACTGAGGGCGCTAGATCGTAGGAGGATCAGTCTGAATATTTAGCTCGTGTCTTTGGATGTAACAATGGAAAGAATCGTAATCAATTATTCTTTGCACCTTATAATGAGAACTAGGTGCAATGTGTATTTTCTAATAATATTTTCTTTGGATTGTGAAGATAGTTAAAGTTGTTGAATTTTATTGATAATGTTATTGTTTTCTCTTATAATTTGCGTATATGTCAGAACTGGATGTTAGCAGCCATTAGCCCTTGGAATGGAGAGTGTATTGGTTGGATCCGACTGGAGTAGGAAAGGAGATCCCTGAGTTCACTAAAATGATCATCAATGAGTATGTGTTAAACCAAAGTTCTTGCATTTTCCTTAGCTTCTAATATCATTTTTTTTCAGAATAATGAAACTGATATGTAAGATATGCTATTTCTATCCACATTCAAACTTAGGGTATAGAATGCGAATTTATGTGCCTCATATCTATTGTATAATATTGTCAAAATTTTCGCAGGGGAATTATACAATTTAGCATTCTCAATCGAAATGATGTTAAAAAAATAAAAAAGAATCCAAAAATTGGGTGGAAGCAACCACGGGTATTTCATTTAATTTGTACTCTATATACTTCGTATATACTATGATGTAGTATATTAATACAACAACTAAACTGATGGATTACTTTTAGTTCTTTAATTCCTTATGTTGTAGTGTCCTCGTCAACCTCAAAACAACAATTACTCTGGATATTATGCGTGCCGCTATTGTAATATCCGGATAAATTGTTGAGTATTTTCAATCTGTATTTGAACCCTGTATTATTCGAATTTGTGATATCAATAATCGAAGTATGATCTTTCCCGTATTCGTATCCACATGCATGATCATATCAACCTTGTAAATTTATTCATGCAACTACGTCGTAGCGTACGCTAGATAGTAACCGTAGCGTACGCTACGAGTCACAGATAGCGTACGCTATAAGCAAGGCATAGTGTACGTAAAGCAGTCAATTATTGATCAGGTTGGTCAGCACATGGGCCACCTCGATACGGGGACAAGATAAGATTCCCCCGCGTGGCCCGTTCAGTTTTTAATATTGAACAGGTCAACAGAGATTAACGCACACTAAGGGATGTGCATAGCGTACGCTAAGTATGTTTATTACGTACGTAATTTTGAGGATGTAGCGTACGTAAGAGAGTACAGAATGAGGCAGTAAGCTATCAATGGACGATAGCGTACGCTAAGTATAACAGATAGCGTACGCTAAGTATAAAACATTATAAATGGGACAACACCCCATTTCATTTCACCTCGTTTCTTTTCACTTTCCTTTCATTTCCTTAAAGTCCAGAGAGCCCCCTCTACTGCCTAAACACCTATAGACCACCTATACTTGATCATTGAAGATTGGATATCACTTATACTTGATCATTGAAGTTTAGAAAAATCTTGGATTGGCACACAAGCAACCGGAGTTGGACTCTACCTATTGTATCGGTGTTTTCTTCATCTTAAGGTATGTTAATGCTATCTCCAACCTTGTATTCGTGTTCTTAAGGATGTTATGATCACACTACCGAGAATATTAGGTTCCATAGATGATTTATACAACCAAACATCATGTTTAGAAGTTGGGATGATTATGCTTAAGTAGTCATTGTTGAGAACATTATAGTTGGAATCTTGTTATGGCAAACAATAAGAGTGGTGTTCTGAGATTGATAATCCGTATCGAATGGTGTTGCCATAATGATCGTAGACTTGGTATTGATATCACTTTTGTTAAACGGACATAAGAAAAGGATCATCGAAGGTTTTATCATTTCTTATAAGTTGGATTGGTTAATTAATCTTCATGATGAAGTTTGAATGTATTGATGATATGAGTAATAAGTGTATCAACCTTAGATTACCCGAACTACGTAAGAGAAGTTGTAATCAAGATTGAGTATAGCGTTGTGATGTTATGTGTATCCTTGAAATCGAAGATGTCTTAAACCGTAAGATCATTCAAGTTTGTATGCGTATAATATGTATGAGGATAATGTACGTTAAACACTGAGAATTACGAACGCTATGTCATCAGACGAGATAGTCGTCTGATCAGAGAAGAAACTGTCAAATGCATGCTTAGCGTGTGCTAGGCTTCGTAGCTTACGTATGCTAACGAGCAGGCTTAACGTACGCTACATTGGGTACGTAATGTACGTTATGCCGATCAGACAGGATACGTTTTGTTGAACTTTTGGCCGTAGTTGGATTGTTAGATGTTCATAAGTTAGTTATTCGACGTGAGATGAACTCTATATTATTTCTTCTACTTAAGGTTCGAGATTTGCAACGTGATTAATCGAAGGGGCGACCTTTGAGGGTATTGACATTCGTCGAAGGTTTATCCTTGTCATCAATTCAAGGCCAGTACCCTAATTATAGTTGTTCGTATTATGTCGGTTATGTATTTGTTGTAATGTGCATATGTGTTGTGATTAATTTTCCACCATGTGTTGGTCCGACGGGATCATCATGAGAATCTATAGCTGTGTGCGCTGGATCGTTGGACAGGTAATTCCAGCATGCGTTGGTCCGACGGGATCATCATGGGAATCTATAACTGTGTGCGCTGGATCGTTGGAATACCATTGTTAGGCGTATTTTTATACGCTTATTTGTCATTATTTTGTAGTATTTTGGAGTGTGAAATCATCTAAATGAGCTTTTAATGCCTTAATTTTGTATGATTGACAGGAAATTGAAGTCCGGAAGCTTAAAAGAGGCAAAACGGCGAGTAACGGCAAAATCGACTATGAGCCGCGGCACAAGGAAGGCTGAGCCGCGGCAAAGGAAGACACCACCGAAGGGCGAGTAGGCAGTACTGTGCGCGGCACGGCCCATGTGAGCCGCGGCACGAAGGATTTAATTACGCCCGTGTATTCGATTTTGGCGATGTGCGCGGCACGAGTTGATGAGCCGCGGCACACTTAGCGGGTTTGGTACGTCTGCGCGGATTTTGGGCCGTTTGAGCTTGATTTCAACCAACTAATACGGACGCGATTTATGGAGATCTTTGAGCTATAAATAGGGCTTAAGACCCTAATTTAATTATCTGGGAATCATTGAATCTAAACCTAGGAGAGTCAAGCCGGAGACAGAGAAGAGGAGGAAAGCGGAAGAATTCAAGGGCGAAGGCGGGAGTCAAGAAAGGAGGAATCCGAGCTTCATCTGCGTTTGAATTTTATGTTTTCGTTTATTTATTATGTATTTTCGCTTTTAGTATGTCGTGCTAAAGCCCTAATCTAGGGTTTTGATGAAACCTTTATTTTGACGAATTGATTGAGATTATCCAATTTATTACCTTTTTATTGAGTTTTCCCAATTATGTTTAATACTTGCAATTATCTGGCCAATAGTTGTATTGATTTAATCATTCACTTCGAATCGGGAGAGGAGATTTGGTGAGGAACTATTGGTGAGGACCGTTTTATTCTGTGAGATAGGAATATACTCATAGGAACTACGTGGCCTTTAGGAGATTTCATGCTTTTTGCCTAGCGACGAGATAATTCACCTAGGGATAGAGTGCGTTAGTCGACGTTAGATAAATCTATTGACCTCGGGAGAGGCGGTAGAATATTTTAGCAATCTCCGCCTTCAATAAATTGGGAAAATTATTTATTACGGATAATCAAGATTAAATTCGGATAAATTAAGGTGGATTGAACTCTAGACTTATTTATCATTTGATTCCTTTTATTCAAGCTATCGTCTTGTTTAGTCTTTTATTAATTCTCTTAGTTATTAATCCAAAACCACTTCGATGGTTCAAATAAAATTGGAATACGAAACGCGTCGGTAGTTAGAGATTCAATCCTCGTGGGAACGATACTCTACTTATCACTTTATTACTTGTAAACGATGACGTGCACTTGCGTGTAGGAAATATCGCAACAAGTTTTTGGCGCCGTTGCCGGGGATTGAAATTTTTCTAATATCGACTTAAGTATTTCCAGTCTTAATTTGAACGTTTTATTTTTATTTTTTGTGTATTTAATTTTGTTTATTCATTTTCCTTTCAGGACCTTTCGTGTAGTGCATGAGAAGACTCGGTAACGAAGGCTTACTACCTTTGGACACCGAGCTCGAGCGCACGCTAAGAAGGAATAAAAAGGAGATAAGAGAGTTGCAGACGACGGTCAAGATGGCCGAAAATGTTGAAATCCAAGGAGGAGACAACCAAGTGCGGCAAGTTCAACCGGAACTCACTCTTCGAGATTATGCCATGCCGCAAGTCAACGCAAATTTTTCGGGAATTCGGCGTCCCACCATCCAAGCTAATAACTTTGAGATCAAGCCCGCCATTATTCAGATGGTGCAGGCGAGCCCATTCTGTGGACTGCCGAAGGACGACCCGAATGCCCACATTGCTTCGTTCCTTGAGATATGCGACACATTTAAAACAAATGGTGTCACCGACGATGCCATCCGATTGAGGCTTTTCCCTTTTTCTTTGAGGGATAAAGCAAAGTTTTGGTTAAATTCCTTACCACGGGTCGATTACAACATGGGAGAGGTTAGTGCAAGCCTTCCTTGCAAAATTTTTCCCACCCGGCTAAGACGGCGCGGTTGAGAAACGAGATAACTACTTTTGCCCGATTCGATATGGAATCGCTCCACGAGGCGTGGGAGCGATATAAAGAATTACTTCAAGATGCCCTCATCACGGCATTCCCGATTGGCTTCACCGCATACGTTTTATGGTGGTTTGAGTGCTTCTACACGCACTCTTGTCGATGCGGCATCCGGTGGGACATTCATGGGAAAATCTATGGCCGAGGCTCACGTGCTTTTGGAAGATATGGCTGAAAACGCTTACCAATGGCCGTGAGAAAGATTGACACCGAAGAGGGTAATGGAAGTTTCGAGCAATGATCCGATTTCCACCTTGTCGGCTCAAGTCGCCGCTTTGACACATGACTCGAACTTTTCGCACGCACCCCGTTACCATTGAGACGTGTAATTGGTGTAACGGATCACACCAAGTGCGGAGTGTCAATTTGGAAATCCGTTCGAGCAAAATCGGATGGAGCAGCTCAATTCGTAGGAAATGGGAATCGACCGAATAACCCGTACTCAATACTTATAATCCGGGGTGGCGCAATCATCCCAACTTTTCATGGAGAAACGGACGACGCACACCAGCCCACTTTCGCCCCGGAATCAACGGCGGCCCCCTTCCGCTCCCAAAGTGTCTCTCGAGGAAGCGCTTGCAAAATTGGCGGCAAATACGAGTCAATTTATGACTCGGACGGAAGCTACACTACAAAATCATTACGCTTCCATTCGGAATTTGGAGGTTCATTTGGGCCAAATAGCGAATGTGTTGACAAATCGTCCGGAGGGAGCATTGCCGAGTACAACAGAGACTAATCCTAGAGAGAGTCTAAACGCAGTTAGCTTGAGAAGCGGGAGAGATGTGCTAGATCAGCCCGAGCGGGGTAAAGAGAAGAAGGTGATTGAGGAAGAGATGGAATTAAAGCTAGAGGAGTCGAAGGAAGTTCAGCCGGATAACTCAAAGACATGTGTTCCCCCCGTTCCGTTTCCGCAGAGACTACAGCAAAGAAGGGCGGACAAACAATTTTCTAAGTTCCTTGAGGTGTTCAAAAAGCTTCACATAAATATTCCGTTCGCCGACGCATTGGAGCAGATGCCGAGCTATGTCAAATTCGTGAAAGAGATATTATCGAAGAAGAGAAAACTTGGGGAGTTTGAAACGGTCGCCTTGACAGAGGAGTGTAGTGCTATTCTTCAAAAGAAGATCCCACCTAAGTTGAAAGATCCGGGAAGCTTCAACATTCCTTGTACCATGGGGGATCTTTCATTTAATAAGGCACTATGCGATCTTGGTGCGAGTATCAACCTCATGCCTCTGTCGATTTTCCAAAAGCTGAATATTGGGGAAGCCAAGCCAACCACAGTCTCATTACAATTGGCGGATCGATCGATAAAGTATCCGAGGGGAGTAATCGAGGATGTTTTAGTTAAAGTTGATAAGTTCATCTTTCCAGCCGACTTCATCGTACTAGACATGGAGGAAGATGACAATATTCCGATCATCTTGGGACGACCATTTCTAGCGACGGTCCGAACCCTTATAGACGTGGAAAAGGGAGAGCTAACTCTGAGGGTCCAAGACGAGCAAGTTACTTTTCAAGTGTTCAAATCGTTCCCATGTCCCGGAAGTGCTGATAAAGGATCACAAATTGAGGGTGTGGATGTTTGTGAAAGGGGAAAGCATCGAAAAAATCGTCGTTGGGAAAATTCAGATTTTGTGTTAAATGGCTCAAGTTTGAAGAAGGATGTAGAACTTGTGGCGTTTCTCGACCATGAAGAAAAATCTGCTGCAGTTGTGAGTTCGTTTGTGAAGGAGGAGAGTGAGCCGAAAGCCAAGAGAAAAATTAGTCATGGAGAAACCGGGTGTTTCGGGAAGTTTTTCAAGTCGAAACCTCTTCGCAAACAACATTTGATTACCGAACCGAGAATCGAACCGCTGATGACCAAGGGTCATAATTTTAACCAAAATATAAACGGTTCGATAAACGGGGCGGAAGCCAAATGGAGTTTACGAAAAGCGAACTAACGTGTTCAATAGGTCCGGCTGAAGACTATAAACTTAGCGCTTCTCGGGAGGCAACCCGAGCTCGTAGTTGTAGATTTTTGCAATTCTTTGTTTTTCTTGTATTCGTAATTCTTATTTTTCATCATTTTTGTGCTTCTATTTGCTTCTTCCTCTCGTTGTTAACGTCTTCTTTTCAAAATTAAATGCGGGAAAGTCCTGTGGAGAAATCGGTGTACGAGCCGCGACACAGTTTTTGTGAGCCGCGGCACACATCAATCGCCAGGGAAGGAAAAACCGACTGTACTTTGTGCCGCGGCACGGTATAAATGAGCCGCGGCACACTTGAGCAATGAGCCGCGGCATACGGAATTTGAGCCGCGGCACACGAAAAAAACGAGAACACAGGTCATAGGTGGATCACCTTGTGCCGCGGCTCACTTTAGATGTGCGCGGCACACTTTGCGAACCGAAAGGGCAGGTAGCATATAACACGCGAGCGGCCGGCATTTCCAGGTACGTTTTCTACTTTCATTCTTCCCTCCCCAGCACGACCGGCCGAAGTTGTCCTTCAATTCTTCCCTGCGATTTTTCTCTTGCAATCTTCAAAAAGGTATGTTTCGATCTTGCGACTTTACTTGCTTATGGTTTATATTTGGAAGTTTTGTATGTGTTTGATAAGTGGAATATGTTTATTGCTCCTTCAAATAGTTTTGTGATTGTAGAGAATAACAGGGTGGTTTTATCGAATTTTCTTGATTAAATTGGAATATCAATGAGTTGATTGTGTTAAGTTGTTCATGATTGAATTGTATTTCTGTTTTTGGGGGCTGAATCGAGCTAGAACTATGTTTATTCTTCAAGTAAACATGCGCCCTCAAGGTGTCTGATAAATTGCCCAAATGAAAATTTTCTTTGAAAAAGCAATTGTTTTGAAGTTTCGCAACGTATACGTTTTCAATTCTGACAAGCCCAACCCGTACATCCAGTTGAGATGTTTAAGTCCAAATTCATCTTTCTCTCTCGTATGCGCTAGTGTCTTAATTTCAGAATTTCTGGTTTGATGTCTTTAGCCACGCATATATCATCGTTATTATTGTTGCGTAAATAAACCCTCGTGTTGTACTTCTCAGGACTGATTATGGCGCGCACGAAGAAGTTGACCAAGCGTGCTAGGACCGAGTCATCCCCTACGCGAGGGGAGACCACTCGGGGTCGGGCCGAGGCGGAGGGGCACCAATTTTCGGACCCCGAGATCCACAAGATATTCAACGAAAAGATCCGTCCGCGTCCACTTATTCCCGAGAGAGGTTTTACTCCAGCTCCTCAGGACGGGGAGTTGCTCATGATGATTGACGAGATGGGATGGGCTAGATTTACCGCACCTCCCGAGCCGGCGGTCATTTCGATCGTCCAGAGTTTTATGCCGGCGCTCTGTCAAGCACATCCGGCGGGGCATACGTTGCCATCTCTAGAGTCTCGGACTCGGAGTCGACGTCCGAGGGGTCACGATTGATTTCTCCCGACCGCTATTCGGAGGCTTTTTGGGTTTCGGCGGTGGGACGAGACGGCTATGACCGCGTGATGACCGGCCTCACTAAGGAGGCCCGCTTGAGACGATTGCACGGCCGTGCACCGATCGGGAGCATCGAGCACAGAGCTCATCTACTTTTCACTTTAGGAGCTCGCGCCTCGGCCCGGCTCGGCGACCACAGCTTTACTTTATTTGTGCCCGCATTGATCCCACCTCCCGGATCCGTACAGTTTTCTCTCCGCGCCGGATACTTTTGCTATCACCTCCGGTTGCGTTTTGATGTGGCCCCCATTCCGGTTCGATCTATCTTCCAGTATCCGAGGGGGCCAAGACGGTTGAAGCACCCCTCCCTCATCTGTGCTTTATGCCGGCAGTCGGGGCTGACATGGTCAGTCGACGAGCCGATGCTTGCCCCACAGGCCCCGATCGACCACCGCATCATATCGCACTTTGAGCAGTGGGGCGGAGCGCCGGCACACACTCGGGGGCGAGGATTTTTGCTCGAGGAGGCTCACGAGGATCCCGAGCCACTTTTGTTGGCCTTGCGGAGAGGCCGGACCGCAGCCCGACAGAGCGAGGTTGGAGGAGCTGTTTGATGGGCTGCGGGAGGATATGACGAGACAGAGAGAAGAGCATAGGGAGGACCTGAGGAGAGAGAGAGAGGAGCTGAGAGAGGAGTTGAGGAGAGAGAGAGAGGATATGAGGAGGAGGAGAGAGAGAGAGCCGGATGGCCGCCTTGCGAGAGGAGCAGCGGCGGCGCGGAGAGTGTTGTTGCCGCGCGAGCCGAGATGAGAGAGCAGTTCGACGGACCACCCGGACGAGCGGCGAGGCGTCTTGCCGCGAGGGAGGCTTATCATCGAGCACCTCGCCGCATGGGACGGCCCACATCATGCATCCCGACGGCCATTTATTGCGCCCGCCCGGCCCCACACCACCCTCCTCACCGGACGATGCTTCACGGCTCCCGAGCTCTGGAGGGGAGTACTTGACCTTTTACTTTTATTCCATCTCATTTTTGTCCATTGAGGTCAATGACGTCCTAAGTTTGGGGGTTTACTTTCGTCTACATTCATTGTTGTACTCTATTTTCTTGTCAGTACATTATATTTTGTTGCACTTTTCTTTTCTTTGCGAAAATTTTTTTAGATAGCCTTGCTTGCCGTAGTTTTTCTTTATTCGTGAATTTTCGTGCTTCTATTATGTGTGATACGATGTTACGACACTGTCTTTCTCTCTCAAGAAGCGGGCGAGTTTTAGTCGAGTTGTAGTCGATTATTTCGCTCGCTTAGTATTCAATTAGGTCCGAAATTTTCGTGATTGTAGAGGACTTGGCGTATAAGAGACGATACATACTTGTTTTTAAATCCCCATCAATGCGTTTGGCTACATTTTCCGGATAGTGAGTCGTCTTGTTTCTTTAGTCGTGTTGGCACTTAGATTGAGTTTAGAGTCGGTCGGTTTTTTCCCTAAAAGTCGAGATAATGTGTTCTATGAAGGGAAGTCTAGTAACCGGGGTATTCGCGTGACCCGTTGTTTACTCTCGCGTAAAACGACGACCCCGATTAGACTAGTGATTTAGTGAGTTCACATGTGCCAATGATAGGAAGCCTAGTAACCGGGGTATTCGCGTGACCATTGCTTACTCTCGCGTAAAGCGGCAACCTTGATTCGGACATGCGAAATTTTGTATTCGAGTTGTTTCTCCGCTGTAAACGGGAACTTAGTAACTAGAAGCATCCATGTGCCCCATGAGTGTCTTTTACGTCAAACGGTTTCCGAATACATGAGAATGGAAGTTCCACCCTAGGATTATCCCAATGAAACATCCCGAGATCCTAACCTAGTGGTCGACTCGAATCAAATTCTTGAGCATATTTATATAAGGGGATACTGTCCGAGGTTTATTTGTTATGAGACTCGTGAAAAATTGTGCCTTTAGACTGTGGAACGCGACGAACTAGCTTGTTTATGTTAGCCTTTCATATTGACGGTTGATTTGACTCATGTTTTGTTGATCTTTGAGCTGAGTTTTCTTCATGAACAAATGATTAGGACTGAACTTGATTTCTTTGCGGAATCATTATTCTGAGTGCAGCTCGCTTTTATGACACTCGTATTATTTTGATTGCAAGAAGGGGGCATTTGGCAATCTCCCAAGAAAGAAGCCACGTTAAATTTTTTCACCACGTCGTGCTCAAGACGTAAAATAGAGCGCTGGATGGGAGGCAACCCATCATTTTTACTTGCTTTCTAGTTAGTTGTTTTTATTTGATTTTTCGTTATTAATTTTTTCTTTGTTTTTGTTATTTCATTTGGATTCGTGTATTCTTGTTGGCTCTTATTTCTCTGATATTTCTTTTTAACCCCTATGAGTTATTATTCTTCATATTCTAGTCTGTCTTGATTTAATGTCTATTGTTATCTCATGACTAGAGAATAAGTTTGGGGGTCCCTCGTGATGTTGGGCGTTATTTGAAGTATGGATTGACCGACATTTCCACTCAGACATGTGCGGGTGTTCAAGAAGACATTTGGAATAAGTTTCACTTTTCCTTATCTCTTTTATTTTCACATGAGTTTTATTATTGATAATGTTATGTGTAGTGGACTTTATTTTGCATGCTGTTGATGGTTTTTGCAAGCTTGAATTTTTCGTGAATTTTTCGTGCTTCCATGTGTAAAACTGATGTTACGATACTGATTTCTCTTGGAAGAAACGGTTGAGTTTTAGTCGAGTTGCAATCAGCGATATCTGTTTCTATTGAGTATTCAATTAGGTCCGAAATTTTATCATTTTTGTAGAAATTTTAGCAGATAAGAAAAGAGACATACGTGTTTTCAAATCACCGTTTATACGTTTGGTTAAACTTTTCGCGTCGCTCGTAAATGCACTACCATGAGTCTTGTTGGCATTTAAATTGAGTTTAGAGTCGGACGCTTTTCCCAAGAAAAAGTCGAGATATTAATTGTTCTATGATGGGAAGTTTAGTAACAGGGGTATTCACGTGACCGTTGTTTACTCTCGCGTAAAGCAGCGACCACGAATAGATTAATAATTTAGAAATATCACATTACCGATGATGGGAAGCCTAGTAATGGGGTATTCACGTGACCCGTTGTCTACTTTCGCGTAAAGCGGCAACCTTGACATGCGGGACTTGCTATTCGAGTTTTTCTCCATTGTAGAGGGGACTTAGTAACTAGAAGCATCCATGTGCCCCATGAGTGTCTTTTACGTCAAACGGTTCCCCGATACATGAGAATGGAAATCCACCCTAGGATCATCCCGATGAAATATCCCGAGAGCCGAAACCTAGTGGTTAACTCGAATCATATTATTGATCATACATAAGGGAATGCTGTCCTAGGAGTAATTTTAATAATGAAATTCTTGAATTTTGCCTCTAGACTGTGGGACTGGGCGAATTGGCTTGTTTAATCTAACCCTTCATATTGACGGTCGGTTAAATTCACGCTTGTTAATCTTTGAGCTTGATTTTCTTCTTGAACGATTGATTAGGACTCAAATTGGTTACTTTGTGGAATCAGTGTCCAGGACGTGACTCACTATTACGATACTTGTATTATTTTTTGAGATTTTCAGGGTAGTATTGATTAAGTTGAGCACTATGGATTTGCATGATTATTCACGATACATTTTGTTTAAAATTATAATTTTTTGCTTGAGGACAAGCAAAGGCTCAAGTTTGGGGGTATTTGTTAGGTGTATTTTTTATACGTTTTTATATCATTATTTTATATCAATCTTGAGCCTAAATCAGCCTAAATGAGCTTTTAATGCATTATTTTTATATGTTTTGCAGGAAATCGAAGTCCGGAAGCCAAAACAATGAAAACGGATTAAAACAAATAGCTTTTAGTGGCCATGAACATGCAGACACACCAGTGAACCATGCGCACACGAAGCATAACCAATAATAATGCGCAGACATCAGATCTTGTGCCGCCAAGACACATAAAGTGAGCCGCGGCACAGAAAGCGCAAAAAAGGGACGCACTGCCAGGATCAATTGTTGGTTGGTATGCTGCATTTGAATGGGGGCCGCGGATGTAATAAACTTTTGGGCCTCAACTCATGGGCCTTTGTGTGTGGGCCGAGAGGGGCATTACGGGAGAAAGGATTGCAAACTTCCTTGAAAGAAAAAAACCTACTGGGAGGAAATAGGTAAAATAATATAAAAGGGACATGATAGAAAGGATTTGGGGGGAGGAACCGAAGCAGAGGTTTTCGGCGGGGGAGAAAATTAAGAGAACAGGAGTAGATTTCTGGGCGACTACAAGACCACGGATTCCTACGGTTTTTCTGCATCTTAATTTTTAGATTTATTCGAGTAGGATTTTGATTGTAGCCAATTACATGACGGTTTGATTATTTATTATTATTTCGATTTACTCGTTATTCTATTGAATTGGATTCTTCTTACTGTTTTTAATGCTTTTTAATTGTCTGGCCAACAATTAATTTGTTTTGAATGTCTTTATGGATTCGGGAGATGAAATTTAGGCATAGTTCTTGTGAGACGAATCATAATTTTCTTGAGATAGGGATATACTCATGGAATTGTGAAGCCTTTATTGTGGGAATTCTTGAACTGTTTTAGCTATTAATTATCTGATTCGAATAGGGATATATCGAGTTAGTAATTCGTAGTATTTTCTATCGACCTTGGGAAAGGCTTTAGAATAATTTAGGAATTCCTGGCTTACAATCAATTGAATAACATTGAATTGAATCGAATAAATATCATTCCCAATTGTTTGAGGTGAAAATCATAATCCTACCTCTTATTATTATTATTATTATTAGTTATATTATTTATTTTCTGCAATTAGTTTAGATTTAAACTCTATTTAATTGTTCTTCAAATAAAATTGTGAGTTGATTAAATTTTGGTATTTAGTGAAATCAGTCCTCGTGGGAACGATACTTTACTTATCACTTTATTACTTGTTGACACCGTGCACTTGCGGCATATTGTGAGGGATTTTCCCACAACAACCATCAGTATGTTGAGATTGTCGTAATGTGTTATGTGTTGCTATTATTTCTCGTTGGAGAAACTTGTCATGATTATTGTTGAATAAATCATTGTTGCAGAATCATCGTACTTGTACTAGCATCGTTGTGCTAACCCCTTTGGGGGTGAACATTTGTTTTATGTTCAGGATCCAGGAGAGCGGGAAAACAACCACTGGAGTTGCATGAAGACGAGGGTACAGAGTGATGTTCCGGCCGGGTTTAATTGTCAGATGTTTGTGTGATTTAAATAAGTACTCGAGTACGTTGTCTTTTATAATGTTGGATTTGGCTATGTATTAATGTTTTTCGTTGGACGTTTGTATTTTTCAGTACTGGTTCAGAATCATTGTATTTCATTTCAGTTACTTTCATTTGTTGGTATTTGTTATTGTTTTTTCGTCTCATTAGCCTTGTAAATTCTTACGTAAAGGATTTACGGTGTTGTAATATTCCTGAATATATCGGGGGTGTTACAGCTATATGATCGAGATTTTAGAAAAAAGAGTTCCATGGGTTCCTGACAAGGTATTCATTTATCTTTTATCCCAAGTATGTTTTTTAGATGAAAGTAAATACTTAGATAATATTAGAGCCCAAGTCAGTTCTGAAGGATTATTATTCCTAAACTATAATCTCAAACAATTAATCTGCCCTCATTGAGTATAGGAGCTATGTTAAGATGCAACTCAAATTTAAATGTAAATCTTTTTATACATATTGTCAGCTCCATAAAAGTTACGGTTGGTATGTAAGACAAAGTTGTCCAGTGCGCCGATGTACTGATACTTCCTGATGTTGTTTTGTTTGTCTTAGCCTCTTAATTTTTTGAAACAGCTACTTATGGTCTTCACCATATCCCATTGGCAGTCTTAATCTTATTCTTTAACTGTTGGAAACAACTTAGAGTGTTCTGTACCTAGATCCAAACTTCGAAAAGGAATTGTGCATTATGATGTAAACTACTCCATGTATATCATCTACTAGATTTCAGCACCACGTACACAGCTTTTGTGGTCCTTATATGAAATGTAATAATATAAAATGATCACATATTTTAAAATATATCATTATATGTCATTGTTAGATTTTCTTTATAAATAATGCGAATTCTGTCACATTATTATTCTGTTACGTCAATATAGTTTGGGATATTTATAAAAACTACCTCTGTTGTTGAGGTATTTACATAAAAGAACCGGATAAGTTTCAAAATCACAAAGACACATGTGAGAATTACTTGTGTCTGCATATTACCCTTGAGAAAAAAATATTTCGAGAACCTCCTTTACGTTTATAAAAGTATTATACCTGACCCATTAAATTTTAGGTGAAATCAATTCTCAAGAGGTTTTAGATTTTTAATATCTTTATTTTATTGGCTTATGTACTTGGAGATAACTATCAACATTGAGATTTAGCATGTTTACAAAAAGCTCGAGTTATCTTTCAAAATTACAAGCACGCCTTTTAGATGTTACAAATACCCCCCTTTGAGGTTTGTATTTATCTAATTCAAATTGCAACTTGTAAAATAGAAACACGGCGCACAATCATTTTTCCGGTTTCTTTTGTTCTGTCAAATAGCTTTATGTTTGATAGCTCTAATATGAGCAAGCTGTTTCCTTGTACTTTTTTTCTATTTAGAGTATTTGTCATAACAAGAATGTGAAATCTATTTCTAAAAAATCTTTGAGTAGACCGGTTTATTTGCTTTTTTTTTGCTCAGCTCCGTTTAACCAAAGAACCAAGAAACTTATTTGCTTTCTTTAAATATCATAAGATTACGCATTTGCTTGAATACTAATTATGTTAGTTATTTACAGTTTTCTCAAGAAACTTATACATCGAAAAATGTTGATGAGGTTAGAGACATGTGGGTTGAGTATTTGCTCAAGCAAGAAGTAGATGAAGAAAACAAAGAGGATGGTATGGAAATAACTCCATGAGTTTCGGTTCCAATTATTGATAAGTTGGTGTGAATGATTAGATTTTAGAACTTTTTCTGTTATGTTTTTTGAAATTACGATGTAAAGCTTTTACATTTATGGAAATTACAATTAATATAAAGCATCTGTGTTTTGAATGGGAAATATTTTTTTTTGTAATAATATAGATTATTATGAAATTATTATTGAATTATTATGAAATATTATAGCAACATGTGTTATTTTTCAGGTTTAATGACTGTTAATATTTCTGAATTATAATAGCAGGTGTAATATATTTTAGGTTTAATGCAATTGCTGAATATTATAGCACGTTTATGTAATTGCGTGTAAAATACCTGCTATAATTGAATTTAAAAAGAATACATATAAATAAAAAGAGACCCGTTATGTATAAAAGGGCTCTCTGGGTATAATATTAAAAAAATTCAAGAGACCCCATATCTTATATATGGGCTCTGAGCTTATTAGAAAAAATTATTAAAAAAATCAAAGAGACCCTCTATTTTATATATGGGGTCTGAACTTATTGGAAAAAATTTATTAAAAAAATCAAAAGGACCCTCTATCTTATATATGAGGTCTGAATATTTTAATAAAAAGATCCCATATCTTTAATAAGAGGTCTCTTACCCTTTTAAAATATTTTTGGCACACCTCACGTAAGAGACCTCCTTTCTTACATAGGGGATCTCAAACTTTTAACAAATAGACCCCTCATCTTGAAGGGGTCTCTTTATAAAAGAGACCCCTCATCTTGAGGGGGTCTCTTTATAAAAGAGACCACCCCATCTAGAGACCCCCTTAAATGAGGTCTCTTAGGTTATTTTGGACGGGTCTTTTTGCCCAATTTTGTAGTAGTGTCTCTTAGGTTATTTTGGATGGGTCTCTCTGCGCGTTTTTGTCGTAGTGATACTAATCAAGAGTTGTGTAGTTCAATTTGATGATGTCATTATATTATTGAATTATTCTCAGTCTTCCGCCGTGATATATTGTTTTGTATTTGGTCCCCTGCGAGGGTATATGTTGTAAGGAATTTATTTTAGTTTGATTTAGTTGTGTGACCTTGCCGGTCCATGTCGTTATCTTGTTTGACCCCGACTGGTCAAACAATTGGTCGTTTTATAGTGTTTATCCTGATAGATCCTTGTGAGAAGAGTCTACGACGTGTGATATTCTCGGATAATTTCTGGGGGTGTTACAATTATTATCTAAAGACTTTAAGGTATGGGAATTATATAAAAATCCAAAAATATTATCAAATGTTTTCAACTCCTCAAATCTATTCTTTAAAGAAGTATTTGATATATCAACAACAACAACCAGAGAATAATTAAGTCTAAATAACTCTTTTGCTTACTGATCTTCTTCATCCTCATTATTCTCCCCAAACTGTTTTTTCCTAATCACACGACGTTTTGTTGGAAAAATAGGCTATACATCCATTTCAAGTGCAACATTTTTAGCAACATTCATACTTGTTATAAAACCTTCCTCTTGATACTTTTTAAAGAAACACAAAACACCTTCTAGTTGCTTTATAGTAGTGTTGATACACATTGACTTAGATTGCAATTTCTTGCTCACCATATTAACAGCAAATAGGATATCATACCAAATTACCATGCCAAATAAAAATTCAAAATTTTCTAATGCATTAATCAAACTCTCTGCTTCACTCTTTGTCTTTGCATAATTATCACAACCTTCATAAAATTTCATCAAAGCTAATATTATTTCTGCATTGAAATCTAATAGCTTTAACACTTTTAATTCCTAAATTTTAATTTTATTATTTGACATATTCACACATCGAACAACCAACGTCATTTGTTCTTGATGGCTCACATCAGTGGTACAATGAAGAATCACTGAAAAATATTTTGCATCTTTGATGATCCTAATAATAGGACTTCTAATACTTTCAGATAAAACAGAAATGAACTCATTTAGAATTTTATTCCCAAGTTAATGATAATGATTTTCACGATTTTGAATGTGTCTAACATGTTCTTGCATTATCAAATCAAATTCTGCAATCATCTCAATCAATCCCTAAAAGTACCATTGCTATCTTGATATAGTTTTTCATTGGAATCACGAAAAGCAAGATTATGCTTAGTTGGCAACAGAAAATATTCTATGTAAAATTTGCCTCCACACTCTTTCTCTTTCATAATATCTTCTTGCAAGGACTTATCAATTGTTTCATTCCTATTCAATCTCACTCTCAATTCATTCCAAGTATTCATATTAGACATATGTTCCGCACTAAGTTCATATTGTTTTAGTCTTTGGCTAAGATGTTTCCAATCATTCATGTAATATCCGCATTTTTTCTATCTCCGATATTTTTCATTTTGGTGTATTTTTCATTTTTAGTGACTTGGTTGTAACCATATTGATATTTCGAGAACATTTAATACGGGACTTTTTGTCTTTCGAACTTGTTTCGGACTTGTTTTACTCAATTACGCATTTAATGTCACTTTCCGATCGCTATTTGGTTCGATTCTCGTAATCGTTGTACGGAACCGCCATTTCAGGGTTGACGTAAATCTATCTTATGTCATTATGGATGTTGTTAGCCTTTGTTTGGTGTTTCGATTGTGTATCGTGTATTTCAGATATTTTGGGCCATTTTGGGTTTTTCCTAACTTCTGGGGCATTTATTTTTTCAAACCCATCTTCCTCAACTTTGATTCATCATGTTCCAAGTGTGTTTTGTTGCTTATACCCCAAACTTTTTGTTCCTTAAATTTCGGGACGAAACTTCTTTTAAGGAGGGTAAAATATAATACCCGAGATTTTTGTTTCTGGTTACATTGAATTATTTGTCGGTTGTGCCGGTTATTTTGTTTTGTTGATGATTAATTGGGATTTCCATATGTTGTGTACGGTATGATGTACCATGTTGTGGTGTTCGTCGGGTACGACTTGTTGTGTAAGTCGTGTAGATCGTGTGTATGCATGTGTGACATGACATATTGTATTCCGTTTTGTCTCTTTGAGGATGTTGTGAACTCTTGTTGTCGTTCCCTTTCGAGTTAGTTATATTTTGGGTGCTTTAGGAGTCGTGTCGGGCTCGATGTTAGCCTTTGATTCTAGCACACGAGTAGGACACACGAGCATTTGATCGTGCGTGGCGCTCGTGTGCAACTGATGCTCGGCAGTGGACTCCAAGGATGCATGAGAAGGACACACGAGCGGCTGCTCGTGCGCGGTGCTCGTGCGTGTTGGTCAGAAGTTGGGAAGTGGCCTAGCGCATGACCAAATGCACGAGCACTTGGTCGTGCGTGATGGTCGTGCGTCCCTGATGTATATAAGGGGACAGTTGTAACACCCCCAGAATCCGACCGGGAATGTTACATGTCGTAGACCCTTATCACAGGGATATACCAGGCTAAACTCCAAAAGACTACTTAATGATTGACCGACCGGGGTCAAATTAATTACAAAGCAGACCGACAAGGTCATTAACCAATTCAGAAACTAACGACATTCACATTACAATGACAATAATAAACTTGATCACAGAAAAGAATGACAACTCAATTTAATAAATGAAAACTACACCCATGCAAGGGTGAATACACGAACGA
Organism: Orobanche coerulescens; assembly: GCA_033398695.1. Lineage (NCBI taxonomy): Eukaryota > Viridiplantae > Streptophyta > Magnoliopsida > Lamiales > Orobanchaceae > Orobanche > Orobanche coerulescens. The sequence continues at coordinate 133,755 of JAWKAU010000131.1, read as the reverse complement.
CAGAGAAATACCGACCAAAATGAAACAAAAGAAAAGACTCTGACTCTGGTGTGATTAGCATCATTGTCCTCCATCTCCTTCCAAGCCAATCCTGTGATTGCTCCCGAGCTGCCAAAACCTGAGCGCATAACAGGCACCCACCCCCCGAAAACTCGGGGGTTAGCAAACTGGAATTTTGCTAGTGCAAGTACATAATATACAAGATATACGAACAATAACAACATAAAACTCAACCGCCGCGAAGCCTTAACACAAACCACACATTCCCATAATCAACACAGAATAGCACTCGCATACACAAGGTGAAAGATAATCATATAGTTATATTCTCTTTACGAAACATAACACCAATGAAATTTTAAACGAGCCCAAGGAGTCAAAAGATCTAGTTTGAAAATCCCTTTTTATAAAAGGAAAAGTATTTTAATAAGATAGTTTGAAAACATTATTATTGACTCGGGCCGTCTTGGGGTTTTGAAAATCGAATGGGAATACTTTTAGAAAATAAATTCAAAAGCTCTCGGGTCCCCGATCCAACATGTGGAAAACAATTTACAAGAAACCAATACAACGTTATTCAGGATCCTCAACCCAATTTATATGACACTATCACAAGCGATGTAATATCTGCCATTTCGGATTTCGGTAATTTTCTTTTTTCCGGCGGAGGTCCGTTTCGACGACTCGTTTGTGGCCGTTTCATCATTCTGAGAATGATTAATTCTGCACTTTTTGTCATCCGAGTTTGTTTTGGTATTGTTTTGTTGAGTTCCGTGTTTCTTAACGACTTTTCCGCACTCGAGTTCGATTCTCGTGAATTTCATTCGAAATTATTGTTTCGAGTTTCCCGTAAGTCCGTTTAACTTTGTCAGACGTGTTGTGAACTTCAGTTTGGTTATTCGATCACGTATCGTGATTTTCGGACGTTTTGGGCCGTTTTTGTAATTTCCCAAAGTTTGGGGTAATTACTTCGGTTGTCGAATTTTGAGCCTTCGTGTGGACGGAATCGTGTGTTCTCTTAGCTCTTAGATTCGTCTTTGCATGTACTTCGTAACCGTATCTTCGATTCGTATTCAGGTTCGGGTTTCGGGGTCGTTCGGATCGTCGTTGTGGTTCTTCATTTTGTGCACAGAGGCTCTGGCCGGACACAGCGAAACGGCCTGGCAAACGGCGCCGCTGAGCGCCGTGTCTGCGCCGGGTCGGCCAGCACTGCCGAGACACGGCCGAGACACACGGCGCTGGGTCTGGCGGTTCTTTGCGCCGTGTCCGGCAGCGAGTATAAATATGGCGGCGATCGTTTTTTCACTCGTTTCATTTCCTATCCTTCCTGTCCGCGGCTGGAGTCTTTGGGAAGTCGAAGACATGTTGTTATACTATGAATCCACGAAGTTTTGGAGTTCATATCATCGATTGATCATCACGTAACATCCTTCAATCCAGCGAATCAAGGCAAGTTTTCTTAAAATCTAGTTTTGGGGATTTTGTTCGATTTGTCCGTTTAATCCGTTTTAACTCAGAATAGTGATGGATTTATGATTGTTAAACAATATTATGTCGAATTTCTTTCTTTTCCACGGTTGAATCGCCGAGGATTCGTCGTTTTATTGAGTATCTTATCAACGCCTTGAAGGTGTTCGATAAAATGTCGCAAAGATGATTCGAGCGTTCTATGATTATTCTTCCTCGTTCATTCGTTAATTTACTGATGGTATGATGTTAGAGTCAGATTTCTCGCAAAGAACTCGAGTCGGAACCATTCCGTTCGTCGTTTTCTTCAAGCTTCTCGATCGTGGGTGTATTCATTGTCTTCGCCGGAGAATCGTAGGTGTTCGAGGTGTCCCGACTGAGCCGTGATTGTAGGAGTGTCCGGTATCGATTATCGAGGCAAGTATCTTGCCCATACATTACGTGTTTTGTGGATATAATGGTTGCTAAGTGTTGATATGTGCTAAATAAATATCTATAACCATTTTTCAAAAGAATCGGTATATTTACCATCATGGTTTTCGTAAAGGTGAACCGTGTGTGTTGGGAATTAATATGCTTAGTTGGATGTGTGCTAGTGACGAGTATAGGATCACCTTACTTTCGTGTGATGTCATTATGTATGATTATGGCGTCGGTAAATGTAAAGTGTAATTCTCTTGTGAAATTTATGTGCTTGGAGTCACGTGGTTATGGATGGATATGTGAGTTTGTGTGATATTGGTTGTGTCGTTCGGTGCTGTTGAGATCTTGTGCTCCCTTGTGAATTGATATAGTTCTGGGTCGTGAGTACGTGTTGGATAATGTGGCCATTCTAGCAAGGTACCTCGACTATATATATTTTGTGTGTTTGACCTTTGAGAGTTGTGGTTTTGTAATCTGTGAGTTGTTACTCTTCCACCTGGGGATGGCATCTGGATGGGGGCCGATACTAACGGATCGCACTCTCAAACGGTTCCCGCATCCGTGGTGTGTCATAACTGTGGGGGCCAGGGGCATATCAGCTTCAAATGCCCAAAGCCTGCCATCACATGCCATACTTGTGGTAAGAATGGTCACCATGCTCGTTTTTGCAGGAGTGGGCCCGGACATGAACAAGTAGCGTCTCGTGCTCCGGGCCTCCTCCTCTGTCTGTAACCGGACGCTCCGTCCGCTTCCTATCGTACCACCGGCGAATAGGGAATGGGTCATGGGAATCAAAGTCGTACACACAGTGCCGAATCGCGAAACCCAGGATTTACGAGATGAAGAAAGCTGACGATCCCGAGGCCAGCATGATTTCAGGTATACTCGAGATCCACTCCCAGCTTGTGTGTGTTCTTTTTGATACCGGTGCTTCACACTCCTTTATATCTTCTTCTTGTTTAAGTCATTTGCCTCTAGACCATGTTATTAATTGTGAGCCCTACATGATTGGTCTACCTGATGGTAGAAGAATTATTGGAAATCGTGAAGTCCAGGATCGTCCGATTCGTTTGAACGACCGTGAGTGGTTATCAAATCTGATTGTAGTCGATTTACCTAAGGATGATATAATCTTGGGTATCGATTGGATGGACCGTCATGATGCAATGCTCAGTGTCCGCAAGCGAATGGTAACCGTCACTTCCGATGATGGTTTCGAGTGTATTTTTCGAGGTGATAATCCCAGTCGTTCTGGGAGAGTCATCAGCACTATGAGAGCAGCGAAACTGCTTAATCAAGGGTGTATTGGTTATTGGTGCTACATGACCAAAACAGCAGATCGACCAGTTGAATTGGCCGACATCCCGGTAGTCCGAGACTACCCAGATGTATTTCCAGGCGAGTTGCCAGGCTTACCTCCTCATCGTGATGTGGAGTTTATTATTGAGTTAGAACCTGGTACATCCCCTCTCTCAAAAGCATCGTACCGTATGGCTTCGATTGAGATGCAGGAATTGAAGAACCAACTTGAGGAGTTGACTGACAAGGGCTATATACGACCTAGTGCGTCCCCTTGGGGAGCACCAGTGTTATTCGTACGGAAGAAAGATGGATCTCTACGCTTATGTATTGATTACCGTGAGCTGAACAGGGTAACCATCAAGAACAAGTATCCCTTGCCACGTATTGATGATTTATTGGACCAACTTCGTGAGCCGCCGTGTTTTCCAAGATCGACTTGAGATCCGGTTATCATCGATTGAGGATTCGAGAGTCTCGACATTTCAAGACAAAGATTCCGTACTCGCTATGGGCATTATGAGTTTGTGGTGATGCCATTTGGACTGACTAATGCACCGGCGGTATTCATGGAATTGATGAATCGAGTTTTTATTAACTATCTGGATCGCTTTGTAGTCGTTTTTATTGACGACATTCTGATTTACTCTCGCGACCACGTAGAGCACGAGCGTCACCTCCACCTAGTCCTCGATACATTGAGGCGGGAACAGCTTTATGGGAAATTTTCTAAGTGTGAATTCTGGATGCCTGAGGTTGTCTTTCTCGGGAATGTGATATCATCCGAAGGGGTGAGAGTGGACCCACAAAAGATGGAAGCCATTCGAGATTAGCTACCACCGAAGAACGTAAAGGAAGTTCGTAGTTTCCTCGGCCTAGCAGGTTACTACCGGCGGTTCGTAGAAGGATTTTCTAAAATTGCGCAACCGATGACTAACTTACTGCGGAAGGACAAGAAGTATTTGTGGTCAGAAGCATGTCAGCAAAGTTTTGATGAGCTCAAGAGTCGATTGATTTCGGCACCTGTTTTGGTCTTACCTAAAGGAACGGAAGGATTTGTGGTGTATAGTGATGCGTCGAGACAGGGTCTGGGATGTGTACTAATGCAGGAAGGGAAAGTGATTGCCTATGCGTCGAGACAATTGCGACCCTATGAAGTTAACTATCCGACCCATGACTTGGAGTTAGCAAATGTGGTGTTTGCTTTAAAATCAAGGCGTCACTATCTTTATGGAGTTACCCGCGATCTTTACTGACCACAAGAGCCTAAAGTACATTTTTACTCAGAAGGAGTTGAACATGAGACAGAGAAGGTGGCTAGAATTAATCAAGGACTATGATATCGAGATCCTTTACCATCCGGGTAAAGCAAATGTGGTCGCCGACGCTTTGAGCCGTAAAACAGTGCAGGAGCAGATGCTGAGCCATTTGACAGCACAGAGAGAGTTGCAGTTGGACCTTATGAGGTCAGAAATTGAAGTTTGGTTACAGCGTGTTCAGGGACAACTTTGCACCCTTGAGATTTCTTCGTCTCTTGATGATATGATCAAATCGAAGCAAGTTACGGACCTATTCTTATCTCGAGTCCGGGATGAGGTAAACCAAGGGAAAGCCCCTGGATTCGTGATCCACGAGGATGGATTGATACGCTTTAGAAATCGAGTTTGTGTACCCGCTGACGAAGAATTGAGGAACTCTATCATGAGAGAAGCCCATGCTACCCCGTACTCTATTCACCCGGGATCTAGCAAGATGTATAAGGATTTGAAGCAGAATTATTGGTGGGGGAATATGAAACGTGAGGTTGCCGAATTTGTTTCGAGATGTTTAACCTGTCAGCAGGTTAAGATTGAGCACCAGCGACCCGCAGGAATGCTGTAACCGCTCCCGATTCCCGAGTGGAAATGGGAGGATATATCTATGGATTTTATCACTATCTTGCCAACAAGTCATCGAGGAATGAATACGATTTGGGTGATTATGGACCGTCTGACCAAATCAGCCCACTTCTTGGAGATTAAGGACACGTGGGGTCCCGAGAGATTGGCCCAGCTGTTTATTAAGGAAATTGTGAGATTACATGGTACCCCCAAGAGTATTGTATCAGACCGTGACGGGCGATTCGTGTCACACTTCTGGAAGGCAGTTCATCATGCAATGGGCACGCAGTTGAATTTCAGTACGGCTTTTCATCCACAGACCGATGGTCAGTCTGAGAGAACCATCCAGACTCTAGAGGACATTTTGAGAGCATGTGCTCTTGATTGGAAGGACGATTGGGAAGACCAGCTGCCTTTGGTGGAATTCACTTATAATAATAGTTGGCACGCTTCGATTCAGATGGCACCATATGAAGCATTGTATGGCCGTCGCTGTAGGTCCCCTTTGTGTTGGGACGAACTGTCAGAATCTCTGGGTACGGAACTCGATATGTTATTAGCAGCTCGGGAGAAGATCACTTTGATTAGGAATCAGTTGCTAACGGCTCAAAGTCGACAGAAGTCTTATGCTGACCACCGTCGACAACCACTTGAGTTCGAGGTTGGTGACCATGTGTTAATGAAGGTGTCTCCTACCCGAGGTGTTTTTCGTTTCGGGAAGAGGGGCAAGCTGAGCCTGAGGTACATTGGGCCATTTGAGGTTTTGGAGCGTGTAGGTGATCTGGCCTATAGACTAGCTTTACCGCCGACTTTGAGTAAGATTCACAACGTGTTTCATGTCTCCCAGTTGAGAAAATATGTTGCTGATCCGAGCCATGTACTTCAGTTCGAAGAGATTGAATTAGCAGAGGATCATTCGTACGAGGAGCGCCCTGTGCGGATACTCAAGAGGAGGATCAAGCAATTACGGAACAAGATGATTCCCCTACTGAAGGTTCAGTGGTCACGACATGGAGTCGAGGAGGTTACGTGGGAGACCGAGGATAGTATGCGAGCGAGATACCCCGAGTTATTTACCCCTTAGTTTCGAGGATGAAACTCTTTTTAAGGGGGAGTGTATGTAATATCCGACTGTAACTTTTCATTTTTACCTGTCATTGTATTATTCGGATAATCTGATTATCATGAATCGTTACATTTAGTATTATGTTGAGATATTATAGATTTGAATTTCGTATCATTGTTAATTCATTTCATATGTGATGATTCGAGGTTAATTAGAGAGTTGCATTTTCGAATTTTTCTGTTGATGTAGCGTACGCTACATAGTACGATTAACGTACGCTAATCCTGTGTCTTAGCGTGCGTAATGTTTCCTCTGTTGCGTACGCTAAGAAGGAATCTGGCATCAGTTGACTTCAGCACGTGAACTCCTTAACCGTTGGCATGCATGTGAGTAAGGTCTGAGCTGTCATGTCGGCTAGAGTCAACTTTTATTAGCGTGCGTAACCCATTTCTCAGTAGCGTGCGCTAACAACCTGCGAATTCAAGACAGTAGCCACTGTAAGCGGCTTACGTACGTAATATTAACCAGTTAGCGCACGTAAGTGTGTTAGCGTACGCTAAACTGTTCCGATAGCGTGCGCTAAGCCTGCATCTATTTATAGGACCAGCCTGTTTTTCATTTCTTCACAACTCCAAACCGATTCTCTCTCCATATATCGTCCCTCTACACTCCCAAACCAATATCAACCTCCCCTAACTTGCTTCTAAGCCTTAAATCTTGGAGTGGAGCTCATTTCCTTGGAGATTAAGAGGCGTTCTTGAGCTTGGAGTATATTTTCTCATAGCATTGAGGTTGTTCTTCATTTATGGAGGTAGGTGTACTTTCCTCTCTGTATTATTTTCATATGTTGATGTTAATGACGAACTATACTTCACCTAGAGTTAGATTAACCAAGTAAAACATAGTTTTAATCCAACCTTTTTAACACTTTAGATGAATATGATAAATAAGGGTTTGAGATGGATGTGTTCTTGATGATATAGTGATTTTAACCATGTTATAACTATCATGCTCATCTTACTGAACGAATTTAACTCAGTAGAACACCTTTGAATCAGTTAACTTCACCATAGTTGGATTTAACTAATAGAGTTGTTATCATAAAGTGATTAAACACCATTTTAAGTTTTCACTTACCTTGGGAAGAACTTGGCCATGATTAGAAGTAGAAGGATGTCTTCTTGCTCAGATTTCTTAAGAATCATATCCTCCTTATGTTTAGCTCAGCAAGATTTTAAATGGTTAAGGATATTTGTGAAACCAACAATAACAACTTTTCATTAATCTAATGTGTTGAGAACTTAGAATGTTTTGATCATCATACTAGATAAATGGTGAATTCATCATGATGTTAATGGATCTTCCAGACTTGTAAAGAAAGATTTTCATAACCTTCATGAATATGGTGTAACCTCATAGCTAATAATCTTGTTGTAAGCATTATATTCAATTTAGATGAGAGGAGTAATGATCATAAATGTGCAGATTTTATTCCTTCAACATTTTAATGTTTTGGAAAGTTTAATCATCATAAGATGATCTTAACATCATAATTGGTTATTCAACATACCCTTGATAGAATTCTTGTTTATGATGAACCATGTGAACATTCGGTAAAAGTATTGTAAACCGATTTTTATGGTTGTAATGATGTTAAAAGAACTCCTGACATAAGGCTTCGATAATTGGAAATAACAAACTATTCTAAAGGATTGTAGGATGACGTCTTACTAATCCTATATTGATAATTATACGAATATGTTATTGAGTAAAATGTATTTCGTTTAAGGTTGATTGTTTGAGTAAACAATATTAGTCGAGGACCGTTCGCTCGTTCCGATAAGAAGAGGACTTTTCTCGTCTCCGTATTGAGGCAAGTTATCTTGCTTGGTTATAATGATGATTAGATTCTTGTGATGGTTATATAATTCATGTGTATAAATTGTCCATGTAATGTTTGTCGTGATTTGACATTGTCATTGACGCTATTCCGTTTTCTTCATGGGGTTGCATTCCCAAGTACGCTGCTTTGAATCGTTGATCTCGTTGGTCTTTATTTTCACTTTGGTGAGTTTTCTTGATCCTTATTCGGATATGTATTTCATTGAACTTCGTCATGTTGTATCGTGACATTTCCTAATCATATCTGCGTGCCGATCGATATTGTGTAGGAGTTTTAGCAGGGCACTTGTATAGTCATACGAGGATGTGTCCGTATTGGACTGTGCACACGAGACGTAGTTCGTGAGGCTAATTAGGTACATTGTCACACGTATATTCTGGATTCCGTTTACGGGGTGGACATGTACACGGACACATTTCTGGATCGGGCGTACTGTGATGTCCATCTTGAGCTATATTGTTAATCGTTCATAGTCCATGTATGATTGGATGTGTTCGATGTTTTGTTACTGATTGTTTCATACGCCCGAGGGGAATGATTAATAGTCGGAATGATTTTCTTGAGATCTATATATGTGAATTGTATAATGTCGGAAGAATTGATTATCATATATATCTGACCCTGTGTTATGGGCGAAATACTTGTATTGTATTTTAGGTCGAGGCAAAGGCAAAGCACGGAAAGAGCATGCTGACGGCGAAGGGTTCGAAGGATACTAGTTCGAGGGCCCCACATCTTTTGTTGTCCGGTTATGTTAAACCGTGTTATGTTATTTATTTCCTGCTTCATTTAGATTGCTATCTGGTTGTATTGACATTTGAAGTATTTTCCATCTCCATATGGTTTATACTTGTTTATTTGGATCCTGTGTATTATAAGGCCGTTGGCCATATTTTTGATAAACTCCTAATCGGAGTAATGACTATTCATTGTGGTTCGGTATCACAAATAATGTTTATTTAATCTGCTTTGGATATCGCCTGGTGGGTCCTGTGTGGGGTCCACGACACTGTAATGGCCGCTTTTTGGGGTGTTACAGTGAGTACGTGTTGGATAATGTGGCCATTCTAGCAAGGTACCTCGACTATATATATTTTGTGTGTTTGACCTTTGAGAGTTGTGGTTTTGTAATCTGTGAGTTGTTACTCTTCAACCTGGGGATGGCATGTGGTCGGCCGATACTAATGGGTACGGCCACCAAGTGGACTTGGGTGCGTGTGTTGATGTTCTTCCACCGGGACGGTTCGACGGGACCTCCGGGGCCGATACTAATGGGTATGGCCACTAAGTGGTTTCCCACCGGGACGGTCCGACGGCCTGGGGCCAATACTAATGGGTACGCCACGGGTTACCAAGTGTGGTTTCGTGATATTGATGTTGATGTTTTGATGATTAATTGTGATATGTCCGAGTATCACAATGCTTTACGCCTGGGTCGAGATACATTATATATCGAGTCTTGGTGTTTCGCTAGAATGGCATAAGAATAACGTGTTATGTGTAATGTGTCCTTGTAAGTAAATTGTAGTGGATGATCGGGTCGTAGCCCTGTGGTTTTGTGATCGAAATGGTCGGGCCGTGGACCCCGTGTTTTGTTAACGGATTTGTATTTTGGAAAATGAACTTTGGAGCTGTGACCCTAAATGGCTTTCGAGGAATTAAGAACTTTTCAATTTCTAATGTTTTCAAAACTCCCGAGATTTGGAAATCTTTTCAAAGTGCTTACTTGCTTCGTTTCTACTTTTAAGACTTGTACTATTTTTAATTAAATATATATCGGGAAGTCTTTCGTTGTATTCACTAATGTGTTGTGTATGGCCTGCTTTTGCACTTTATACTTGCACTAGCGAAACAAAGGAGTTTTGCTAACCCCACGTAATCGGGGTGGATAATCAGATTGTGTCCAGGTACATGCACGTTTTCGGGAGCAAGACACAGGATCGGTACGAGGGATGATGAAAGACGAATGATACTAATCACACGAAGGCCAGTTTTGGGTTAAGTTAGTCGAGGTCCATTGCAATTTCTTTTTCGCTGTCTTATTGTTCGTTGTTGCAAGTATTTTACCCTTGCGTGGGTATGAGTCTGGATGAGTTTATGTATTTTGATTTGTAAGTCAGTGACGAAAGACCAAATCGGTCTATTGGTTCGTTATTTTGATTCATCGGTATGTAATGTAATGTGTTGTTTTAATGTCTAGCCTGGTGGATCCTCACGGAGAGGGTCTGCGGCGTGTAATATTCCCGGTTTGATCTGGGGGTGTTACATTTATGGTATCAGAGCTTAGGTTGAGGAAACCTAGGATGTCGGGTCGAGTTATGTGTTGTTGAGTCTTGTATTGTCAGATGTTGTCTGACTGAGTCGTGTCGCGACGCGTCGTTTGGAATGTCGGTCGTGATTAGTATTAGGGTGCAGCCATCATCTTCGTGCGACCTATGGATGTAAGTCTCTCTTCTTTGTGTTTGTGCCTCGTCTGATGCGAGTTACAGGTATGATCATGAGTTAATTGACGGAATCCTCCTATGGATTTTGATTTCGTGATATGTTGTTATTTGACTCTCATATTTCGTTCATATGAGGAGTAGTGTTGCTGGATTGTGCATGTTGGACTGTAGTTATTTTATCCGCTGCGTGAGTTCTTATGTAATGACTTTCGGTATTTTACCGACTGAGTTTTATTTCAAAAACCAATTCCCTTAACCGAGTTTTTGGCATTATGGCCTTCATCATTTTGGCGAAATTCTTATGATGGTATTTAGTATTTTGTAAATGACTTTTGTGAGTTTTTAAAATATTCCCGTCATCGGCCTTTTTGGTATTTTTGTAAATGGTTTTTAGCCTGGTGGGTTCCGGCGCGGGACCCACGGCGCTATAATGTTCCGTGTAATTACCTGAAATTTTTGGGGCGTTCTAGCCCATTGAATTATCTTTGAAAACCTTGAGTATCTTAGAAAATAAATTTCGAGACGTACTTTTTAAATGAATTATTTTCTCGTGGTACATCCAATGTGCCACAATATGTTTCAAAATTCTTCTACCTCGAGGACCAAAATGTATTGAGATATTTTCAATGTTTTAGAAACACTTTTACTTAGACCCAAGGGTCGAATATTTCAGAAAGTTGTTCACTAAAAGAAAAGTGTCATCATTTTTGTTCAAACGCAAGGTGGTTTTCAAAGTCTCGACAATGATGTTGTTCAACTTTTTGTAAAGTGATACTCAAGATCAACTGGTGTTTCCAAACTATTTTCAAAAGGTGGTTTTCATTTTTAGAGCCCATCATTTCCTGCTTGTGGTCGTAGAAGGTGTGTATGATGTTGGTATTGTTGTTAGGATGTTAGCCCTCCGAATTGTGACTGAATTAGTGGCGTGAGCGTTGAGTCGTCGCCACGCATTTGTTATGTTAGCCCTCTGTGAGAGGTGTGATGTTAATCCTTAATGATGTCGTTTCGTAGCAAATTGCGTGCTATCGCACCTGTGCGAACTGTTAGAGCTTGGGTTTATATGATTGTGTACATTTGTGATTTTAGTATGTGTTGATAAGTTATGCCAAATTGGCATCTCTGGTTTGTTGCTTTGTGATGTTACGTCCCATTGTATATAGCATTTGTATATTCGGTATGCCGAACCGGGGTGTTTCAATCGTGGTGTGCTGGGGGCATGCACGTACCAATTGTCCTTCTCGTGAGTAACGCATTTCAAGTGTGGACCCGAGAGACACAGGATCCAGTTTTGTGAGTTGGGTTCCGAGTCTTTCGGGGCACGAACTTTAGTACAGATATCAGGATCGGCTCTAAGAGGCCCATGGGAAATGTTTCCGTCGACTGCTTTTGTGTTGTTGCCTTGTTTCCGTTAATGTGAGTTGCGGGGACGACCTTCTTTTATAAGAGGTCGAAGGTAATACCCATATTGTTTTTGGACTTCTGCATTTCCTCTTTTTTGGGTCTATCGACTCGCTCGTATTCGTTGATACCTTCTGAACTTGTTCTTTATTTCAGTTTCATCGTTCGAGCGAGCTGTGATCTTGTTTTGGGTCGATCTGGTTATCGCTGTCACTTTTCCGAGTTTGGTTCGATTCTTGTGAACCTTGTTCGGAAGTAACATCTTTTGGTTCTACTAGTTCTTTTATTCGAAGTGGATCAGATTTTCAACTTCTGTATTTTTTACTCTATCGACTCGTTTATGTTCGTTGACATTTTCTGAGCTTGTCCTGCCCCTTGCTTTTGTTGATCGAACGAGTGTGGTATTGTTTCGGAATAACTCGTTTGTCGTGGTGACTTTTCAATTGCTATTCCCTTCCCTGTGAATCTTATGTGAATGCACATCTTGTTGTTTTCACCGGATCATATATTGTCTCGAGTCGAGATGTGAACCTTGGAGTTGTTGTTTGAATTTTATTGTTCTTCGTGATTCGAACATGATTGTTCGATTTTTGTTGTCTCGATCGTTGTGGTTCGATAGTTTGATTGTTTGGTTTTGTTGATCTCGTTTCGTGAATATTGAACAATCAGACTCCTTCGTAATTCCCTTAAGTTCGGGAAATTAGTCTCGTTTTCGATCTCCAACCCTTGGGTGGTGGAATTCCGTATTTGTTCAGCGTTTGACTCGCGTTTTGATCGATGTACCGTTGGGTTGGTCAATCGTATTGATTTTCGTTCGGTGTGTAGATTGTTCGGATAATCGACTTTATTGAATTATCTGTTTGATGACACTTGTCACTTGTTGGTTTTATTATGCCTCTACCGGTGGCATTGTGTTGGTCGCCGTGGAGCGTGTTTTCACACCGAATACCCGTTGCGTTGCTTGTAATGTTTCGCCGTTGGGCGCGATTTTTTTCGGTTCTTGTGTATCTCGTTCAGTTTACCTGGCGGGATATTGCTTCTCCCTACTTGGTTTAAGTTTCGGGACGAAACTTCTTTTAAGGAGGGTAGAATGTAATATCCACCATTTTGGATTTCGGTAATTTTCTTTTTTCCGGCGGAGGTCCGTTTCGACGACTCGCTTGTGATCGTTTCATCATTCTGAGAATGATTAATTCTGCACTTTTTGTCATAGGAGTTCGGTTCGGTATTGTTTTGTTGAGTTCCGTGTTTCTTAACGACTTTTCCGCACTCGAGTTCGATTCTCGTGAATTTCGTTCGAAATTACTGTTTCGAGTTTCCCGTAAGTCCGTTTAACTTTGTCAGATGTGTTGTGAACTTTGGTTTGGTTATTCGATCACGTATCGTTATTTTCGGACGTTTTGGGCCGTTTTCGTAATTTCCCAAAGTTTGGGATAATTACTTCGGTTGTCGAATTTCGAGCCTTCGGGTGGTCGGAATCGTGTGTTATCTTGGCTCTTAGATTCGTCTTTACAAGTACTTCGTAACCGTATCTTCGATTCGTATTCAGGTTCGGGTTTCGGGGTCGTTCGGATCGTCGTTGTGGTTCTTCATTTTGTGCCTGGAGGCTGCTGGCCGGACATGGGCGAAACGCTCAAAACGCGCCGCTGAAGCGCCAAGGCCCCGCGCGGTCGGCCAGATCTGAAGCTCGCGAGACACGGCCGAGACACACGGCGCTGGTCTGGGCTGGTTGCTGCGTCGTGTCCGGCAGGCGTATAAATATGGTCGAGTATTCGTTTTTTTTCACTCGTTTCATTTCCTATCCTTCCTGTCCGCGGCTGGAGTCTTTGGGAAGTCGACGAAATGTTGTTATACTATGAATCCACGAAGTTTTGGAGTTCATATCATCGATTGATCATCACGTAACATCCTTCAATCCAGCAAATCAAGGCAAGTTTTCTTAAAATCTAGTTTTGGGGATTTTGTTCGATTTGTCCGTTTAATCCGTTTTAACTCAGAATAGTGATGGATTTATGATTGTTAAACAATATTATGTCGAATTTCTTGCTGTTCCACGGTTGAATCGCCGAGGATTCGTCGTTTTATTGAGTATCTTATCGACGCCTTGAAGGTGTTCGATAAAATGTCGCAAAGAGGATTCGAGCGTTCTATGATTATTCTTCCTCGTTGATTCATTAATTTACTGATGGTATGATGTTAGGGTCAGATTTCTCGCAAAGAACTCGAGTCGGAACCCTTCCGTTCGTCGTTTTCTTCAAGCTTCTCGATCGTGGGTGTATTCATTGTCTTCGCCGGAGAATCGTAGGTGTTCGAGGTGTCCCGACTGAGCCGTGATTGTAGGAGTGTCCGGTATCGATTATTGAGGCAAGTATATTGCCCATACATTACGTGTTTTGTGGATATAATGGTTGCTAAGTGTCGATATGTGCTAAATAAATATCTATAACCATTTTTCAAAAGAATCGGTATATTTACCATCATGGTTTTCGTAAAGGTGAACCGTGTGTGTCGGGAATTAATATGCTTAGTTGGATATGTGTGCTAGTGACGAGTATAGGATCACCTTATTTTCGTGTGATGTCATTATGTATGATTATGGTGTTGGTAAATGTAAAGTGTAATTCTCTTGTGAAATTTATGTGCTTGGAGTCACGTGGTTATGGATGGATATGTGAGTTTGTGTGATATTGGTTGTGTCGTTCGGTGCTGTTGAGATCTTGTGCTCCCTTGTGAATTGATATAGTTCTGGGTCGTGACTGTAATATCCGACTGTAACTTTTCATTTTTACCTATCATTGTATTATTCGGATAATCTGATTATCATGAATCGTTACATTTAGTATTATGTTGAGATATTATAGATTTGAATTTCGTATCATTGTTAATTCATTTCATATGTGATGATTCGAGGTTAATTAGAGAGTTGCATTTTCGAATTTTTCTATTGATGTAGCGTACGCTACATAGTACGATTAACGTACGCTAATCCTGTGTCTTAGCGTGCGTAATGTTTCCTCTGTTGCGTACGCTAAGAGGGAATCTGGCATCAGTTGACTTCAGCACGTGAACTCCTTAACCGTTGGCATGCATGTGAGTAAGGTCTGAGCTGTCATGTCGGCTAGAGTCAACTTTTATTAGCGTGCGTAACCCATTTCTCAGTAGCGTGCGCTAACGACCTACGAATTCAAGACAGTAGCCACTGTAAGCCGCTTACGTACGTAATATTAACCAGTTAGCGCACGTAAGTGTGTTAGCGTACGCTAAACTGTTCCGATAGCGTGCGCTAAGCCTGCACAGTCTACTTATAGGACCAGCCTGTTTTTCATTTCTTCACAACTCCAAACCGATTCTCTCTCCATATATCGTCCCTATGCACTCCCAAACCAATATCAACCTCCCCTAACTTGCTTCTAAGCCTTAAATCTTAGAGTGGAGCTCATTTCCTTGGAGATTAAGAGGTGTTCTTGAGCTTGGAGTATATTTTCTTATAGCATTGAGGTTGTTCTTCATTTCTGGAGGTAGGTGTACTTTCCTCTCTGTATTATTTTCATATGTTGATGTTAATGACGAACTATACTTCACCTAGAGTTAGATTAACCAAGTAAAACATAGTTTTAATCCAACCTTTTTAACACTTTAGATGAATATGATAAATAAGGGTTTGAGATGGATGTGTTCTTGATGATATAGTGATTTTAACCATGTTATAACTATCATGCTCATCTTACTGGACGAATTTAACTCAGTAGAACACCTTTGAATCAGTTAACTTCACCGTAGTTGGATTTAACTAATAGAGTTGTTATCATAAAGTGATTAAACACCATTTTAAGTTTTCACTTACCTTGGGAAGAACTTGGCCATGATTAGAAGTACAAGGATGTCTTCTTGCTCAGATTTCTTAAGAATCATATCCTCCTTATGTTTAGCTCAGCAAGATTTTGAATGGTTAAGGATATTTGTGAAACCAACAATAACAACTTTTCATTAATCTAATGTGTTGAGAACTTAGAATGTTTTGATCATCATACTAGATAAATGGTGAATTCATCATGATGTTAATGGATCTTCCAGCCTTGTAAAGAAAGATTTTGATAACCTTCATGAATATGGTGTAACCTCATAGCTAATAATCTTGTTGTAAGCATTATATTCAATTTAGATGAGAGGAGTAATGATCATAAATGTGCAGATTTTGTTCCTTCAACATTTTAATGTTTTGGAAAGTTTAATCATCATAAGATGATCTTAACATCATAATTGGTTATTCAACATACCCTTGATAGAATTCTTGTTTATGATGAACCATGTGAACATTCGGTAAAAGTATTGTAAACCGATTTTTATGGTTGTAATGATGTAAAAAGAACTCCTGACATAAGGCTTCGATAATTGGAAATAACAAACTATTCTAAAGGATTGTAGGATGACGTCTTACTAATCCTATATTGATAATTATACGAATATGTTATTGAGTAAAATGTATTTCGTTTAAGGTTGATTGTTCGAGTAAACAATATTAGTCGAGGTCCGTTCGTTCGTTCCGACAAGAAGAGGACTTTTCTCGTCTCCGTATTGAGGCAAGTTATCTTGCTTGGTTATAATGATGATTAGATTCTTGTGATGGTTATATAATTCATGTGTACAAATTGTCCATGTAATGTTTGTCGTGATTTGACATTGTCATTGACGTTATTCCGTTTTCTTCATGGGGTTGCATTCCCAAGTACGTCGTTTTGAATCGTTGATCTAGTTGGTCTTTATTTTCACTTTGGTGAGTTTTCTTGATCCTTATTCGGATATGTATTTCATTGAACTTCGTTGTCATGTTGTATCGTGACATTTCCGAAATCATATCTGCGTGCCGATTGGATATTGTGTAGGACTTTTAGCCGGGCACTTGTAGAGTTATACGTGGATGTTTCCGTATTGGACTATGCACACGAGACGTAGTTCGTCAGGATAATTAGGTACATTGTCACACATATATTCTGGATTCCGTATACGGGGTGGACATGTACACGGACACATTTCCGGATCGGGTGTACTGTGATGTCCATCTTGAGCTATATTGTTAATCGTTCATAGTCCATGTATGATTGGATGTGTTCGATGTTTTGTGACTGATTGTTTCATACGCCCGAGGGGTATGATTAATAGTCGGAATGATTTTCTTGAGATCTATATATGTGAATTGTATAATGTCGGAAGAATTGATTATCATGTATATCTGACCCTGTGTTATGGGCGAAATACTTGTATTGTATTTTAGGTCGAGGCAAAGGAAAAGCACGGGAAGAGCATGCTGACGGCGAAGGGTTCGAAGGATACTAGTTCGGGGGGCCCACATCTTTTGTTGTCCGGTTATGTTCAACCGTGTTATGTTATTTATTTCCTGCTTCATTTAGATTGCTATCTGGTTGTATTGACATTTGAAGTATTTTCCATCTCCATATGGTTTATACTTGTTTTTTTGGATCATGTGTATTATAAGGCCGTTGGCCATATTTTTGATAAACTCCTAATCGGAGTAATGACTATTCATTGTGGTTCAGTATCACAAATAATGTTTATTTAATCTGTTTTAGATATCGCCCGGTGGGTCCCAGTGTGGGGTCCACAGCACTGTAATGGCCGCTTTTTGGGGTGTTACAGAAGATGGTATCGGAGAGTTGTTTCCTTTTTATGAGTCATTGAGAAATGAACTAGTATCAAGAGACCTTCGTGTCACATGTGACCTGTGGTGCGCCGACCTACGAGCCAAAAACGGTATGTACTTTATGAAGCCATGATTTAATTACTGGCATGATATTGATATCAGTATGGGTCTCCTTTTTTATCATGTTATTTCGAGGAATTGTGACATGATTTATCTGATTGATAATCCGAGGTAAATGCTGAATTGATTATATAATTGAAATTGTTCGACTTGACACCGATATAATATTCGGTGCGACATTTGTGGTATCGATAACCGTTTTCCTTGAATATGTAATTCCTTGTTTCTATTAACTTAGCATGAATTTTAGTATCTTGAACTGTACTTATGGTTATCACTATGACTGATTCTTTCAGTATGGAAAGAAACCTGAGAGGTCGTGGCAGAGGGGGACGAGGCCGCGGAAGGGGCCGAATCCCGATACCTCTAGCCAACAGACGCGCGGATGCGGATCAGAGTTCCGCTGACAGTAGGTCACCTTCTAGGGAACAATCGCACCACAGTGGGCGTGGGGATGCGCGTGTCGATCCTTATGTCGTAATGCAGGGCATGATGACACAAATGACCCAGATGGGTCACCGAATGGAAGCTATGCATAGGGCCGCTACTGGCCAGCAGCAGGGGGCTCATACTCCTCCCGTGATTGGCGGACCCGTGAGTCGGATTATCAGCGACATCTCCCGCTAGCGACCACCGACTTTTGAAGGCTCCTCTGAGCCTGCTGACATTGTGCATTGGATCGAGCATTTTGAGAAACTTTTCCAGATGGTGGACTGCCCGGAAGAGAACCGCGTCTCGGTAGCCGCATATTATCTTAGCAAAGGCGCTCATACCTGGTGGCTTTCACTAAGTCCAGCTGATGGTGTTTATACTTGGGAGGAATTTAAAAACCTCGTGCTAGACCATTACTATCCAGGGCCACTCCGTGAGGCCAAACTGTCGGAACTGCTGAACCCCGACCTGTCTGAAGACGATGATGTATTATCTGTTGCTGAGAAATTCCAGGCACTCCTTCCTTTTGCCACGACAATTATCCGAACAGAGGCCGATAAGATCAAATACTTTCTAAAGAGGCTTAAACCCCGAATGAGAATGCAACTGTTGAATCACCACTGTACTACCTTACCAGAGTTCATCGAGAAAGCTCTGGAGTACGAACTCACCGCGAAGGAGATTTCTAAGAAACAACCACAGTCCAACAACAAAAGGTCCAGGAACCAGAACCAGACTGAGAGTAACCGGGGGACATTCAGGAAGCCCCAGTCATTGCCAAACCCTTCTGATCGACCACCCATGGCGTCAAAGCCCGCCGGATCGCACTCTCAAACGGTTCCCGCATCCGTGGTGTGTCATAACTGTGGGGGCCAGGGGCATATCAGCTTCAAATGCCCAAAGCCTGCCATCACATGCCATACTTGTGGTAAGAATGGTCACCATGCTCGTTTTTGCAGGAGTGGGCCCGGACATGAACAAGTAGCGTCTCGTGCTCCAGTTCAGTCCTCTGTCCAGAACCGGACGCCTCCGTCCGCTTCCTATCAGACCACCGGGGCGAATAGGGGAATGGGCTGTGGGAATCAAAGTCGTACACCTGGTGCCGGAACTGCGAAACCCAGGATTTACGAGATGAAGAAAGCTGACGATCCCGAGGCCAGCATGATTTCAGGTATACTCGAGATCCACTCCCAGCTTGTGTGTGTTCTTTTTGATACCGGTGCTTCACACTCCTTTATATCTTCTTCTTGTTTAAGTCATTTGCCTCTAGACCATGTTATTAATTGTGAGCCCTACATGATTGGTCTACCTGATGGTAGAAGAATTATTGGAAATCGTGAAGTCCAGGACTGTCCGATTCGTTTGAACGACCGTGAGTGGTTATCAAATCTGATTGTAGTCGATTTACCTAAGGATGATATAATCTTGGGTATCGATTGGATGGACCGTCATGATGCAATGCTCAGTGTCCGCAAGCGAATGGTAACCGTCACTTCCGATGATGGTTTCGAGTGTATTTTTCGAGGTGATAATCCCAGTCGTTCTGGGAGAGTCATCAGCACTATGAGAGCAGCGAAACTGCTTAATCAAGGGTGTATTGGTTATTGGTGCTACATGACCAAAACAGCAGATCGACCAGTTGAATTGGCCGACATCCCGGTAGTCCGAGACTACCCAGATGTATTTCCAGGCGAGTTGCCAGGCTTACCTCCTCATCGTGATGTGGAGTTTATTATTGAGTTAGAACCTGGTACATCCCCTCTCTCAAAAGCATCGTACCGTATGGCTTCGATTGAGATGCAGGAATTGAAGAACCAACTTGAGGAGTTGACTGACAAGGGCTATATACGACCTAGTGCGTCCCCTTGGGGAGCACCAGTGTTATTCGTACGGAAGAAAGATGGATCTCTACGCTTATGTATTGATTACCGTGAGCTGAACAGGGTAACCATCAAGAACAAGTATCCCTTGCCACGTATTGATGATTTATTGGACCAACTTCAGGGAGCTGCCGTGTTTTCCAAGATCGACTTGAGATCTGGTTATCATCAGTTGAGGATTCGAGAGTCTGACATTTCGAAGACAGCATTCCATACTCGCTATGGGCATTATGAGTTTGTGGTGATGCCATTTGGACTGACTAATGCACCGGCGGTATTCATGGAATTGATGAATCGAGTTTTTATTAACTATCTGGATCGCTTTGTAGTCGTTTTTATTGACGACATTCTGATTTACTCTCGCGACCACGTAGAGCACGAGCGTCACCTCCACCTAGTCCTCGATACATTGAGGCGGGAACAGCTTTATGGGAAATTTTCTAAGTGTGAATTCTGGATGCCTGAGGTTGTCTTTCTCGGGAATGTGATATCATCCGAAGGGGTGAGAGTGGACCCACAAAAGATGGAAGCCATTCGAGATTAGCTACCACCGAAGAACGTAAAGGAAGTTCGTAGTTTCCTCGGCCTAGCAGGTTACTACCGGCGGTTCGTAGAAGGATTTTCTAAAATTGCGCAACCGATGACTAACTTATCTGGAAGGACAAGAAGTATTTGTGGTCAGAAGCATGTCAGCAAAGTTTTGATGAGCTCAAGAGTCGATTGATTTCGGCACCTGTTTTGGTCTTACCTAAAGGAACGGAAGGATTTGTGGTGTATAGTGATGCGTCGAGACAGGGTCTGGGATGTGTACTAATGCAGGAAGGGAAAGTGATTGCCTATGCGTCGAGACAATTGCGACCCTATGAAGTTAACTATCCGACCCATGACTTGGAGTTAGCAGCCGTGGTGTTTGCTTTAAAAATCTGGCGTCACTATCTTTATGGAGTTACCTGCCAGATCTTTACAGACCACAAGAGCCTAAAGTACATTTTTACTCAGAAGGAGTTGAACATGAGACAGAGAAGGTGGCTAGAATTAATCAAGGACTATGATATCGAGATCCTTTACCATCCGGGTAAAGCAAATGTGGTCGCCGACGCTTTGAGCCGTAAAACAGTGCAGGAGCAGATGCTGAGCCATTTGACAGCACAGAGAGAGTTGCAGTTGGACCTTATGAGGTCAGAAATTGAAGTTTGGTTACAGCGTGTTCAGGGACAACTTTGCACCCTTGAGATTTCTTCGTCTCTTGATGATATGATCAAATCGAAGCAAGTTACGGACCTATTCTTATCTCGAGTCCGGGATGAGGTAAACCAAGGGAAAGCCCCTGGATTCGTGATCCACGAGGATGGATTGATACGCTTTAGAAATCGAGTTTGTGTACCCGCTGACGAAGAATTGAGGAACTCTATCATGAGAGAAGCCCATGCTACCCCGTACTCTATTCACCCGGGATCTAGCAAGATGTATAAGGATTTGAAGCAGAATTATTGGTGGGGGAATATGAAACGTGAGGTTGCCGAATTTGTTTCGAGATGTTTAACTCACACAGTTAAGATTGAGCACCAGCGACCCGCAGGAATGCTGTAACCGCTCCCGATTCCCGAGTGGAAATGGGAGGATATATCTATGGATTTTATCACTATCTTGCCAACAAGTCATCGAGGAATGAATACGATTTGGGTGATTATGGACCGTCTGACCAAATCAGCCCACTTCTTGGAGATTAAGGACACGTGGGGTCCCGAGAGATTGGCCCAGCTGTTTATTAAGGAAATTGTGAGATTACATGGTACCCCCAAGAGTATTGTATCAGACCGTGACGGGCGATTCGTGTCACACTTCTGGAAGGCAGTTCATCATGCAATGGGCACGCAGTTGAATTTCAGTACGGCTTTTCATCCACAGACCGATGGTCAGTCTGAGAGAACCATCCAGACTCTAGAGGACATTTTGAGAGCATGTGCTCTTGATTGGAAGGACGATTGGGAAGACCAGCTGCCTTTGGTGGAATTCACTTATAATAATAGTTGGCACGCTTCGATTCAGATGGCACCATATGAAGCATTGTATGGCCGTCGCTGTAGGTCCCCTTTGTGTTGGGACGAACTGTCAGAATCTCTGGGTACGGAACTCGATATGTTATTAGCAGCTCGGGAGAAGATCACTTTGATTAGGAATCAGTTGCTAACGGCTCAAAGTCGACAGAAGTCTTATGCTGACCACCGTCGACAACCACTTGAGTTCGAGGTTGGTGACCATGTGTTAATGAAGGTGTCTCCTACCCGAGGTGTTTTTCGTTTCGGGAAGAGGGGCAAGCTGAGCCTGAGGTACATTGGGCCATTTGAGGTTTTGGAGCGTGTAGGTGATCTGGCCTATAGACTAGCTTTACCGCCGACTTTGAGTAAGATTCACAACGTGTTTCATGTCTCCCAGTTGAGAAAATATGTTGCTGATCCGAGCCATGTACTTCAGTTCGAAGAGATTGAATTAGCAGAGGATCATTCGTACGAGGAGCGCCCTGTGCGGATACTCAAGAGGAGGATCAAGCAATTACGGAACAAGATGATTCCCCTACTGAAGGTTCAGTGGTCACGACATGGAGTCGAGGAGGTTACGTGGGAGACCGAGGATAGTATGCGAGCGAGATACCCCGAGTTATTTACCCCTTAGTTTCGAGGATGAAACTCTTTTTAAGGGGGAGTGTATGTAATATCCGACTGTAACTTTTCATTTTTACCTGTCATTGTATTATTCGGATAATCTGATTATCATGAATCGTTACATTTAGTATTATGTTGAGATATTATAGATTTGAATTTCGTATCATTGTTAATTCATTTCATATGTGATGATTCGAGGTTAATTAGAGAGTTGCATTTTCGAATTTTTCTGTTGATGTAGCGTACGCTACATAGTACGATTAACGTACGCTAATCCTGTGTCTTAGCGTGCGTAATGTTTCCTCTGTTGCGTACGCTAAGAAGGAATCTGGCATCAGTTGACTTCAGCACGTGAACTCCTTAACCGTTGGCATGCATGTGAGTAAGGTCTGAGCTGTCATGTCGGCTAGAGTCAACTTTTATTAGCGTGCGTAACCCATTTCTCAGTAGCGTGCGCTAACAACCTGCGAATTCAAGACAGTAGCCACTGTAAGCGGCTTACGTACGTAATATTAACCAGTTAGCGCACGTAAGTGTGTTAGCGTACGCTAAACTGTTCCGATAGCGTGCGCTAAGCCTGCACAGTCTATTTATAGGACCAGCCTGTTTTTCATTTCTTCACAACTCCAAACCGATTCTCTCTCCATATATCGTCCCTCTACACTCCCAAACCAATATCAACCTCCCCTAACTTGCTTCTAAGCCTTAAATCTTGGAGTGGAGCTCATTTCCTTGGAGATTAAGAGGCGTTCTTGAGCTTGGAGTATATTTTCTCATAGCATTGAGGTTGTTCTTCATTTATGGAGGTAGGTGTACTTTCCTCTCTGTATTATTTTCATATGTTGATGTTAATGACGAACTATACTTCACCTAGAGTTAGATTAACCAAGTAAAACATAGTTTTAATCCAACCTTTTTAACACTTTAGATGAATATGATAAATAAGGGTTTGAGATGGATGTGTTCTTGATGATATAGTGATTTTAACCATGTTATAACTATCATGCTCATCTTACTGAACGAATTTAACTCAGTAGAACACCTTTGAATCAGTTAACTTCACCATAGTTGGATTTAACTAATAGAGTTGTTATCATAAAGTGATTAAACACCATTTTAAGTTTTCACTTACCTTGGGAAGAACTTGGCCATGATTAGAAGTAGAAGGATGTCTTCTTGCTCAGATTTCTTAAGAATCATATCCTCCTTATGTTTAGCTCAGCAAGATTTTAAATGGTTAAGGATATTTGTGAAACCAACAATAACAACTTTTCATTAATCTAATGTGTTGAGAACTTAGAATGTTTTGATCATCATACTAGATAAATGGTGAATTCATCATGATGTTAATGGATCTTCCAGACTTGTAAAGAAAGATTTTCATAACCTTCATGAATATGGTGTAACCTCATAGCTAATAATCTTGTTGTAAGCATTATATTCAATTTAGATGAGAGGAGTAATGATCATAAATGTGCAGATTTTATTCCTTCAACATTTTAATGTTTTGGAAAGTTTAATCATCATAAGATGATCTTAACATCATAATTGGTTATTCAACATACCCTTGATAGAATTCTTGTTTATGATGAACCATGTGAACATTCGGTAAAAGTATTGTAAACCGATTTTTATGGTTGTAATGATGTTAAAAGAACTCCTAACATAAGGCTTCGATAATTGGAAATAACAAACTATTCTAAAGGATTGTAGGATGACGTCTTACTAATCCTATATTGATAATTATACGAATATGTTATTGAGTAAAATGTATTTCGTTTAAGGTTGATTGTTTGAGTAAACAATATTAGTCGAGGACCGTTCGTTCGTTCCGATAAGAAGAGGACTTTTCTCGTCTCCGTATTGAGGCAAGTTATCTTGCTTGGTTATAATGATGATTAGATTCTTGTGATGGTTATATAATTCATGTGTATAAATTGTCCATGTAATGTTTGTCGTGATTTGACATTGTCATTGACGCTATTCCGTTTTCTTCATGGGGTTGCATTCCCAAGTACGTCGTTTTGAATCGTTGATCTCGTTGGTCTTTATTTTCACTTTGGTGAGTTTTCTTGATCCTTATTCGGATATGTATTTCATTGAACTTCGTTGTCATGTTGTATCGTGACATTTCCGGAATCATATCTGCGTGCCGATTGGATATTGTGTAGGATTTTTAGCCGGGCACTTGTATAGTCATACGTGGATGTTTCCGTATTGGACTGTGCACACGAGACGTAGTTCGTGAGGCTAATTAGGTACATTGTCACACGTATATTCTGGATTCCGTTTACGGGGTGGACATGTACACGGACACATTTCTGGATCGGGCGTACTGTGATGTCCATCTTGAGCTATATTGTTAATCGTTCATAGTCCATGTATGATTGGATGTGTTCGATGTTTTGTTACTGATTGTTTCATACGCCCGAGGGGAATGATTAATAGTCGGAATGATTTTCTTGAGATCTATATATGTGAATTGTATAATGTCGGAAGAATTGATTATCATATATATCTGACCCTGTGTTATGGGCGAAATACTTGTATTGTATTTTAGGTCGAGGCAAAGGCAAAGCACGGAAAGAGCATGCTGACGGCGAAGGGTTCGAAGGATACTAGTTCGAGGGCCCCACATCTTTTGTTGTCCGGTTATGTTAAACCGTGTTATGTTATTTATTTCCTGCTTCATTTAGATTGCTATCTGGTTGTATTGACATTTGAAGTATTTTCCATCTCCATATGGTTTATACTTGTTTATTTGGATCCTGTGTATTATAAGGCCGTTGGCCATATTTTTGATAAACTCCTAATCGGAGTAATGACTATTCATTGTGGTTCGGTATCACAAATAATGTTTATTTAATCTGTTTTGGATATCGCCTGGTGGGTCCCAGTGTGGGGTCCACGACACTGTAATGGCCGCTTTTTGGGGTGTTACAGTGAGTACGTGTTGGATAATGTGGCCATTCTAGCAAGGTACCTCGACTATATATATTTTGTGTGTTTGACCTTTGAGAGTTGTGGTTTTGTAATCTGTGAGTTGTTACTCTTCCACCTGGGGATGGCATGTGGCTGGGGGCCGATACTAATGGGTACGGCCACGGAAGTGGACTTGGGTGCGTGTGTTGATGTTCTTCCACCTGGGGACGGTTCGACGGGACCTCTGGGGGCCGATACTAATGGGTATGGCCACGGAAGTGGTTTCCCACCTGGGGACGGTCCGACGGGGCCTCTGGGGGCCAATACTAATGGGTACGGCCACGGGTTACCAAGTGTGGTTTCTGTGATATTGATGTTGATGTTTTGATGATTAATTGTGATATGTCCGGAGTATCACAATGCTTTACGCTCGGGGTCGAGATACATTATATATCGAGTCTTGGTGTTTGGCTAGAATGGCATAAGAATAACGTGTTATGTGTAATGTGTCCTTGTAAGTAAATTGTAGTGGATGATCGGGTCGTAGGCCCTGTGTTTTGTGATCGAAATGGTCGGGCCGTGGACCCCGTGTTTTGTTAACGGATTTGTATTTTGGAAAATGAACTTTGGAGCTGTGACCCTAAATGGCTTTCGAGGAATTAAGAACTTTTCAATTTCTAATGTTTTCAAAACTCCCGAGATTTGGAAATCTTTTCAAAGTGCTTACTTGCTTCGTTTCTACTTTTAAGACTTGTACTATTTTTAATTAAATATATATCGGGAAGTCTTTCGTTGTATTCACGGAATGTGTTGTGTATGGCTCGTTTTTGCACTTTATACTTGCACTAGCGAAACAGTGGAGTTTTGCTAACCCCCACGTAATCGGGGGGTGGATAACTGTATTGTGTCCAGGTACATGCACGTTTTCGGGAGCAAGACACAGGATCGGTACGAGGGATGATGAAAGACGAATGATACTAATCACACGAAGGCCAGTTTTGGGTTAAGTTAGTCGAGGTCCATTGCAATTTCTTTTCCGCTGTCTTATTGTTCGTTGTTGCAAGTATTTTACCCTTACGTGGGTATGAGTCTGGATGAGTTTATGTATTTTGATTTGTAAGTCAGTGACGAAAGACCAAATCGGTCTATTGGTTCGTTATTTTTATTCATCGGTATGTAATGTAATGTGTTGTTTTGATGTCTAGCCTGGTGGATCCTCACGGAGAGGGTCTGCAACGTGTAATATTCCCGGTTTGATCTGGGGGTGTTACAAGCGAATCATTACAACATCTCACGGGGTTCTCAGTCCAATCCAAATAATATCATCACGAGATCAAATCTCAACATCCTACGGGGTCCTCGACCCAATACACAGAATAATCATCACAGTCCAATCAAAGGCACAGCCTCTCATTCGACAAATCCTGCTCAAGACCCCTGATTAATTAACCCTCGGAGATCTCGTCAAATATCCTTGGTTAATTAACCCTGATACCAACATTTAAAACAAGTTGAAACAAACTTTCCAGAAACACGAATCGCGGTCTATATCAACACCAACATTTTAAAGCGAGTTGGAAGAACTTTGAATTACGAAAACCATTTGGTAACGGGGTCTTAGCTATCACTCAAATATCTGTTACCAATAAGCCTGCCAGGCGCCTCCCTTGCACACCTGTGCACCGGCGTTCACTCCACTATGTTGACCGCCCCTTGAACATGTCACCGCGCCGGCGATCACTCCCTCAAGAACCGCCCCTTGCACACGCATTAGGTAACACCGGTGTTCACCAATCATATGGAGTCGCTCATTGCAGCGTACACCAGGCCGGAGTACACGCCCCGCCCTCAGAGGTTCCTGGATACGACGTCTCTCACAATAAGTATTCACAATGTTTCAAGCATCAAGCATACAGTCAATCGTTGCAACAATTATCAAATCAGTACACCAATTCACATAATTTATCCGTCAGTCCACGACTACATAAATAAACAACAACAACACGCACGATATTTTTCAAGACTCAACACAGTAAGTCTTCGGTAAAACCAACCAACACTACACATATATCCTTATATCGCAACTCAACCGAATATATATATATATAACCTTACTATATTATATCTATAAGTGTCGTTCATCCATCAATCCAAGTTGAGTACGTCAACTAGTGTTAGCATTCATCTCTCGGCATTCACCGACATAGACATATATATATCAATATACATATATACATACATATATTTAACATATAAATATATATAAATCTATATTTCTATATATATATATATACACACATATATTTATATATACACATATATACATCCGTATAAATTCATACACTTCGACTACAATGATTTCACGTAGTTACAAATCGTATATCAAGGTACTTGCCTTGGTAATCTCTCGCGAATACTCCAAAAATACGGTTGATTGGAAAAATCTGGAACTCCAATGAGAACGACGATCGGAAAGGCTCAACACCAGATTTTCGTAGGGAATTCGTCCCTAATATCCTATCCTCAAATAAACAATAAATCACACGAGGAAAAACATCACAAAACGACCAAATCTCCCTCTGCGGCATTTTCCCGGACACCTTGAAGGCATAAATTGAAAACTCATATAAACGACGAATCGGACATGACAAAACCATGGAAAGATGATAAAATTGATAGAATACAACTTAATATACAATTATCCATCAGTAATCTAAGTTCATATGGTTCGAACGGACGAAATCTATCAAGATCCCCAAATTTTCCAACGTTTAGATTTTAGGAAAAACTAACCTTGATTCGATCGATTGAAGGATGTTATGGAATGATCAATCAATGATATGAACTCAAGAACTTCATGGATTTGTTGTTCAAAAACATGTCTCCTCGCTCTCAAAATCTTTGGCCGCGAAAAAGAAAGATGGGAAATGAAAAATGGTTGGAAACAGGGCTGCTCGGTCAAATATATAGGCAGGCCGCCCTAGCATGCGCTAGGGTGCCGGTAGCGTGGGCTAGCGGGCCGGCCATGGTCCAGTCCAGAGCCTCCTGGACCGATCCCCCCGCCCAGGTAGCGCGCGCTGGCTGCCGAGCAGCGTGCGCTACGTCTGCCGGTTAGCGCGCACAGTGACCGGACGTAGCGTGCGCTACCCGCCAACCCTCCAGAGTCCAGAACCTCAGGTGCCCCACTGCCCGGCCCAGGTAGCGCGCGTTGGATGCCGCATAGCGTGCGCTACGCCTGCCGGTTAGCGCGCGCAGTCTCCCGGCAGTAGCGTACGCTATGCCGGTCCCAGCCGCGCCCAGCTGCCGTGCCGGTTCCTCCCGCAACCGTCCGGCCAGCGCCGAGCTGCAGTGCCGGTTCCTCCCGCAACCGTCCGCCCAACGCCCAACTGTAGTGACCTGGCGACTCGATTCCCAAAAACGCACGGAAAGAACACGACGAAATGCTCGCGGACAGCAACATCGATCCAAAATGAAATAATATACAACAAATCACCACATATGGCCATAAACACCAAATCGATTGTCGAGAAAAATAATACAAACGCTCGACAACTGAGAAATTTCCGGTATAAAAAAAAAAAGAAAAAATCGAATTAATCAAAATAAAATTCTTGGATATTACATTCTGCCCCCCTTAAAATAAGTTTCGTCCCGAAACTTAAAATAGAGAGTGGCGGAACAATCAAGGAAATAACTACTTTGCTGAGCCCCAAAACGTCACGAGCAATGCGCGGACGCGAGAATCCTTGAAATACAATGAGCTGACTAAGCAAGCATCTGGTACGTGAGTCGAGGCGATAAAATATATGTGAAAATGAGAAGTCGAGGTGGAGGAGTATATGAGTTTGGAGATAAAAGCTCCGAGAGTTGAGGAAAATCACAAAACGGCTCAGACGTCCTGAAACCACGTTTCGAGCTCGACCAACCGCATTCAAGTTCCTAACTGTAACACTCACTAAATTTAGAAAATTATTCTTAATTTATTAATTATCTTTTTATAGTAAATATTGAATAATAATTCAATTTAAATTATCAGTTGGGCTTATGATTATGTATTGAGCCCAAATTCATGAATTTCTAATTTAACTATAGACCCAAGTTAATTAATTATCGAGCCCAAATATTATAAGTCCATTTTAATTAATTTTAATACATTCATTTTTTTGGGCCAACCAACCATTATAATGTTCAGCCCAATTGAAATTTATAGTCAATCACTATTAATTCCCAAGCCCAACTCCCATAATTAGTTAAGAGCCCAATAGCCCAACATTCTCTCCCCCCACACACACGATCAAAACAGGGAGTTTCTGCATTTCACACGTTCATCTTAGTGGGAGGTTATGGACATTATGGAGGCGTAGTTATACATCATGGGAGATCGGTTAATCATCTTCTTGTATAAAAACCCACATACAACCCATTTTCACAAGAACTTTCACACCGACCAAACAGTAGAAATCTCACACACACACACACCAGAAAATATCATTTACAGCAACTATTCTTCGGATTCTTTTCTGCAATCGTTCGATTTGAACCCGCCCTTCAATCCCTACGGCAATCAACTCTTCATCAGGAAAGGTAAACTCTCTCACAAGTTCATCTCCCTTCTCCCTGCAGAATTTATGAAAGTTTTCCCTGTTCAGATGGTTCCACACTCGATCTCAGTGACATTTCACAAAATCTGAACCACCATTAACCTACCCGGGTCTATCAAAAAAAAAAAGGGGGGGGGGGGAACCAAACCTGTCATTTTCGTCTGAAACCATTTCCAGTCCCTAGCCATGGCCACCTTGTTCCATCGCTCTCAATTCAAACTCGCGGCCAACGAGCAAAACCACCACCACCATTGCTGCGCTCCGCCACCCCATCCAGTCTTATGTCCAAATCAATCCCACCACCTCGATTCAGGGTGCTGCTTTTTTTCCCCTGGACTTCTCAATCGTCTGCTTTCTCTCTCTCCACCGGCGAGCGGCGTCGAGCAAGGAACAGACGTCTGCCGCTCGAGACTAGCTTAACTCTCCGCCGCGTCGACGCCTTCAGTCGCATCGTGGAGAGTCGCCGATAGGCCTTGTCGGAGACCACTGCCTTCACTTCCTTCCGCCGTGCGTGGAGTCAGATTTTTGGAAATCTAACTCGGCTTCTTGAATCGAGGCGAATTCAGACACAAACCACAATCTTCGCCGCCGCCATCGTTGCAGCGTGAGTCGATCTTCACATCGAGGAATTTTTTTCAGAAACTGCAGGTGAGGGAGAGAACCGGATGGAGAAAAGGGATTTTTTTCTCACGCCCTGAAGGATTAGGCTCACTTACATTCCACTCAATTGGGCCACTCATCAGGCCCAAATCTTAATTATCTATTGCCCATTTAATTTCTGAGCCCACATCCATTAATTCTAGACCCCCCAGCCCATTTTTTTACTTCTAGTCCAATCCTATTTATTTATAGCCGGATCTGCTCTTACACCAATTCAACACAAATAGTTAAATTTTCAAATCTCAATTAATTTTATATTTTCACATATATTAAAATACCTGTCTTTAATTGTAGGCTACGAGAATCAAGGGCACGATTAACACGTTCATAAGCATTTCAAGCATTTGCATTCAAGTCATCTCAATTTCAGGTGGGAATTATTACTTGTCAATTTTAATTGCTTTATTTGGACTGTATAGGTGATATGTTATATTTACGATTAACATGCAGTCACATGTTTTTCGTACCAATATCAGTTTATGATTAACATGCAGTCACATGTTTTTCATACCAAGTATCAGTATATGTTTACATGCAGTCACATGTTTACATGCTCAAGTTGATATAACAAATATTCATGCTATGCCTCCGTTATGTATTGTGATTATTGTTGACTTGTGATGTTCCCACGAGCGATAGAAAGCTCACCCCATTTTTATGTAAAATTTTCAGGTTAATTCGGAATGGAGAGGACGGGTTGTCGAGCAGGCCGACATATGATTAATGTTATAATTAATTCTTTTAATTCCGCTCAAGTTACTCTGAAACAATTACTTTATTTTTAGTAATTATTTTCCACTGTCAAATTATACTATCGTATTAGAGACTTGAAATCCTTTCGAGTTCCGAAAATATTTTAGAAAATGTATGTTTAGTAACGACTTGAAATTTCTACAAGTTTTCTCATTATTAATATTTTATTCATAAAATACCTTAGAAAAATCGGGTCGTTACAGTATGGTATCAGAGAAAATCCGGTCTACTTTCCTGGTACGCCGGAAGATTTTTAAAGTTAAAATATTTTTCATCTTCAAGGAAATATCATATGTTCGATTGCCGCTACTTCGCTACTCCATTCCAAGGTAAAAAGCTTAAAGTCATGTTTATATCATATATTTAGACTAATATCGTAAAACTTAATAATTTTACGCAAATATGCATGTATCCTGTTAGTATGGCCGGTTTCACAGTAACTCCACGTAAGAGGACCGAGGCGGGATCCAGCTCGCGCCCCCTAGCACATAGAGACTCTTGGGGAAATCCAGGACTCCCCGAGAATGCCCCGTACTACGTGGTCGAGAGAATTCAGAAATGGTTCATGTCCGGGAAGACGGGAGATCCGGTCGAAGAAGTCGAGCACTTGATCATCACTCTGCCGAATGACTGGAGTCTCACCATATACCGCCTGTGGCACAAGGCGAACTGCAGGAACCCGGAGGAAAGAATAGTCGTAGATGACTTTCAGTATGCTGCTGGAAGAATTCTCGACTTGTTTTCGAGGGGAGAGATCCCCAGGATATATGAGATGCATGATACCCCATCACGGCCGATGGAGGAATTTGAGGAGGATCCCGAGGAGGATCCAGAAGAAGAGGAGGACCCAGAGCTCGAACCGATGATTGACTCGGATGACGAGGATATCATCTCCTGGACTGAGTCCCCACCCCCTGTTCCTGTTATTGAGATCCTTAGCAGTGACGACGAGGATTAATTTTGTTATGTCGTGATTTTAATATTTTAGTAGTAACTATTAGTCTCAGCTTCCATTTCAGTATTTTATGTTGACTATCAAAAGTTATCATTAATAGAATATTTAATTTCTTGTATTGATCAATTCCAATATGTAATGAATTATTTTATCTTATGCCACCCGTATAAATATCTTTATCTCTACCTCATTTCTCGCACTCAAGAACAACGATTCGTTGGGAGGATATGGCTCCCCGCGAAACTACCCCGAATGCCGAGTCTCGAAACCAAGCCCAAGGCACACTTAATACGTCTGCAAGCGGGAGTGATGCCCCTAGTCAGCAGCAACTGCTCTCAGGTCTAACCAATCTTCTCCAAGGAGCGACTATAACGCCTCCAGCCACTCAAGGGCAAGTTCAGGCCAGAGTAATAAATCAGTTCAACAAGTTCAAACCTCCAACGTTCCTCGGGAGGGAAGGGCCAGCTGCCATCGAGGAATGGCTATTGAACTTGGAGAGTATTTTCGATTACATGGCTTGCACGGATGAGCAGAAAGTTTCATGCGCAGTCTTCCAACTCAAGGAGGACGCCAGGACTTGGTGGAATGGATCCTGGAAACTCCGAACTGAAGAGGAACGTAGAACACTGTCTTGGGAAGGATTTAAAGAAACAGTGATAGACAAGTATTTCCCACGGGCGTATAAGGCCAAAATTCAGAAGGAGTTTCTAGATCTAACTCAAGGAGGCATGACGGTCACGGAATACGAAAGGAAGTTCAATCACATGTGCCGATTCGCACCATTCATGGTTGCGAATGATGACACGAAGGCACAAAAGTTTCGTGATGGACTTCAAGACAGAATCCGACATCATCTAGCTAGCCATGGAAAGATGTCGTATAAGGAAGCCGTGTCCAGAGCCGAAGATATATCAGCTAGCTTGGATATGGAAAGGGCTATGGCTCTGCGAGTTGTGAATACGAACAAAAGAAAGTGGCAAGAACCGAATAATAATACTATCAACAAGAAGGGTAGTAAAGAAGGACCATCCGGGTCAAAGACACAGTACGACTACCCAACCTGCTCGAAATGTGGGAAGAGGCACATGGGAGTTTGCATGCTAGGACAAAATCGATGCTACCGGTGCCATGAAGAAGGACACATGGTCTCTCAGTGCCCACAGAAGAACAATGGCCCAGATAGAAGGGTCCAGAATCAAGGTTCTGGGGGAAAGGCTCGTATGTACAGCCTATCGGAAATTGACAAGGAGAAACCCGGAACGATGTCAGGTATGTTATCTGTCGCTGGAATTCCTGCTTTGGTGTTATTTGATACTGGCGCATCCCATTCATTTATCTCTAAGAAGTTGTTTAGCATGACTGAATTTAGAAGTATAAAATCTTCTCAAAGCCTTGAAGTTAGTATACCAGCAGGAGAAATAATTTCTATTGATGATATAGCTAACAGTATAACCATAGAGATAAATGAACGTTTATATCTAGCCGATCTATACATATTAGACATGAATAACTTCGACGTAGTCTTGGGTATGGATTGGTTGGATAAGTATGATGCCGTTTTGCAATGCGCAAGAAGGAACGTGGTCTTGCATCCAGCGGCCGGAGTAGAGGACGTATTTCAAGGGGTTAAGCGTAGCAAAGCCCCTCCAGTGATATCAGCCATGAAAGCAACGAATATATTGCGTAAGGGCAATTGTCAAGGATATTTAGTGAATATCATGGGGGAGTCGAAGTCCGAAGTAACGATCGAAGACGTTCATATCGTTAAGGATTATTCAGATGTTTTTCCGGAGAACTTACCGGGTGTTCCACCGGATAGACAAGTAGAGTTTACAATTGACTTGGTGCCTGGAGCAGCCCCCTATATCAAAGGCCCCATACAGGGTGGCGCCAAAAGAACTACAAGAACTGAAGGTGTAGATTCAGGAGTTACTCGATATGGGATATATCCGACCAAGCGTATCACCTTGGGGAGCACCGGTGTTATTCGTGAAGAAGAAGGATGGAAGCATGAGAATGTGTATCGATTATCGTGAGTTAAATCGACTCACGATAAAGAACAAGTATCCACTTCCCCGAATCGAAGACTTATTTGACCAGCTTGGAGGTTCAGGAGTGTTCTCAAAGATAGATTTGAGGTCAGGATACCATCAACTAAAGATCAAGGACGAGGACATTCCGAAGACTGCTTTCCGAACAAGATATGGTCACTACGAGTTCGTAGTAATGCCATTTGGGCTAAGTAATACCCCAGCAATCTTTATGGACTTGATGAATAGAGTTTTCCAACCCTACTTGGATCAGTTTGTCATCGTGTTTATAGATGACATACTAATTTATTCGAAAGATGAAGCAGAACATGAGAAGCATCTACGGACGGTTTTGGAGATACTTCGCAAAGAGAAACTGTATGCGAAGTTTAGCAAGTGCGAATTTTGGCTCAAGAGAGTGGCATTCCTTGGACATGTTGTTACTGCGCAAGGAATTGAAGTCGATCCGTCTAAGATAGAGGCTATCAACGATTGGAAAACACCAACTAACGCGAATGAAGTTCGCAGTTTCTTGGGGTTAGCAGGATATTATAGGAGGTTTATTGAAGGATTTTCTAAGATGGCCGCACCGATGACTCGACTAACGAGGAAAGGAGAACAGTTCCTGTGGAATGAGAAGTGCGAACAAAGTTTTCAAGAACTTAAGCGGAGACTAACCTCAGCTTCAGTTTTGACGATTCCAGATCCGTCTAGAGAATTCGTGATCTATAGTGACGCATCCAAGCAAGGATTAGGATGTGTTCTAATGCAGCAAGGTAAGGTCATCGCTTATGCGTCAAGGCAATTAAAGCCACATGAGTTAAATTATCCGACGCATGATTTAGAACTAGCTGCGGTAGTTCACGCCTTGAAGATATGGCGACATTACCTCTACGGAGGTAAATGTGAGATCTATACCGACCACAAAAGCTTAAAGTATCTATTCACTCAGAAGGAACATAATATGAGACAAAGAAGATGGTTGGAGTTAGTGAAGGACTACGATTGTACAATTCACTATCATCCAGGGAAGGCGAATGTGGTCGCAGATGCTTTATGTCGCAAGGTCAGAGGAGAATTGAATTGCATTTTGACTAAGGAAGACAAATTGGTCAGTGAATTTTCAAAGATGAACCTAGAAGTGGCTACACCGTTAAAACCGGTAGAAGCAAATTTAATGACGTTGTCAGTTCAACCGACCTTGAGAGAGAGGATCAAGGAAGGTCAGGGTCAAGACAATTTCTTGACCAAAATGAAGGAGCGTGTTATAGCTGGAGAAGATAAAGGATTTAGTATATTAGAAGATGGTACGATGTACTACAAGGAAAGAATTTGTGTGCCTGACAATACGGATTTGAAGAAGACGATTTTGGAAGAAGCACACAACACACCATATACTGCTCATCCTGGTAGTACAAAGATGTACCAAGATTTGAAAAGCAAATTTTGGTGGGAAGGTTTGAAGAGAAACGTGGCTGAATTCGTCAGGAGATGTATTATTTGTCAGCAGGTGAAAGCCGAACATCAACGCCCATTTGGTTTGTTAAAATCACTCCACATTCCAGAGTGGAAATGGGAACACATCACTATGGACTTTGTGGTGAGCTTACCTCGATCGGAAAGAGGAAATCAGGCGATTTGGGTTGTGGTTGATCGCCTCACTAAGTCGGCTCATTTCATCCCAGTGAAGATGAACTTCACAATGTATCAGTATGCGCAATTGTATATTAAGGAGATCATAAGGCTGCACGGAGTACCAGTGTCTATAGTTTCGGATAGAGATACTCGCTTCACGTCACGTTTTTGGGAAAGTTTGCAGGAAGCATTGGGAACTAAATTAAATTTTAGTACAGCCTATCACCCACAAACTGACGGTCAATCAGAAAGGACGATACAAATACTTGAAGACATGTTGAGAGCTTGTGTGCTGGACATGGGTAATTGTTGGGAACAGTTACTACCTTTGGTAGAATTCGCATACAATAATAGTTTTCAAGCAACGATCGGAATGGCCCCGTACGAGGCACTTTATGGGAGAAAGTGCAGATCGCCGGTTTATTGGGATGAAGTAGGTGAAAGAAAAATTTTGGGTCCCGAGATAATCGAGAAGACCGTGGGTGTAGTAGAAAAGATTCGTGAAAGGATTAAGACAGCACAAGATCGCCAAAAGTCTTATGCCGACAAGCGAAGGAAGGACCTTGAGTTTAATGTTGGCGAAAAGGTCTTCCTAAAGGTAGCCCCGACTAAAGGAGTCATTCGATTTGGATCGAGGAACAAGCTGAGACCAAGATACGTCGGACCATTTGAGATCCTCGACCGTATTGGAGATTTGGCATACCGTTTAGCATTACCACCGGAATTTTCAGCAGTACATAATGTTTTTCACGTCTCACAGTTGAGAAAATACGTTCACGATCCTAGTCACGTGATCAACTATTCAACGGTGAAAGTGAACAAAGATCTCACCTACGTCGAACAACCAGTTGCGATAATCGACAGAAAGATTATTCCATTAAGGAATAAAGAGAGAGTACTCGTCAAGATTCAATGGCAAAATCACACCGAAGATGAAGCTACTTGGGAGCGTGAAGAAGAAATTCGAACTCGTTATCCCGATTTCCTTATTCACGGTAAGTATAGTATTTTCGAGGACGAAAATTTTTCCAACAGGGGTAGGATGTTGTAATATCCTGAATTTTAGAATAATATTTTATCATGACCTTGTTGGTATACTGGTAATATGAATATTTAGTTTTGGTTCTGGACGTAATATTGAGTAAATGAGAGTAATATGGCGGGTAGTATTTTCTAATATCGTCGAATAATTATTGGTAAGAATGTGACGGTGGCCAACGTTGTATTCTTCGATAAATTATTCAACGAGAATTAGAGAAATTATCCGGACTCTGGAGATATTAGACTAGAATATTGGTGAGTTATTAGTTTTATCGGACGCAGTATGAATTAATCGATTAGTCGAGTTAGAAGACTGAATAACAGATCCGTAATTTATCCGTTTTTAATTGAATATGACATAATTTGACATTATGTCCCAATACCTATTTTAAATAATAATTAAGTTGATTATTAAAACACCTAATTGATTTTTA
Organism: Orobanche coerulescens; assembly: GCA_033398695.1. Classification (NCBI taxonomy): domain Eukaryota; kingdom Viridiplantae; phylum Streptophyta; class Magnoliopsida; order Lamiales; family Orobanchaceae; genus Orobanche; species Orobanche coerulescens. The sequence continues at coordinate 96,090 of JAWKAU010000131.1, read as the reverse complement.
TTTCAACTCACGTCTCTCTCTCTTCTCTCATTCATGATTAATTCTCTCTCTCTCTCTTTATCCCACCTACCCCGGCAGACCAAACACTCTCCCTCCTCCATCTTCTTCTTCGGCCATAACCTGCGATCGGGAGAGAGAGGCGGCGGCGGAGAAGCTCGAGGTGGTGGGCGACACTCCTGGACTCGCGATCTTGGTCGGACCGTTGTGAGGTAGATCACTATCCGTCAGGCGGCGCAAATTGCAGTGCGACGGATGAGTTGCCGCGGCCCGATCGGCGGCTGCGTTCCTTCTTGCACCGGACGGAAAACATGAGTTCTTCATGTCAGGCGTTTTTACGTGGCTAATGATGCTCAGGTAGGCGGAGAGTTGATGTCCGGCCGATGGATTTTCCGACGTAAGGTGGTTGGAGTTTGGTTTAGAATTCCGGCGACCTTCGCTTCTAGATCCAGAGACCGATACATGATTCGGGGTGAGGGTTGTCCGACGAAGATGGTTTCAACGGATCGACTGGTAGTTGACCATGGCGGTTTTCCGGCGACCTGTGGTGCCTTGTGGGTGGTTCGAGCTGGAGTGTTGAGTGACGGAGGATATGAGGTCTGATTTCCGATGACTAACCGAGCTGCGAGTTGTGTGTGTTGGTGTGCTTCTGTGCGTGTGTGTGCGTCTGTGTGTGTGTGCGTATGTGTATGCCAGTGTGTGTGTATATATATAGATATATGTGTGTGTGTGTGTATATATAGATATATGTGTGTGTGTAAGATGTGTGTGTGAGTTGTGCCGTGTGTGTGTGTCCAGTCGGGTGTGTGTGTGTATAATGGTGTTTATGTGTGTTAATATATATATATATATATATGTAGCAAATGTGTGTGTGTGTGAGTTGTGTTGTGTGTGTATGAGTGTTAAATATATATATATATATATATATATATATATATATATATATAGCAGTGTGTTGTATGTATATATATAGATTATATGTGTTCCAGGTTTGTGTGTGTTGATATATATATAAAACAGGTGTGTGTGTGTGAGAGTTTCAGTAAGTGTATGTGTGTATATATATATAGTCATGGTTGCGTGTATGTTTCGTGTTGGGATTATGGACGGGGAGAACATTAGGAGTAGACGAAGGTTTGATAATTTGGTCTTCGAGCGGTTGAGTGTATTTGGACCTATAGAATGAGCCGGAGTTCGGAGTGAAATTTGTGTTCGGAGCAATAATCGAGTTGTGGATTCGGGATAATTATCGTTGGTCGTTTGATCCGATCAATTAATTAAGGGGCGCAATTGAGGTAATATATTAGCCGACTAATTACCTCGAGATTATAAAATATTAAATTGGACCCTTATATTAAGTTGTCTTTTATGTATTTATATTTAAGGTTTGGATTCCAATGGATCGATCGGTGAGCCGTATTCGTCGGGACTTTCAGCATCAATTATCGAGGCAAGTTATTACTTGCACAGTTTATAATATTTAATGAATGGTTTCAGTTTCATTCGTTTATAATTCGTATAGCAATGATTATAATTGTGAACACTGGAGATGTGGGATTGTACGTTGTTTTTCCGATTTTTGGGAATTAAATCATAATGTATATGATTTACTTTTGTTATTGGTATACTTGGGTATCGAGGATACATTATGATAAAGGCGGGGATATGAGTTCTCTATAGTCCGTGATATTTTGGATCGTCGAATATGGAGGATAATCGTCAGTGATGATTTTTGACATCGAGATTGCTCTCGAAGGACTCGGGACAAATACTCTAATCATTTTTGTCATTTTGTGTCGATCATATTGTCATGCATTTGTGCATTGTTGTTGTCGTGCATTGTGTACTGTTGCATTGTGCAGTTGTGCATTGTTGTCGTATGTCCACCACGGGTTGGTCTGACGGGATCATCGTGGGATCTATACTAGCGTGCGCTGGATCATTGGACGGGTTTATCCACCTCGTGTTGGACCGACGGGATCATCGGGGGATCTATGCAGTGAACGCTGGATCATCGGATTACCCATGTGTTGTTGTTGTGCATATGTATATTATGGATTTGCCATAAGTATACGTTGTTATTGTTGTGAGCATATTGACGTTGTCATGTGCATATGTATATTATGGATTTGCCATAAGTATACATTGTTGTTATTGTTGTGTGCATATTGATGTTGTCATATGAGTATGCATTTGTAGGTCTTGTGTTAGGACCATGTCCGTACGATGTATTGATCTGATCTCGGATTAGACCGACATGTTTGTCGTGGTATTGTACATCTCGAGGTATGTTTCGTATTTCCTTTGGTATTCGTCTTTTGATGGACAACCGATTATCGTATTGGGGATTCGTTGATGTTACTCGATGGATTGAATTGGCCAGAGTTGGTATAATTTCCGTATTGCGAGTTATGATAATGTTTTGAGAACTTGGGGTATTGTGGAATACCGCATGATATTTCGGTATTAACTTATCGTGTTGTTCAGGATATGAATTATGGATTTTTGTAAAGATATGGCGGTAAGATTACATTGGTCGTATTCTTACTTAGTATTTTCATTGATATGTAATTGTTAATGTGATGTAATGGTTATCATTGTTGGATATTATGGCTGACCCCGTCGTGGGCTTTATTTTTAGGATTTTGGACTTCGAGCTTGTAGCGGTCGTGAAGAGATGAGCTTCCCGGAGGATACTGGCTAGAACATGTATTCGTGCATTGAGTTTCCTGATCAGTTATTGTATTCCGCTGCTAGAGTATTTGTTAATCAATTGTCTCTTCCGCTGCGTGAGTATTTTTATTGCCCTTTTGGTATCTAGTAACTTAGGTTAATTTGACGATCGTTTTCTAAACTATTTGGTCGATACGTGTAAGCGATAGCTTAACGTATGTTTTTCAAACTGTGAAGTCTTGGCATTTTGGGCCTTGTGGTTTCAAATGAGTTTTTACGACGGTTTTGATAAACGAATTTTATAAGTCTTGTGAATTTTTAAAGTTAGTACCGTCGTTAGCCTCTTGGGCTTTTATAAATGTTCGCGAAAATTTCCTTTAGCCTTGTGGATTCCATATCGGGGCCCACGGCGCTGTAATATTCCCGGATGGCTCTGGGGGTGTTACAGAATATGGTATCGGAGCTTAGGTTGAGAAAACCTAGCCATTCAGGTCGAGTTGGATCGTGTTTTGTCGCATCAGTCGAATTGTCGATTGACAAATTCTAGAGCCTTGAGTTTTTGTTGTTCACTCGGGCTTGTGCGTTATGTGATTTACCAGTGTGGTACTGGGGTTATTGTAAACTTTTCCAAATGGTATTAATGTGTTTCTTCGGATAGAGACATGTGTTCTCGAGTCGAACTGAGTTTGCAAAATGCGTGTTTTGAAAATACCTGTGTCGAGTATTTTTCTAGAGTCGAGACATGTGCCAGTATCACGGGGAATCGTCAGCTTCACGATCTGTAAGTATTTGGATTTTTGAATTGCATCGAGGTTATCTGCAGTTATAATAGTTGATATGTTTTGAGATTTAGAAAGATATTATGCGTCACGATATGAGGTGACAGAGTTGAGACAGGATTGATGATCTTGAGAAACTATGATTTTGGAAATCAATATATTGGTTAGATTTTGGAACGGAATTGTGCATTTGGGGATGATGTCATGGATCATTAAGGAGAACATGTAGTCATGTTAGTACATTTTGAGATATATGAATCGCTTTTGAGAATTTGAAAATGATACTTTTCAAAGGAATGTTTTACGGATGTTTTACGGAAAATGATTTTGGGCCGAGACCCAATGGATTTTGAAATAGTTTTATAACTCAGGACTTGGGGTCCAAGAAGGGTTTTCTACCTTTTAAACTTCTTGTAATGCGGAATGAGATAAGGGCTAAGACCCTAATATTTCAAAAGGATTTTCTATTTTCTAAAACTCCCGAGATTTGTAAAATGCTTTACAAATCGTTTATCTATTTTCCTACTGCTTTTCGCGGTTTTGGTTTATTTGTTCAAATGAAGCTTCTCGAGAAGTATTTCGCTGTGTTGATTTATTTCAATGTTTGTCATAGCACATTTGAGGTGATCCAGGATGGGTTAATGGTTGACGTTGCGAGTCATATGTGGAAAAGGAGTTTTTGGTCGGAGTCTATACATTGGGATTTTGGAACTCTATCGTGTGGTTTTCCCGATGGAATATTAGTGGATATTGGTAACAAGCCGAATTGGTATGCATGAGTATGGATGTGGTCAATCATTTGCATAGTTTTCATTTTAAAACGTCGAAATCGTGTGGATTCGAAGGAAACTGTTATCAAATACTTGGCATTGCGAGCCAGAATAACTTTTCGAAAATTGATTTTGTGGTCTTACCAAAATTTATGTTTTGAGCTATGAAATTTTTGAAAGAACTTTCAAAAATTTGTCTTCGTGACAAGACTATATGATTTCAAACTGGTTTTGAAAATATGACTGATATACATACGCATTTAGAGCATAATGCATATCATGGTGAAGTTATGAGTGTGACTCACGAACTGGATAATACATCAGTATGGTACGATGAAAAAGAGATTTGAACTTTAGTATGGTAGTTTGGTTATCTAGGGATGATCGGTGGATTGATCGGATAAGAGAAATATGTTGCGTGTGGTAGATTCATGCACAGAATGTGATTTGTGTAACGTCTTAAGAATTTTGTTCTTTCGTATATCGGTTTCGGTGGTTCTGTGTTGATCGTGTTGGAGCTTACCATGTAAGGGTATTCTAGGTCATTGTTGCTCCTTCGTTGGTAATATTGGAATTTATCATGTCGATGGTATTCTCGGTTAATTTATTGGTTGATCATTGTTAGTGATCGTATGAGCATTCGGATTTTGTGTCGATGTTTCGGGATTTGTGTCATTGTGTTGGGCAGTTGTTTCTCAGATGTATCGTGAATTATTGATTTTTTTTAGCAGATTGGGACTTGATTGTGTAATCAGGCAGACATGATTTGACACGGATATATTACTTCATACGAAAATGATATATTTTGTTGAGACTCATGGAATTGTGATTGTAAGAGTATTGAGGCTTTGACGTGGAGTCAATTGCGAGTATCACGAGAGATCATCAACTTCACAGACCAGTAAGTATATTGTTTTGGTGATTCGATTGTGACGATGACTGCTTACCGTTGATGATTTTGGATTTTCTGCTTTGGGCACTTGTTTGTGATAAAATGGCAAGTTTCGAGGACGAAACTTATTTTAAGGAGGGTAGTATGTAATATCCTGAATTTTAGAATAATATTTTATCATGACCTTGTTGGTATACTGGTAATATGAATATTTAATTTTGGTTCTGGACGTAATATTGAGTAAATGAGAGTAATATGTCGGGTAGTATTTTCTAATATCGTCGAATAATTATTGGTAAGAATGTGACGGTGGCCAACGTTGTATTCTTCGATAAATTATTCAACGAGAATTAGAGAAATTATCCGGACTCTGGAGATATTAGACTAGAATATTGGTGAGTTATTAGTTTTATCGGACGCAGTATGAATTAATCGATTAGTCGAGTTAGAAGACTGAATAACAGATCCGTAATTTATCCGTTTTTAATTGAATATGACATAATTTGACATTATGTCCCAATACCTATTTTAAATAATAATTAAGTTGATTATTAAAACACCTACTTGATTTTTATTTCAACTCACGTCTCTCTCTTCTCTCATTCATGATTAATTCTCTCTCTCTCTTTATCCCACCTACCCCGGCAGACCAAACACTCTCCCTCCTCCATCTTCTTCTTCGGCCATAACCTGCGATCGGGAGAGGGGCGACGGGCGGAGGAAGCTCGAGGTGGTGGACGATTCTCCTGGACTCGCGATCTTGGTCGGACCGTTGACAGGTAGATCACTATCCGTCTGGGCGGCGCAAATTGCAGGTGCGACGGGGATGAGTTGCCGCCGGCGACTGATCGGCGGCTGCGTTCCTTCTTGCACCGGACGGAAAACATGAGTTCTTCATGTCAGGCGTTTTTACGCGGCTAATGATGCTCAGGTAGGCGGATAGTTGATGTCCGGCCGATGGGTTTTCCGACGTAAGGTGGTTGGAGTTTGGTTTAGAATTCCGGCGACCTTCGCTTCTAGATCCAGAGACCGATACATGATTCGGGGTGAGGGTTGTCCGACGAAGATGGTTTCAACGGATCGACTGGTAGTTGACCATGGCGGTTTTCCGGCGAACTGTGGTGCCTTGTGGGTGGTTCGAGCTGGAGTGTTGAGTGACGGAGGATATGAGGTCTGATTTCCGATGACTAACCGAGCTGCGAGTTGTGTGTGTTGGTGTGCTTCTGTGCGTGTGTGTGCGTCCGTGTGTGTGTGCGTATGTGTATGCCAGTGTGTGTCTTGTGTGTGTGTGTATATATATAGATATATGTGTGTGTGTATATATAGATATATGTGTGTGTGTAAGATGTGTGTGTGAGTTGTGCCGTGTGTGTGTGTCCAGTCGGGTATGTGTGTGTATAATGGTGTTTATGTGTGTTAATATATATATAATAGTAGTGTATGTTTATGTGTGTATGTGTGTTAATATATATATATATATATATATATATATATATAGCAGATGTGTGTGTGTGAGTTGTGCTGTGTGTGTATGAGTGTTAAATATATATATATATATATAGCAGTGTGTTGTATGTATATATATATAGATTATATGTGTTCCAGGTTTGTGTGTGTTGATATATATATATATATATATATATAACAGGTGTGTGTGTGTGTGTGAGTTTCAGTATGTGTATGTGTGTATATATATAGTCATGGTTGCGTGTATGTTTCCTGTTGGGATTATGGACGGGGAGAACATTAGGAGTAGACGAAGGTTTGATAATTTGGTCTTCGAGCGGTTGAGTGTATTTGGACCTATAGAATGAGCCGGAGTTCGGAGTGGAATTTGTGTTCGGAGCAATAATCGAGTTGTGGATTCGGGATAATTATCGTTGGTCGTTTGATCCGATCAATTAATTAAGGGGCGCAATTGAGGTAATATATTAGCCGACTAATTACCTCGAGATTATAAAATATTAAATTGGACCCTTATATTAAGTTGTCTTTTATGTATTTATATTTAAGGTTTGGATTCCAATGGATCGATCGGTGTGCCGTATTCGTCGGGACTTTCAGCATCAATTATCGAGGCAAGTTATTACTTGCACAGTTTATAATATTTAATGAATGGTTTCAGTTTCATTCGTTTATAATTCGTATAGCAATGATTATAATTGTGAACACTGGAGATGTGGGATTGTACGTTGTTTTTCCGATTTTTGGGCATTAAATCATAATGTATATGATTTACTTTTGTTATTGGTATACTTGGGTATCGAGGATACATTATGATAAAGGCGGGGATATGAGTTCTCTATAGTCCGTGATATTTTGGATCGTCGAATATGGAGGATAATCGTCAGTGATGATTTTTGACATCGAGATTGCTCTCGAAGGACTCGTGACAAATACTCTAATCATTTTTGTCATTTTGTGTCGATCATATTGTCATGCATTTGTGCATTGTTGTTGTCGTGCATTGTGTACTGTTGCATTGTGCAGTTGTGCATTGTTGTCGTATGTCCACCACGGGTTGGTCTGACGGGATCATCGTGGGGTCTATGCTAGCGTGCGCTGGATCATTGGACGGGTTTATCCACCTCGTGTTGGACCGACGGGATCATCGGGGGATCTATGCAGTGAACGCTGGATCATCGGATTACCCATGTGTTGTTGTTGTGCATATGTATATTATGGATTTGCCATAAGTATACGTTGTTATTGTTGTGAGCATATTGACGTTGTCATGTACATATGTATATTATGGATTTGCCATAAGTATACATTGTTGTTATTGTTGTGTGCATATTGATGTTGTCATATGAGTATGCATTTGTAGGTCTTGTGTTAGGACCATGTCCGTACGATGTATTGATCTGATCTCGGATTAGACCGACATGTTTGTCGTGGTATTGTACATCTCGAGGTATGTTTCGTATTTCCTTTGGTATTCGTCTTTTGATGGACAATCGATTATCGTATTGGGGATTCGTTGATGTTACTCGATGGATTGAATTGGCCAGAGTTGGTATAATTTCCGTATTGCGAGTTATGATAATGTTTTGAGAACTTGGGGTATTGTGGAATACCGTACAGATATTTCGGTATTAACTTATCGTGTTGTTCAGGATATGAATTATGGATTTTTGTAAAGATATGGCGGTAAGATTACATTGGTCGTATTCTTACTTAGTATTTTCATTGATATGTAATTGTTAATGTGATGTAATGGTTATCATTGTTGGATATTATGGATGACCCCGTCGTGGGCTTTATTTTTAGGATTTTGGACTTCGAGCTTGTAGCGGTCGTGAAGAGATGAGCTTCCCGGAGGATACTGGCTAGAACATGTATTCGTGCATTGAGTTTCCTGATCAGTTATTGTATTCCGCTGCTAGAGTATTTGTTAATCAATTGTCTCTTCCGCCGCGTGAGTATTTTTATTGCCCTTTTGGTATCTAGTAACTTAGGTTACTTTGACGATCGTTTTCTAAACTATTTGGTCGATACGTGTAAGCGATAGCTTAACGTATGTTTTTCAAACTGTGAAGTCTTGGCATTTTGGGCCTTGTGGTTTCAAATGAGTTTTTACGACGGTTTTGATAAACGAATTTTATAAGTCTTGTGAATTTTTAAAGTTAGTACCGTTGTTAGCCTCTTGGGCTTTTATAAATGTTCGCGAAAATTTCTTTTAGCCTTGTGGGTTCCATATCGGGGCCCACGGCGCTGTAATATTCCTGGATGGCTCTGGGGGTGTTACAGATGTAACACCCGCTAAATTTAGAAAATTATTCTTAATTTATTAATTATCTTTTTATAGTAAATATTGAATAATAATTCAATTTAAATTATCAGTTGGGCTTATGATTATGTATTGAGCCCAAATTCATGGATTTCTAATTTAACTATAGACCCAAGTTAATTAATTATCGAGCCCAAATATTATAAGTCCATTTTAATTAATTTTAATACATTCATTTTTTTTGGGCCAACCAACCATTATAATGTTCAGCCCAATTGAAATTTATAATCAATCACTATTAATTCCCAAGCCCAACTCCCATAATTAGTTAAGAGCCCAATGGCCCAACATTCTCTCCCCCCACACACACGATCAAAACAGGGAGTTTCTGCATTTCACACGTTCATCTTAGTGGGAGGTTATGGACATCATGGAGGCGTAGTTATACATCATGGGAGATTGGTTAATCATCTTCTTCTATAAAAACCCACATACAGCCCATTTTCACAAGAACTTTCACACCGACCAAACAGCAGAAATCTCACACACACACACACACCAGAAAATATCATTTACAACAACTATTCTTCGGATTCTTTTCTGTAATCGTTCGATTTGAAGCCGCCCTTCAATCCCTACGGCAATCAACTCTTCATCAGGAAAGGTAAACTCTCTCACAAGTTCATCTCCCTTCTCCCTGCAGAATTTATGGAAGTTTTCCCTGTTCAGATGGTTCCACACTCGATCTCAGTGACATTTCACAAAATCTGAACCACCATTAACCTACCCGGGTCTATCAAAAAAAAAGGTGGGGGAACCAAACCTTTCATTTTCGTCTGAAACCATTTCCAGTCCCTAGTCATGGCCACCTTGTTCCATCGCTCTCAATTCAAACTCGCGGCCAACGAGCAAAACCACCACCACCATTGCTGCGCTCCGCCACCCCATCCAGTCTTATGTCCAAATCAATCCCACTGCCTCGATTCAGGGTGCTACTTTTTTTCCCCTGGACTTCTCAATCGTCTGCTTTCTCTCTCTCCACCGGCGAGCGGCGTCGAGCAAGGAACAGACGTCCGCCGCTCGAGACTAGCTTAACTCTCCACCGCGTCGACGCCTTCAGTCGCATCGTGGAGAGTCGCCGATAGGCCTTGTCGGAGACCACTGCCGTCACTTCCTTCCGCCGTGCGTGGAGTCAGATTTTTGGAAATCTAACTCGGCTTCTTGAATCGAGGCGAATTCAGACACACACCACAATCTTCGCCGCCGCCATCGTTGCAGCGTGAGTCGATCTTCACATCGAGGAATTTTTTTCAGAAACTGCAAGTGAGGGAGAGAACCGGATGGAGAAAAGGGATTTTTTTATCACGCCCTGAAGGATTAGGCTCACTTACATTCCACTCAATTGGGCCACTCATCAGGCCCAAATCCTAATTATCTATTGCCCATTTAATTTCTGAGCCCACATCCATTAATTCTAGACCCCCCAGCCCATTTTATTACTTCTAGTCCAATCCTATTTATTTATAGCCGGATCTGCTCTTACACCAATTCAACACAAATAGTTAAATTTTCAAATCTCAATTAATTATATATTTTCACATATATTAAAATACATGTCTTTAATTGTAGGCTACGAGAATCAAGGGCACGATTAACACGTTCATAAGCATTTCAAGCATTTGCATTCAAGTCATCTCAATTTCAGGTGGGAATTATTACTTGTCAATTTTAATTGCTTTATTTGGACTGTATAGGTGATATGTTATATTTACGATTAACATGCAGTCACATGTTTTTCGTACCAAGTATCAGTTTATGATTAACATGCAGTCACATGTTTTTCATACCAAGTATCAGTATATGTTTACATGCAGTCACATGTTTACATGCTCAAGTTGATATAACAAATATTCATGCTATGCCTCCATTATGTATTGTGATTATTGTTGACTTGTGATGTTCCCACGAGCGATAGAAAGCTCACCCCATTTTTATGTAAAATTTTCAGGTTAATTCGGAATGGAGAGGACGGGTTGTCGAGCAGGCCGACATATGATTAGTGTTATAATTAATTCTTTTAATTCCGCTCAAGTTACTCTGAAACAATTACTTTATTTTTAGTAATTATTTTCCGCTGTCAAATTATACTATCGTATTAGAGACTTGAAATCCTTTCGAGTTCCGCAAATATTTTAGAAAATGTATGTTTAGTAACGACTTGAAATTTCTACAAGTTTTCTCATTATTAATATTTTATTCATAAAATACCTTAGAAAAATCGGGTCGTTACACTAACACATTTGGAAATGTTAATTGCACGTGTGGGAATAATAGTTTCGAACAAAATTTACAAGGATTAAGTCCAGATGTGGAAAGACCACAATAATCCACGGAGTCTGACAAAACAACTCTGAAATTCATTCGGAGGACGGTAGGCTAGATTGAACATGGTAATTTAAAATTGTCGAGAGGATTACAGCTGAATCACCAAAAATGAAAGTCACCCAACACCGAAAATACTAAGAATAGTACCATACTAAGAAAACATTTCGATCCCGAAACTTAGAACAATAAGAGTTGGAAACGTAAAGCAATGAAACGAAAAACGATCGAAGTCACGATTGTTGGAACCAGCAACGATTAAGACACAGTACAAGATCTTCATTCTCCCATACTAGAATCTTCAGAAGGAAACATAGGTTTTCGGGACACTCTCCGGTCACTTGCTCTATTCTCCAATAGGGTAGCATTCTTTGCCAATTCAAAAACTGTCTCACAGTGTTTCTCCCGATGACCTTCACACCTGCACCGGTAACAAGTCAAGAGTGGAAAGGGATAATTTGCACGATCATATCCCTGACGATTGCAGTTGAAGCACCTTATTTTCTTACCAAGAGTCACTGATGCTGGCTTGAGATTCCCAGCGCTCACTCCCGATCGCGAAGACGATGCGTTCGAACGACGTGGGGGTTTGTGAGCCTTAGACTCTTCACCACCCAAAAATTTCCCAGATGTCCTCGGTCTCTTCGCTTCGCTCGTGGGCTCGACCACTGAGGAGATTTCATAGGATATCGTTTGATCTTGATACTTCTTCACTGTAGCATGAATCGTTATCGTACGAACCAGCTCGCCGATTCTATTCCCATCATCACGTCTACGTCCGCCGAGGCTCGACATACTAATGCAGATAATATCGTTCAACAATATTAATTTATCAGTCGTACAATATACCACAATTATCAACACGAGGTTTAGTTAGCATCCTTAGAATAACGGTAATATCGTAAAGCACAAAGTTTTCTGAAGTCAATTTCGAGTCCTTCGACGAGGACGATCATTATATGTATGCACTTAATGAAAACAAATTTTTGAAAAAGAGGGCTAGTCACGTTACGCCCAAGACTTGTAAATACTGTCTTTTATTTCGGAAGAGGAAGTTTTTACAACGACTCTAAAAATTATTTTCGAGTAATGTATAAAAGAAAAATTGAAAATTGAATTGTAACTAATTTGAAATATTTCAAAAGTGTTGAGTCCCAAATACCACAATTTTGAAAATCTTTCCTCTTCTACCAAAATGTTTATTCGAAAGAATTTTCCACCGAGATACATGACCATTTGACATGAAGACATTAAATCATGGCTTTTCACAATGTTAGAAAATTTCAAAGCACCACTTTAAAATATTCGTGATATTACAGCGTCGTGGGCCCCGCGCCGGAACCCACCAGGCTAAATTTTTTTTAAAAAAACGTTCAAAACGCCAAAAAGACCGATGAGGGTAATATTTTCAAATACTCACAAAAGTCATTTATAAAATATCAAATACCGTCAAAACGTGCAAGACCAAAATATCAAAACTCAGTTTAGGGAATCAGTTTTAGGAAATAAAACTGAGATTGCAAGATACCAACAGCCATTTCAAAATACTCACGCAGCGGATAAAATTAACACTCAAAGATTTACTCTAATGAAATGTAGAAACCGATAAATATGCTCGACTTCCGAAGCATACTACATAACCATTTTTACTCGGACCGTATACGCATGCTATATCCTAAAACAATAATATCACCAACAAGTTCCAATCCCTAGTTCACATTAAACACATTAGCACAATATAATCAAATACGTATATAAAGGGACTTACGATCGGGAGACTTACCATCACGGATTGCCTGAAGATGATGTCGGAACCACGATACTAATCACAACTCTAATGTGCGCGACTTACACCGGACATGGACTTGACCCAACATCCTAGGTTTTTCGCAAACCTAAGCTCTGATACCATATCTGTAACACCCCTAGAATCCGACCGGAAATGTTACATGCCGTAGACCCTTATCACAAGGATCTACCAGGCTAAACTCCAAAAGACTACTCAATGATTGACCGACCGGGGTCAAATTAATTGCAAAGTAGACCGACAAGGTCATTAACCAATTCAGAAACTAACGACATTCACATTACAATGAGAATAATAAACTTGAACACAGAAAAGAATGACAACTCAATTTAATAAATGAAAACTACACCCATGCAAGGGTGAATACTCGAACGACAGAGAAATACCGACCAAAATGAAACAAAAGAAAAGACTCTGACTCTGGTGTGATTAGCATCATTATCCTCCATCTCCTTCCAAGCCAATCCTGTGACTGCTCCCGAGCTGCCAAAACCTGAGCGCATAACAGACACCCACCCCCCGAAAACTCGGGGGTTAGCAATCTGGAATTTTTCTAGTGCAAGTACATAATATAAGAGATATACGAACAATAACAACATAAAACTCAACCGCCGCGAAGCCTTAACACAAACCACAAATTTCCATAATCAACACAGAATAGCACTCGCATACACAAGGTGAAAGATAATTATATAGTCATATTCTCTTTACGAAACATAACACCAATGAAACTTTAAACGAGCCCAAGGAGTCAAAAGATCTAGTTTGAAAATCCCTTTTTATAAAAGGAAAAGTATTTTAATAAGAAAGTTTGAAAACATTATTATTGACTCGGGCCGTCTTGGGGTTTTGAAAATCGAATGGGAATACTTTTAGAAAATAACTTCAAAAACTCTCGGGTCCCCGACCCAACATGTGGAAAATAATTTACAAGAAACCAATACAACGTTATTCAGGATCCTCAACCCAATTTATAAGACACTATCACAAGCGAATCATTACAACATCTCACTGGGTTCTCAGCCCAATCCAAATAATATCATCACGAGATCAAATCTCAACATCCTCTCATCGACCCAATACAAAGAATAATCATCACAGTCCAATCAAAGCCACAACCTCTCATTCGACAATTCCTGCTCAAGACCCCTGATTAATTAACCCTCGGAGATCTCGTCAAATATCCTTGGTTTATTAACCCTGATACCAACATTTAAAACAAGTTGAAACAAACTTTCCAGAAACACGAATTGCGGTCTATATCAAGACCAACATTTTAAAGTGAGTTGGAAGAACTTTGATTACGAAAACCATTTGGCAACGGAGTCTTAGCTATCACTCAAATATCCGTTACCAATTAGCCTGCCAGGTGCCTCCCTTGCACACCTGTGCACCGGCGTTCACTCCACTATGTTGGCCGCCCCTTGAACATGTCAACGCGCCGGCGATCACTCCCTCAAGAGCCGCCCCTTGCACACGCATTAGGTAACACCGATGTTCACCAATCATATGGAGCCGCTCATTGCATCGTACACCAGGCCGGAGTACACGCCCCGCCCTCAGAGGTTCCCGGATACGACGTCTCTCACAACAAGTATTCACAATGTTTCAAACATCAAGCATACAGTCAATCATTGCAACAATTATCAAATCAGTACACCAATTCACATAATTTATCCGTCAGTCCACGACTACACAAATAAACAACAATACACACGTTATTAATCAAGACTCAACACAGTATGTCTTCGGTAAAACCAACCAACACTACACATATATCCTTATATCGCAACTCAACCGAATATATATATATATAACCTTACTATATTATATCTATAAGTGTAGCTCATCCATCAATCCAAGTTGAGTACGTCAACTAGTCTTAGCATTCATCTCTCGGCATTCACCGACATAGACATATATATCAATATACGTATATACATACATATATTTAACATATAAATATATATAAATCTATATTTCTATATATATATATACATATATATATATATACATATATACATCCGCATAAATTCATACACTTCGACAACAATGATTTCACGTAGTTACAAATCGTATGTCAAGGTACTTGCCTTGGTAATCTCTCGCGAATACTCCGAAAATACGGTTCATTGGAAAAATCCGGAACTCCAATGAAAACGACGATCGGAAAGGCTCAACACCATATTTTCGTAGGGAATTCGTCCCTAATATCCTATCATGAAATAAACAATAAATCACACGAGGAAAAACATCACAAAACGACCGAATCTCCCTCTGCGGCATTTTCCCGAACACCTTGAAGGTGTCAATTGAAAACTCATATAAACGATGAATCTGACATGACTAAACCGTGGAAATATGATAAAATTGATAGAATACAACTTAATCTACAATTATCCATCAGTAATCTAAGTTCATATGGTTCGAACGGACGAAATCTATCAAGATCCCCAAATTTCCCAAAGTTTAGATTTTAGGAAAAACTAACCTTGATTCGATCGATTGAAGGATGTTATGGAATGATCAATCAATGATATGAACTCAAGAACTTCATGGATTTGTTGTTCAACAACATGTCTCCTCGCTCTCAAAATCTCTGGCCACGGAAAAGAAAGATGGGAAATGAAAAATGGTTGGACAGGGCTGCTCGGTCAAATATATAGGCAGGCCGCCCTAGCGTGCGCTAGGGTGCCGGCAGCGTGCGCTAGTGGGCCGGACATGGTCCAGTCCAGAGCCTCCTGGACCGATCCCCCCGCCCAGGTAGCGCGCGCTGGCTACCGAGCAGCGTGCGCTACGTCTGCCGGTTAGCGCGCGCAGCGACCGGCCGTAGCGTGCGCTACCCGCCAACCCTCCGGAGTCCAGAACCTCAGGTGCCCCACTGCCCGGCCCAGGTAGCGCGCGTTGGATGCCGCATAGCGTGCGCTATGCCTGCCGGTTAGCACGCTGATCTCTGGCGATGGCGTACGCTATGCCGGTCCCGCGCTGTCCGGGCCGGGCCACCGCCGTGCCGGTTCCTCCCGCAACCAGTCAATGGTTGTGATTGTATTATTCGAATCATTAGGTTCGGGATTTGTCGGTTCCTAGCGATCGTGAGGGATATAAATGTTGCTAAAAAGTGTTGCATTAGTCTATTGTAACACCTTAAAAATGTTACTAAAATAGATCAACTGTTACAAAAAGTGCAATTGTAATATTACAAAATATGTTGCAATAAGTACACAAAATGTTGCAATAGAGAGCATAGGCAACGCCAGTAAATGTAACACCGAATTTTGGCCAAAACGTTACATAAACATCTACTGTAACATTTATAGGGTCTAAGAATACACTTTTGTGGGCTTGCAATAGGTCATATATGGTGTAGTGTCGAACCGACTCACCCTCGATTCGTCAGACGGATTTCACTCTGGGACAGTCAATGACGGAATCGAATGGTTGTCATAGGTATTCGTGAACCTTCAACTTGAGGATTTAGTGGAGATGTGCTTGTGACGTTAAGATTTTCATTAGCCAAGATAGCAGGTTCTACTAAATGCCAAGATAGGATTCTTTCTCTTGTTAGTGAACGGGTATATATCTATGCGGTTATTGGCAGATGAGATCATAAGTCTTTGGCCAAAGCATTGGAGCTAGTTGTATTAGATAGACGAGAGCTCAGTGATCTCGATTTGCATTAACTCATGCATAACGTCAAGTACAGATAGGGTTTGACTGACCGTGACCCTATAACTTGATCGGGACATTTGAGAGAAGGGTTTATACGTTTACTGGTATTCACGACAGAATGGTTCTTGAATGATCCCTATCATTATTTCTCAGTAAGGTTATAGTGTAGGCTGCGAGGCTGTCTAGGTAGTGCTATAACTCTTTGGTTTCTCCCATTGCTTACTGAGACGAACCTAGCTAGTCGCGCATTAGGGACACAACAGATTACTTTGAGCTTATTCTCTCTTGATTAAATTTTAGACATTAGATGTCTACTTTAATTTATTGATAAATTAAATCGGTTCGTTGGGATTCGGTGCCTAAAACGAAGGCCCAGTGGAAACGGTAAAACAAAAATTAATTCGATCCGAATCCCTACGAGGATCGATCGAGCTACGTATATACGAATATAATACGAAACACAAGATATACGAGAAAACTTACCCTTGTAGTCCATTGATTAAATGGTATCCTTCTCTTGAGCTATTCCCCAAGCTTTAAATTGCTTTCCCTACGATCCAATCCGCTCCAAGCTCTTGGATGATCCAACGCCGAAAATACCGCGTCTCTATTTACCACGCGGCGGAGAAACGACCGGAACGACTAAACCTCGTTATCCTTCAAGGATATGGCTAGAACAAGGTTATAGAAGCTTTGTTTGTGATTATAACACTCTAAGTGTATTGATCACACACTCTATTTTATTTCTCACTTTTACTTCTCGATTTTCCTCCAAGAAAAATCAAGAACTTGTGAAGAAAAATGGAAGAAGACTTGGAGAAGATGATGAAGACTTCGAGAGAAGTTTTCTCTCTCTATCTCTCTCTCTCTCTCTCTCACTCTCACGTTGGAAACCAATTGTGTATTGAGTGATTGTCTCCTCTTTCCTTTTTTATTCAATTCCCCACATGTAACAACTCATGCTAATGAGAATCAACCCCACCAATACAATTATCATCCATTAAAGAATGGAGACAAGAGTCCAAAAGGAAGGTGGGTGGAAATGGGGTCGGCCCATATAGAAATCGGACGAGTTCGGTTCGTTTCGGACTCCCGTGAGTCCAAGCAGATAAACTCCGATTCCGCTCCGATGTATTTATATCATTTAATTAATACAATTAATTAAACATATCAAATACAAAATAACATAATTAATTTCTCCAAGAAATAATTATATTCATGAATTAAATTAATCACCTAGTAATTTATTTAATTCATTAGGCCGTAAATCAATTTATCCAATAAATCGATTTAAACATCCAATGTCCCAAATTTAGATATCCAATATCTAATATTCATAATGAGAGAATAAGCTCGATTCATTCTGTCGTTAATTCTATTGCGCGACTCGGTAGGTCCGTCTCAGCCAGCAATGGGAGGAACCAAAGAGTAGTAGCACCACCTAGCCAGCCTGGCGGCCTACACTGTACCCCAACTGAGAATGAATGATTGGGACCATTCAAGAACCATTCTGTCGTCAATACCAGTATACGTATAAACTCTTCTTTCAAATGTCCCGATCAAGTCATAGGGTCACGGTCAGTCAAACCCTATCTGTACTTGATGCTATGCATGAGTTAATGCAAATCGAGATCATCGAGCTCTCGTGTATCTAATACAACTAGCTCCAATGCTTTGGCCAAAGACTTATGATCTCATCTGCCAATAACCGCATAGGACATCTAACCCGCTCACTAATGGGAGAAACAATTCTATCTTGGTATTCAATAGGACCTATTACTTGCCCATCAAGATGCACGTCGAGGTTGACCCCCGCCTTCCAGTTTACAGGGTCGAACTACTCTAATGAAAATCTTGGCGTCACAAGCACATCCCTACTAAATATTCAAGTCGAAGGTTCACGAATACCTATCACAACCTTTCGATTCCGTCATTGACTGTCCCGGAGTTAAATCCGTGTGACGAATCGAGGGTGAGTCGGTTCGAGTATACTAATCCAATTAGCATACCTATAACGTGTGCTCCCACTAACCATTAGTGTTCGACAGGCACTCTCCATGTCAAAGAACACGTCATACAAGTCTTTGCATAAACTTAACGCCCAGTCAAGTTTCATCGACTTGCGAACGATTAAGTATTTGATCTATAAACCTTTCCAGTGCTGACCCCCTTATCCAATAAGGAGTGGAACGTTTTGCTCTCAAATACACGGACTAGTTTCTATATGTATATTTACGAGTAAGGAATGCCAGTAACTACGAGTAAATAAAGAAACATCCATTGCCCTATATTAATGATTTACATAATTACAAGTACAATGCCCTCACTCAACAACCTCTGAGTGGCATTCGAGGGTATACTCCTAACAATCTCGCACTTGCACTCAATGCCACATACTATGGTATCTAATACCCATGTTTTCCAGGTGACGCTCCAAGCTAATCTGAAAAAGTGGCTTGGTCACTGTCGGTCAATAGTTTAAATGAAGCAGAAAATAACATTACACGGTTTTAAACATAATCGGACAACAAAAGACTTGGGGCCCCAAATTAGTATCCTTTGAACCCTTCGCCATCACCATGCTCTTCCCGTGCCTTGCCTTTTCCTCGACCTAAAATACAACACAAGTATTTCGCCCAAACCACAGGGTCAGATATACATGATAATAATTCTCAAGATATTATACAATTCACATATACTAGATCTCAAATAAACATCCCGACTATTGAACATACCCCTCGGCCGAATGAACAATCAGTCACAAACCGTCGAACATATCCAATAATACATTGACTATGAACGACCAAACAATATGGATCAATATGGACATCACGGTACACCCGATCCAGAAATGTGTCCGTGCACATGTCCACCACGTATACAAAATCCAATATATACTTGTGACAATGTACCTAATTAGCCTCACGAACTACGTCTCGTGTGCACAGTCTAATACGGAAACTTCCACGTATGACTATATATGTGCCTGGCTAAAAATCCTACACAATAACCAATCGACACGCAGATATGATTCCATATATGTCACGATACACCATGACAATGAATTCAATAAATCACATATCCGATTAAGGATCAAGAAACTCACCGAAGTGACAATAAAGATCAGCGAGATTAATGTTTCAAATGTGATGAACTTTGGGAATGCAAATCCCGTGATGAAAAATGGAACACATCAAGAACAATATCAAACTACGGATCACAGATTCATAAGTGCTTCATATACACGAAACGTATAACCATCACAAGAATTCAATCATCATTATAACCAAGCAAGATAACTTGCCTCAATTCCATAGGTGAACGATAGTCCTTCTCCAAATGATCAAACGGACGGTATCCTCGATTAAATACTCAATTGAACAAGCAACCTTGAATGAAATGTAATTCATTCAATAATATATTCACATAATATTGACATCAATTAGTAGGAAACGACGCCTGAACCAACCCGAATAATTCATTCTACTCAAATGGACATTCTACCGATTATTGCTGAATTTCAATACATATGGTTTGTATTCCACAATCGGATTACTATACTAAATGTCCTTTTAATACTCCTGTTATCACTATAAACAAGTTTATGCATTAAACACCTCTAATTCACTATTAACAATCGGTTTTAACCAAATTCTTTAACTTCTACGTCTTTCATTACACAATGATCATTGTGAACTAACATTATCACCAATAATCAATAATATCTTCCTAAGAACATTATCAACTTATTAATATGGTGATCAACATATACCTAAGGTATCGACACAACCGATTATCATGAATGTATAAGAGTTATAGTTGTGTTCATCAAAACCCTTTATCGACTCTCAAAGACCTTGCTAAGCCGAAACAACAATGGTGTTATGTCTTTTAAGATTTCTGGACCAAGAGCAACATCATTCCTAATCTCTAACAAAGTTCTTCCCAAGGTAGGAAATATACCTAACATGGTGTTTTAACACTTCTATGATATTAATTCTATTGATTAAACTTAAATACGATGAAGCTAAATGATTATCCTTGTTCCACTGACGTCAATACATCCAGCAAGATGGTTATGATTCTTATAAACATGGTCACTATCATTATAACATCAAGGACATCTTCAATCCAAACCTCTAATTACCATATTCATCAAGAAGTGTTAAAAGCTTAACTACAAACATGTTTTACTTGATTAATTCAACACTAGGTATAGTATACCATATCACTAACATCATAACTACGAAAATATAGAGGAGAATCGCACAACAAACCTCCAAAAACGAAGAACAACCCCGAAAACTACAAGAACGCACTCCAAGCTTCAAGAACACCTTCTAAACTTCAAATCAATGAGCTCCACTCCAAGATACAAGGCTCAAAAACAAGTTGGAAGAGGGTAATATCGGTCTAGGGAGGTAGGGGGCAATATCTGGAGAGAAAATCGGGTTTGGGTTATGAAGAAATGAAAGATACAACCTGTATTTAAATAGAATGTATAATAGTAACGTACATTATCGTAAGAAATTAGCGTACGCTAACCCCTATTAGTACGCTAACCCGAAAGCGTTACGTACGTAACCATCCTACAGAGGCTACTGCCTCGACTCACACACGCCATTACATACCCTAAATGTAACACCCCCAAATCCTATTAGGTCATTACAGTGCCGTGGACCCCACACCAGGAGATCCACCAGGCGAACACGACAAAAATACAACAAACTGACCAAAAGGAGAATCTCAGTCCCTACTATGACATCCGACATAATATTCTGATATGGAATTTCAACGACAAAAGTGGGCCTACATGGCCAAAATAAAAATACAACAACATCCACGAGCCTTACTCGGGCAAATGACAACAACTGAACAAAAATGGAGTACTACAAATTGTCTGACTGACATGAACACCAAAACATATTGGACTAGTATTGCTCGAATGCCTCGTCGCCATCGTCATGCCCCTGTGTCTCAACTCTCTCCTCGCAAGCACCTAAAACATGAAAACATGTTCCGCCCCCACGGGGTCAGTCATCCAGATAATGAATATCAAATACATGTACAACATGGTATGCATCCATAGGCAAAATGAACAGTACAACAATGGTAATACGAGATGCTCAAAAACCAAAGTAAGAATCGAGCATTCGTGAAACACTATGCCCGCGGCATACGATCAGTACCTGCTCAACAAGTTAGAACACAAGTGCCCAACAACGAATCATCAATATAGAACACAACAATGAACTACCCGAAGGTAAACCAAACCAGAACTGAAATAAATACGAATCACAATGCCCGAAGGCTCTAATGGAAATACCAATACATCACAATGGCCTGAAAGCCACTCAGCTGAAGCTTCCACAATAACACAATGGTCTGAAAACCACTCAGCTCGTAGCTGCCAATCATCACAATGGCCCGAAGCCAAAACAGCCCGAAGCTGTATCATCTGAGGGCCGAAGCCACAGCACGAAGCCATATCACAATGAGGACCGAAGCCACGACACGAAACCGTATCACAATGAGGGCTGAAGACACGACACGAAGCCATATCACAATGAGGGCCGAAGCCACGGCACGAAGCCGTATCACAATGAGGGCCGAAACCACGGCACGAAGCCGTATCACAATGAGGTCATCCAATGACCGTGACCTGCTGAATCGCAGGTGCTGGGAAACCAACCGCGAAGGTTCAAGCCCCAGACTTACCCATAATGAGATCACCCAGTGACCGTGACCTACTGAACTGTAAGTGTTGGGAAACCAACTGCGAAGGTTCAAGCCCCAAACTTACCCATCGAGCACTAGCCGAGACTAGCCTTCAAAACACAATTAATCACAAATGGCAACGATCCCAAGATTACCAAATTCACAAGAATAATAGTGTGCTGCCTTGAGTCGGCCTACACGACAACAATAACTCACAGATGGGCACCGTCCTCGGTGGTCCCAATTCAAATACCTCGACTGCCTTAGGAATGGCCAATCGAATAAACAACGAAACAACAGATGGAAATTATCTTCGACAATCCCAATTCAATACGTCGATTACCTTAGAACGGTCAATCGATAACAACAACACAACGGATGGGAATTACCTTCGATAATGCCAATTCAATACGTCGATTACCTTAGAACGGTCAATCGATAACGACACAACGGGTGGGAATTACCTTCGATAATCCCAATTCAATACGTCGATTACCTTAGAATGGTCAATCGATAACAACAAAAGGATTAGAACAGATGTCCCGGTGCCTTGAATCGGTTTTTGACGACAGAGATGATAATCGAACACGTCAATGCCTTCACTCGGGCAATCACAGCATCAATAGCAAAATACCAATATCAATGATCATAACAATGTCTTAAACCGACATCAATATCAACAACAACAACTGATACATCGATACCGCGAACCGGCTATCGACAACAACATCAACAACGAGTATCTCAAAGCCCTGAACGGCTTTAATCGGACAACAACAACATTTGGCATAATTTGCCGAAAGGTATCGTATCAAACAACCCCCTTGATATCAACAAAATCATAGAGAGACCAAGTCTCGAAATGATACAACACATTCATACACATACATGATAACATTAATCTCATTGACTAGTACAAGTATAAAACTTTCCTCAAACCGAAGGCGAGAAAGTCCTTCCACGATCAATGTCCTCCCACGAAACGACGAACGGCGCCTTCCGATGATCACAAACACTCGAACAACCTTGAATGAAATAAAATTCATTCAATAACACAAAAATCAATAGAAAACAACACCAAGGAAAACCCGATTCAATCATGAATCGATTGGACTCCACAAACGAATACCATAGTCCTCAACTATGAATTCTAACATCCTCCAACACCTCAATGATTGATATGATCAAATGTTCTTAACACTTGCAAAAATAATTCAACAAGAATCACTTAAGAACATCATCAAATTGATCCTCCTACAATGATAATATCATCAATATTATCACTAACACCTGAAGAACATCATCAACACAACAAGCATGATGTAAACACGATAATCAATCACCAATTCATCATGAATTTGGATTAATCAACAAGATTAAATCAACCATTGCAAGATTATGATAATCATTACATAATTCATCATAATCCTATCTCAAAATGGTTAAGAAACACAAACAACAACATCAATCATATTAAGACTATGTTAATCATATAACAATCTTATAATCCTACCTAGACATGATTAAAACCTCCAAACATCCTAAAACATCAAGAACAACTCCTCCTCAAGACACAATCATCATGTTCTACATCACAAGTTGTAAAAACTCATCAAGAATCATGATATACTTCAACAATCACCAACTATACGAGGAAAACAACAACAACATCATCATATTCGAAAATCACTTGAAGAACAAGAGATTAAGAGAACTTACCAATGAAGAACAAGAAGAACTCTCCAAACACCAAAGGAGCACCAACTAGATTCCAACTCCAAGCTCCAAATCAAGTTATGATGATCAAAAACATGTTGGAAGAGGCTAAATATCAAGAACAAGTCCAGAGGGATGGTTCTAGGGAGAGAAAGGAAATTTTGGTTCGTGAAGAAATGAAATACGAAACAAAGATATATAAACTGACAGGCTCATTACGTACGTTATACACCAAGCCTAACATACGTAAGGACTATTATGTATGCTATATCAGTAGCTTAACGTATGTAATACTAGTCCAGAACCGACTGACCAAGAATGTGAAGACCTTACGTACGTAAACAACCACCTTTTATGTAGGTTAACAAGCTGCATGAGTTACGTACGTAGATCTCACCTCCTAACGTACGTAAGGATCCGTTGACTGCAATAGTGAGATCTGATCGAAAGATACCCGACCCTACCAGCCGAAAGTTAACCACGAGGAAGGTTCCTACAACCGACCACTCATTACGTACGTAACCATATAGGATTACCGTATGTAATACCCATCCATAGTGTACGTAATGTTGCACATGTAGCGTACGTTATGGTTAGTATACTTAGCCAAAATCCAAACTCTCCAAGCAACACCCAAATGACGAAACAATACTGACGACAAGTATAAATATTTCGATCCCGAAATATCCCAATACAATATACATTGTATTAGTCCAAAACAACAATACTTGTACAATTCCAAATGAATACGTACAACTCAACAGTGAAACGAAAAAAAATACCCCCGGATATTACATACTCTCCTCCTTAAAAAGAGTTTCGTCCCCGAAACTCAGGGTGCACAACTCGGGGTACGAACTATCCATCAGTATCTGAAAACAACATCTCCAGGAATACTCCTCAATACGAACAACTCCGTCTGACTAACTGGGCCAACCCCTCGGGTCCCCGCGTGTCCCCTGCCCGAACACGGAGAAAACCAAGTGATAAGAACACTCAACCCAGTGCGAGATCAGTCGAATCATAACTCCTCCGCCAGAGACCAGCCAGAAAGTCGTACCACCCGCATGACTCGTAACACCGGCGTACACACCCCGCGGGAGCTGCCCATTGAACATGTCTACAATCATCGTTGTACACTTCCCCATTATCGTCGGCATCGGATGCCCATGCAAACACTGACTCATGCCACGCAAATATAATAACAACACAGACATAGTCCTCGGGACCATATCAATCGCACGCCCAAGTCCTCACGAGTTGACGTCCCGAAAGAGAAACGGTCGCATAAGTCACACCTCCGGCCGAACTCTGATCCATTTCGGCATCCGCACGCGTATAAATATGAGATTCTGGGTTCTGGCTCGATCTGCAGCCCTTACCCCCTCTGCCACATCCTCGGATTCCTCTTTCCATACTGAAAGAATAATGTTCGATCATGATCATAACTCAAATACGTTTCAACGGCCAAATCAGAATGCTAAGTCAATAGCCAAACACGAGTATACGTACTCAACACAGTCACATCAATCATGCTAATCATAGCCAATATAGATCTCAAACGTTCCAAAATAACTAATCATGAGTGAATCATAACACAAATGTTACATACAAGTTTCAACAGAACATGTATAATCAATGACATAATGAATGTATGAACATAAATAGAATCGAGTCCTTACACAGGTCATACGAAGCTTCGAGGTCTTGCGATACTAGTCTTCACCGATAACGACTCGATGAAAGAATGACTCATACGGTCGTCCAACTATCACGACTCACAAAACCCGACTGTCCAGATTGTCATAACCTGACAGCCCCATTACTACCGCGTTAGTAGAGCCACATAACTCACATATCAGGGTATCTCACAACCCAATTCTCTGATACCATCTTCTGTAACACCCCCAAATCCCATTGGGTCATTACAGTTCCATGGACCCCACACCAGGAGATCCACCAGGCGAACACGACAAAAATACAACAAACTGACCAAAAGGAGAATCTCAGTCCCTAATATGACATCCGACATAATATTCCGATATGGAATTTCAACGACAAAAGTGGGCCTACATGGCCAAAATAAAAATACAACATCCACGAGCCTTACTCGGGTTACAAAAATGGAGTACTCCAATCTGTCTGACTGACATGAACACCAAAACATCTTGGGCTAGTATCGCTCGAATGCCTCGTCGCCATCGTCATGCCCCTGTGTCTCAATTCTCTCCTCGCAAACACCTAAAACATGAAAACATGTTCCGCCCCCACGGGGTCAGTCATCCAGATAATGAATATCAAATACATGTACAACATGGTATGCATCCAAAGGCAGAATGAACAGTACAACAATGGTAATACGAGATGCTCGCAAATCAAAGTAAGAATCGAGCATTCGGGAAATACTATGCCTGTGGCATACGATCGGTACCTGCTCAACAGGTTAGAACACAAGTGCCCAACGGCGAATCATCAATATAGAACACAACAATGAACTACCGGAAGGTAAACCAAACCAGAACTGAAATAAATACGAATCGCAATGCCCGAAGGCTCCAACGGAAATACCAATACATCACAATAGCCTGAAAGCCACTCAGCCGAAGCTGCCACAATAACACAATAGTCTGAGAACCACTCAGCTCGTAGCTGCCAATCATCACAATGGCCCGAAGCCAAAACAGCCCGAAGTTGTATCATCTGAGGGCCGAAGCCACGGCACGAAGCCGTATCACAATGAGGGCCGAAGCGACGACACGAAGCCGTATCACAATGAGGGATGAAGCCACGACATGAAGCCGTATCACAATGAGGGCCGAAACCACGGCACGAAGCCGTATCACAATGAGGGCTGAAGCCACGGCACGATGCCGTATCACAATGAGGTCATCCAATGATTGTGACCTGCTGAATCGCAGGTGCTTGGAAACCAACCACGAAGGTTCAAGACCCAGATTTACCCATAATGAGATCACCCAGTGACCGTGACCTACTGAACTGTAGGTGTTGGGAAACCAACCGAGAAGGTTCAAGCCCCAAACTTACCCATTGAGCACTAGCCGAGACTAGCCTCCAAAACACAATTAATCACAAATGGCAACGATCCCAAGATTACCGAATTCACAAGAATAATAGTGTGCTACCTTGAGTCGGCCTACACGACAACAATAACTCATGGATGGGCACCATCCTCGGCGGTCCCAATTCAAATACCTCGACTGCCTTAGGAATGGCCAATCGAATAAACAATGATATAACGGACGGAAATTATCTTCGACAATCCCAATTCAATGCGTCGATTACCTTATAACAGTCAATCGATAACAACGACACAACGGATGGGAATTACCTTCGATAATCCCAATTCAATACGTCGATTACCTTATAACGATCAATCGATAACGACTCAACGGATGGGAATTACCTTCGATAATCCCAATTCAATACGTTGATTACCTTAGAATGGTCAATCGATAACAACGAAAAGATTAGAACAGATGTCCTGGTGCCTTGAATCGGTTATCGACGATGGAGATGATAATCTAACACGTCAATGCCTTCACTCAGCCAATCACAGCATCAATAGCAAAATACCAATATCGATAACAATGATCATAACAATGTCTTAACCCGACATCAATATCAACAACAACAACTGATATATCGATACCACGAATCGGCTATCGACAACAACATCAACAACGAGTATCTCAAAGCCCTGAACGGCTTTAATCTGACAACAACAATATTTGGCATAATTTTCCAAAAGGTATCGTATCAAACAACCCCCCCTGATATCAACAAAATCATAGAGAGACCAAGTCTCGAAATGATACAACACATTCATACACATACATGATAACATTAATCTCATTTACTAGTACGAGTATAAAACTTGCCTCAAACCGAAGGTGAGAAAGTCCTTCCACGATCAACGTCCTCCCACAAAACGACCAATGGCGCCTTCCGACGATCAAAAACACTCGAACAACCTTGAACGAAATACAATTCATTTAATAACACAAAAATTAATAGAAAACAACACCAAGGAAAACCCGATTCGATCACGAATCGATTGAACTCCAAAAGTGAATACCATAGTCCTCAACTATGAATTCTAACATCCTCCAACACCTCAATGATCGATATGATCAAACGTACTTAACACTTGCGAAAAAAAATCAGCAAGAATCACTTAAAAACATCATCAAATTAATCCTCCTACAATGATAATATCATCAATATTATCACTACCACCTCAAGAACATCATCAACACAACAAGCATGATGTCAACACGATACTCAATCACCAATTCATCATGAATTTGGATTAATCAACAAGATTAAATCAACCATTGCAAGATTATGATAATCATTACATAATTCATCATAATCCTATCTCAAAATGGTTATAATCTCCCCAAGAAACACAAACAACAACATCAATCATATCAAGACTATGTTAATCATATAAAAATATTAACATAATCCTACCTAGACATGATTAAAACCTCCAAACATCCTAAAACATCAAGAACAACTCCTCCTCAAGACACAATCATCATGTTCTACATCACAAGTTGTAAAAACTCATCAAGAATCATGATATACTCCAACAGTCACCAACTATACGAGGAAAACAACAACAACATCATCATATTCGAAAATCACTTGAAGAACAAGAGATTAAGAGAACTTACCAATAAAGAAAAAGAAGAACTCTCCAAACACCAAAGGAGCACCAACTAGCTTCCAACTCCAAGCTCCAAATCAAGTTATGATGATAAAAAACAAGTTGGAAGAGGCTAAATATCAAGAACAAGTCCAGAGGGACGGTTCTAGGGAGAGAAAGGAAGTTTTGGTTCGTGAAGAAATGAAATACGAAACCAAGATATATAAACTGACAGGCTCATTACGTACGCTATACACCAAGCCTAACGTACGTAAGGACTATTACCTACGCTATATCCGTAGCTTAACATACGTAATGCTAGTCCAGAACCGACTGACCAAGAATGTGAAGACCTTAACATACGTAAACAACCACCTTTTACGTAGGTTAACAAGCTGCATGAGTTACGTACGTAGATCTCACTTCCTAACGTACGTAACGATCCATTGACTGCAATAGTGAGATATGATCGAAAGATACCCGGCCCTACCAGCCGAAAGTTAACCACGGGGAAGGTTCCTACAACCGACCACTCATTACGTATGTAACCATATAGGTTTACCGTATGTAATACCCATCCATAGCGTACGTAATGTTGCACATGTAGCGTACATTATGGCTAGTATACTTAGCCAAAATCCAAACTCTCCGAGCAACACAACGACGAAACAATAC
Organism: Orobanche coerulescens; assembly: GCA_033398695.1. Taxonomy (NCBI): domain Eukaryota; kingdom Viridiplantae; phylum Streptophyta; class Magnoliopsida; order Lamiales; family Orobanchaceae; genus Orobanche; species Orobanche coerulescens. The sequence goes on along the minus strand of JAWKAU010000131.1, from coordinate 66,610 downwards.
TGACGACAAGTATAAATATTTCGATCCCGAAATATCCCAATACAATATACATTGTATTAGTCCAAAACAACAACACTTGTATAATTCCAAATTAATACGTACAACTCAACAGTGAAATGAAAAAAAATACCCCCGTATATTACACTAAAAACTAAGAATTACATATGTTAATGCCAGTTGACTTTGACCATCTCGACAGTCCAACACCCTTCACGTCCATGGCCATACACGGGAGGAAGTCAACCGATGCGATCTGATTCCCTCCTAACATACGCAACGGCTAACATGTCACATACGTTAAGACACAGGCTTAACGTACGCTAATCTAACTATGTAGCGTATGCTAACACCACCAGAACAGGTCAAAAAATGCAATTCTCCAATTAAAATCTAACCATCAAACATAAAATGAACAACAACAAAAAGTATGAGCAATTCAATTCTATAACATCTCAACATTATGATCATTATACTAAATGCGACGATCCACGACATTCAAATTATCCGAGTAATACAACAATAGATAAAAATTACAGTTGGGTATTACAGTATTCCATATTAATATCATCATTACTACGAAAATAGAGTAAAATTGTACAACATACCTCAAGAAATGAAGAACAAACCACCAAAACTACAAGAATGCACTCTAAAATTCCAAACACTAAGCTCCAATCCAAGATGAAAGGCTCAAAGACAAGATGGAAGAGGGTAGTATCGATCTAGGGAGGCACAGGGATGATAGTTTGAAGAAAATATCAAGGTTGGATCGTGCAAAATTAAAGACTAGATCTGTCTTTTTATAAACTGCACTTCCATTACGCACGTTATCGAAGACAGTAAAATCGTACGTAAGCCCCCTTTACGTACGCTAACACATAGTCTGTTACGTACGTAATAAGCCTCCAGAGGCAACTCCCTCAAAACACCTACATCCTTACGTATGTTGCCAGAAAAGCGTATGTAAGCTCTCCAGCATTACGTACATTATAGCATAAGCATAACGTACGTAATGTACATTGGCCTAACTCGAAAGGCCAACATATTCAGATCCTGCATGGTCCCCCATGCCGAAAGTTGAGATCGGATCAGATTCTCTGCATTACGTATGTAAGATTCTGCCCATTATGTACGTAAGGCCAAGAACATAGCGTATGCTAAGTTGGAGCAGTAGCGTACGTTAGGTTCTAAAGACTTAGCCAAAAATGCAACACTCTACAACCCAACTAACGATCGAACACCGAACGGATGAAAATAATCATTAATTCGATTCGGATATATCTAAACATCAATAATCATTATACTAAATGCAACGTGATTCAACGATATTCAAATTATCTGAGTAGTACAACAGTAAAAGAAGAAAAAATTATAGTCGAATATTACATACTCTCCCCCTTAAAAGGAGTTTCGTCCTCGAAACTAAGGGGTAAACAACTCGGAATATCTCTCTTGCATGATATCCTCGGTTTCCCACGTAGCCTCTTCGATTCCGTGTCGTGACCACTGAACCTTCAGTAGGGGAATCGTCTTGTTCCTCATTTGTTTGACCCTCCTCTCGAGTATCTGTACGGGACGTTCCTCGTAAGAATGATCATTGGCTAACTCGACCTATTCGAACTGAAGTATGTGGATCGGATCAGCAACATAGTTCCTCAACTTGGAGACATGAAACACGATTTGAATCCGACTCAAAGCTGGTGGTTTCGCCAGACAATAGGCTAGATTGCCTACACGTTCTAATATCTTAAATGGTCCAATATACCTCGGACTCAGCTTGCCTCTCTTCTCAAAAAGAAAACACCTCGAGTAGGAGACACCTTCACTAGCACATGGTCACCAACCCTGAACTCAAGCGGTCGTCTACGGTTGTCTGCATAAGATTTCGATCGACTTTGAGCCATTAACAAACGACCCCTAATCAGAGTGATCTTCTCACGAGATGCTAACAACATATCAAGTTCCGTACCCAGAGATTCAGACAGGTCGTCCCAACACAATGGAGACCTACAACGACGGCCATGAAAGGCTTCATAAGGTGCCATCTGAATCGAAGCATGCCAACTATTATTATAGGTGAATTCCACCAAAGGTAGTTGGGCTTTCTAATCGTCCTTCCAATCGAGAGCACATGCCCTCAACATATCTTCTAGAGTTTGGCTAGTCCTCTCAGACTGGCCATCAGTCTGAGGATGATATGCCGTACTGAAATTCAACTGCGTAGCCATCGCACGATAAAATGTTTTCCAGAAATGTGACACGAACCACCCATCACGATCCGATACGATACTCTTGGGGGTACCATGTAGCCTTACAATTTCTTTAATGAACAGATGGGTCAACCTCGGGACCTCACATGTCTTTAATATCCAAAAAGTGGGCTGATTTGGTCAGACGATCCACAATAACCCAAATCGTATTCATACCTCGACAGCTCGTCGGCAAGCTAGTGATAAAATCCATCGATATGTCCTCCCATTTCTAGTCGGGAATCGGGAGTGGTTTCAGCATACCTGCTGGTTGCTGATGCTCAATCTTAACCTATTGACAGGTTGAACATCTCGAAACAAATTCTGCAACTTCTCGTTTCATATTACTCCACCAATAACATTGCTTCAAATCTTTATACATCTTACTAGACCCCGGGTGGATGGAGTATGGGGTATCATGAGCCTCTGTTATGATAGAGTTTCTCAACTCTTCATCTGCCAGTACACATACTCGATTCCTGGAATGTATCAGTCCATCCGCGTGGATCACAAATCCAGGGGCTTTCCCTTAAGTTAATTCATTCCGAACCCGAGATAGGAATGGGTCCGAAACCTGCTTCGATCTGATTATATCATCAACGGACGACGAAATCTCAAGTGTGCAAAGTTGTCCCTAAACACGTTGTAACCAGACTTCGATCTACGGCCTCATAAGATTTAACTGCAAATCTCTTTGAGCTGTCAAATGGCTAAGCATTTGCTCATGTATTGTCTTACGACTTAAGGCATCGGCAACCACATCTGCCTTCCCCAGATGGTATAAGATCTTAATGTCATTATCTTTAATCAGCTCTAGCCACCTCCTCTTTCTCATGTTCACCTCCTTCTGAGTAAAAAATATACTTCAGACCCTTGTGATCAGTCAAAATCTGACAGGTGACTCCGTATAAGTAGTGGCGCAAAAATTTCAAAGCAAACACCACGGTGGCTAACTCCAAGTCAGGGGTTGGGTAATTGACTTCATAAGGTCGCAATTGTCTCGATGCATAGGTAATCACTTTCCCATTCTGCATCAGTACACATCCAAGGCCCTGTCTGGATGCGTCACTATATACCACGAATCCTTCGGTCCCCGGTGGTAGGACTAAGACTGGTGCCGAAATTAATCCACTCTTGAGTTCTTCAAAAGTTTGTTGACATGCATCTGACCATGTATACTTCTTATCTTTCCTTAACAGATTAGTCAGCAGTTGAGCAATCTTTGGAAAAGCCTTCCACAAACCGTCTGTAATAACTTGCCAAACCAAGGAAACTACGAACTTCCTTCACATTCTTCGAAGGTAGCCAATCCCGGAAAGCCTCTGTCTTTTGTGGGTCCACACTAACCCCATCAACTGATATCACATGCCCAATAAAAGCAACTTCAGACATCCGGAACTCACATTTGGAAAATTTTCCATAGAGTTGTTCTCGTCTCAACGCAACGAGAATCTGACGGAGATGAAACTCGTGTTCTTCACAGTCACGGGAATAAATAAAAATTTCATCGATGAAAAGGACCACAAAACAATCCAGGTGCTTCTTTTAGAGTTAAACAGAGTTAAACAACGTTAAAGTCAATCAAAACTCGATTCATCAATTCCATGAACACTGCCGGTGCGTTAGTCAGTCCAAACTGTAGGTCACAAGTCGTCCAGGAATAAGTCTAGAGGGGGGGTGAATAGACTTATTGAAACTCTTTTCCACAAAGGATGAGTTTCTCAGCTGATGGTACAGATGAGTTAGAGTCGTCTGTAGTCAATGTAAGTGCGGAAGTCAGCTGATGACGAATACAGAAATAATTAATGGAACACTTAAGTATGAATGCAGCAGTTAAGTATGATGTAGAAAAACAATAAAGTACGCAGGCAATTTATAGTGGTCTCAGAGGTGGGGTAATCCTCTACTAATCCACTTTCTCCAAACCAGTTGGAGATGAATCCACTATAATTCTCAACCAGTGATAAATATTACAGTGATTCTCAAACTTAGCTACAACAACTTCCAACCAGTGGAAATCCTGTCGTTGCAACTCCTTTCTGACTGCCTAGCACCACTCGATTCTTCAAATCCTTGGATGCCTATGAGTCGCGAAACTTCAACCAGTGAAGTACCCCTTACTCAGGTTTTAAGATAAGAGTGTTTTGTCTTCTCCAACTAAAGAGCTTTCTTCGTGTATGAACTTAGAGTACTGCTCTTTCACGATGCTATAGTTTTCTGATTGCTTTTAATTGCTTTGATTGCTCGAGAGTGTTGTTCGCATCGTACTTCTCAACTTCAAATCTTTGGATATATATAGGTGTCGATCCTTTGAGCATTTCTTCATATCCATTGCACATCTGTAACAAATACGTTTGTTGTAGAAATAGACTTCTCTGTTTTTCTTTCTGAACGTTGCAAGGCTGGATTCCCATATTTTAATCCATTTCCGACCGTTGTGAAAACTTCCATGTGATGACGCAGAATTTTTTGAATATAATAAGATTAAAGTCTCCAGTGGTGGGTTTGGATGATTTATTTAAATCATATCCTTTCCGGGAATCTCTCCAATCTGTCTCTTATCGCCCGCATGTGACTTTTCGTAAATATTGACTATTCAACACATGCTGACGTGGACAGGAGTACTTGGATGATCACTTAACTGACCTCTTTGTGGTCAAACTGTCTGATGTGCAGTCAACCTTCTCTGATGTCGACTTCTCTGATGTGCCGACTTGTTTGTAGTCTTATGACCTGATTGAACTTGACTGATCTGATGGTCAGACTTCAGATGACTTGACCTTTCTTGTTGACTGCAGTCTGGTCCAACTTCGCTGATTTAATTTGTTGACCAGAACTTCTCTGATAAGGGTTGCCTGATGTAGCTCGTCTGTGGTCAACCTTATCTGAACAGTTGAGTTGACCAAGACTCGGCTGATAGATACTTATCTGATTTGTACTTAGCCGATTTTTAAAGCCTAACTTATATAGCCTGTAGAAGATACTCATTTGATTCTTCTTTACATTTTGCCAAGTATTCTAACTTAACACAATTTGGCCTATGGAAGATACTCATTTGGTTCTTCCTTACATTTTGCCAAGTAATAAACATACATTTGAATATATACAGATGACATCATCAAAATTTAATAAGTATTCCTAACAAATTCCCCCTATTTTGATGATGGCAAAACTTAAGCAATTATTGAAATGCACAGCTCTGCACATAAGTGCAAGACACAAACTAAAATTAGTCTTGTTTTGAGACAACTAGAGGTTGTCATTCAAATGACTGTTAATATATTTCTTCTAATTTTGTTTACAAGTACATCAGCTTTGAATGAACACAAATATAGAAAAATTACAAGTCTTTCAAAATAAAAAATTACAAGAAAAAAATACAAGTACAAACAAATCCTATCAGCCTATGCCTATGCGGACAGTTTGTTTGGGAGGCCTAAAAGGCTTTGCACCAATTGGTCTCTTCTTGATAGGTGCTAGGCCATACTTCCTCCTGATAACAAGAGAGGCAAAATCTTGTTCTTCTTTGGATGAGAATTTATGCTCTTCACATAGCTTCCTTATCTCGCTCTGCAAGGCTAGCTCGTCCAATTCATTGTTTTGCAAAGTGGGAGGTTCTTTATCTCTGAAAGGAGGAACCATGGGGTAGGCAATCCATGCATTTGCATGTTTTACTAAGATGGTTTAGAGCTTTGGCCATGTTGATTCCATAAAGTCGATAAATGTCTGCTGTGGGGAGCAGTTTTCTCTTGGAGTAACTCCCAGATATAATATTTTCCATTGAACTGCTTTTTTGCATTTCCCCACATTGAACCATCTTCAGTAGGAAGTCAACAAACCAAAGCTCTGTACTTTCCCATTCTAATATAGGCATTGCTTCTTGCCTTCATCTCCTCTTCTTCTCAGCAGGCTGATCTTCAGGATCAACTACTTCTTTCCTCTTTTGACTTGATGTACCAGCTTCAATTAAAGGAACATATTGCCTCTTCTTCGATCTGAGCTCCTGAACTTGATCTTCTCTAACTTCCCCCTGCTTACATCCTTCCCCCTTTTTTCCAGCATCAACCAATATGGTCAATTGCTGCTCTACTCTGTGCATCCAGTCAGACATGCCAAGCGGCATTCTGGAATTGTTGGGAGGAGGAGGTTGAGGAGCATTCCTCTGCAGTAGGGTGTCAATTTTGGCATTTATCGTCAGTAGGTCAGGTGAGATTTTTGCGGCAAGCAACTCTTCAAAGGATTCTTTGACAATGCTGCGGATCAGCTCAGTCATCACAGGGGAGATGGGTGATGGCTGAGGTGAGTGCTCACCGAAGCTTTCTGCGCCTGCAGGTAGGTTTGCAGTTGACCTACCTGTCTGCAGACTCCTTTTTGCAGGCGGCTGATCAGGTGGGTTCTGCTCTAGGGTCGCCGACCTGTCATCTTCTTCTTCATCTAGGCTGGTGTAGCGGGCAGGTGCCCCAGCCTCCTTTTCCTTCTCCTCTTCTTTTTTCTCTTCTTCCTTCTCTTCTTCCTTCTCATCTTCCTTCTCTTCTTCCTTCTCTTTTTCCTTCTCTTCATCCTCATCACCTTTCTTATCATTATCATTATCACCTTCATCATCATCATCATCATCATTTTATTTTTCAACTTCTTCTCCTTCTTCTTCATCTTCTTCTGCCAACTCTTCTGTCTTTTCCACTTCCTCTTCTTCCTTTTGTTTTTCAACTTCTTTTGCTTTTTCTTCAACTGCTACTTCTTCTTCCTCTACTAATTCTTCAATTCTAATTTTATTTTCTACTACTACTCCATCCTCATTGAGGGTACCATCAAAAACACTTTCCATTAAAATATGGAGGAGCTGGTCCATGTTGGTTTTAAAGTTGGACATGAACCGGTCTTCCTGAAGTATCAAAATTAGATCTGACTCATTGCAAAAATGTATGAGTAGATCCTCCATAGCCTGGAGATACTCCCAGCTACTCATTTCAATAAAAGCTTGCAGTTGAGTAAATGGAACAGATTTAAGAGTTTTCCATTCCTCAAAAGTCTCGACAAAAGAATGTTTAAGAGCATGTTGTTTTACCAGAAGAAGCTGCTCTATGGACAAGTTGAAGGAATTGTTTTCGAGCAGGTTGAACGAATAATTTGCTTCTAGGATGTGAATAATTAGGCCTGCTTCTTCTTGCTCAGATACAAAATAAGGGGTTAGAACAGGAACCATTTGAGTGTCCAGGCTGGAGGGAGCAGGCTGATCCTCCATGTGATCTGGTGCAGGTGTAGATAAGTATTCTGGCTGCTCGCCCTCTTCAAAATCTAGTCGTCTGGGCCTCTTAGGGGATGGTTCTGGTGAGGATTCGATTAAGGATGGTTCTCTAGGGGCTGGTCCCCTTCTCTTGAAATGGATAGCGATTGGGGTAACGTCTGAATCTGAGTCAGAATGAGCTGCAGGTTGATCCCTGGCTGCAGCTTGATCTCCAACTGACTCGCCTGAGCTCGAAGGGTATCTGTAGGGAGTTGGCTCTACAGACATTACCCTTAGCAGTTGAGCTGCTTTCCTCTATCCGCCTAACCTCCTCAGGGTCTCTTGGTCTAAGTGACCAAGCCTATTGTTGATGTGGAAGGGGTCAGTATTTCCCTTCGACACACCTAACTGCTCCAAAATCCAACTTAGCTGCGTTCCAAGTGCCAGTTTGTTTTTGAATCTCTTTTCATCGTCTAGCCACTGGACTTTGTTTACCTCGCGCACCAATTGTCTAAAAATGTAGTCAGACCAATCGATGGGTTTATCTTGAATAAGAGCCCCCAAAACCATGAATTTGGCTGACGACAATTGATCATAACTCCCAGCCATGCCCATCACTATTTTGTTGGTAATATCCAACGCATATAGATATTCCTTCTTTAGCTCACTTCGCTTGGCAGTTAGCTTCAGCTTTGATGGCTGCTCGGGATCCTTGATCTTCAGCCACATGTCAACTGCGTTTTGCTTTCGGGCTTCGACAGCCATTCCATGAGACTTCATCCCAAAAACTTTTCCGACCGATTGCGGAGTGATATCCACTTGAACTCCACAAATTGAGCTCCTAATGCCCGATTCGAGAACTCTGGCTTCTCTGTAGAAAGCGATAACAGCCTCTTTGAATAGATATTTGGGGCTGATATCCAGGAATAGGTAGATCCCATTCGTCTTCATCGATCTGATATGGTGACGTACGTCATTGTCCAGGTTGGTTTCGAGCAGTCCCTCGAAATCGACCACCAGCGAGAAAATGATTTGGTCCTTCACCGCCTTCAGGTTAACGCCGTTGAAGTAGGATTCCATTCGGCGCAAGAAAAATTTCTGAGTGTATTTGAAAGTTCAAAGGATTTCTGCTCTCGAAAATTAGGGTTTGTAAGCTTGAAGAAGGTAAAGTGAAATGACTTTTCTATCTTTAAAAATAAATTGAAGCGACATTTGGAATTTTAATATTAAATTAATTTTGAGTCGGTTCAAATTTGAATTAGTGGGGTCGTGTGAACGTGTAAATGTGCGAGTGTGTCATCGTGTAAACATGTGAACGTGAGATTGCCACGTGCAAATAATAAAATATTCAGGAGTCGGTCAAAATTAGAAAACTTAGCTGGTTGACCGTTGACTGTTTGACTGCTGTGCATCAGGTAACTCTCCTTGTCTGCTTCAGGTAGGTTCTGATGCCTATGTTCAGCTTAGTCCGTCCTTCATCTTTTCATCTGGTCTGATTAGGTAACTTCCTTTGCTCGTCTGATCTGGTCTTCAGGTAGCTTTATCGTCTGTACTAGATTCCCAATCTAGTAATCCAAGTTCCCTGCTCAACTCCCAAAACCTTTCTTCTGGTAAAGGTTTGGTGAATATGTCAGCAATCTGGTATTCTGTGCTGACTCTTTCAACTCTGACTCTCTTGTTAAGCACGTGGTCTCTTATGAAATGATGCTTAACATCAATGTGCTTCGTCCTTGAGTGCAATACTGGGTTGTTGGTGATTGCAATTGCACTATTGTTGTCGCACCATATTGGGACTTCATTTGCAATTATGTTGTAATCCCTTAGCTGTTGTCTGATCCACAAGATCTGTGCACAACATCTACCTACAGCTAGGTATTCTGACTCTGTTGTTGATATAGAGTTAGATATCTGCTTCTTGCTAAACCAGGATATCAGTCTGGTTCCTAGGAATTGGCACGTTCCACTAGTGCTTTTCCTATTAAGCTTACATCCTGCGAAATCTGCATCTGAATATCCCGAGAGCTCAAAGTTGTTATCTTTAGGATACCATAAACCGACATTAATGGTAGACTTAGGATATTTAATGATCCTCTTAGCTGCTTCTAGGTGTGACTGCTTGGGTTTAGATTGGAATCGTGCACATACTCATACAGTATATGAAATATCTGGCCTGCTTGCAGTCAGATAAAGAAGTGATCCAATGAGTCCTCTGTAGTGGGTTGAATCCACTGATATGCCTTCTTCATCTGCATCTAGGTGTGTGCTTGTGCTCATAGGAATTTTTGCTGATTTGGCTGATTTCATTCCAAATCTCTTGATTAGATCTCTGGTGTATTTGGCCTGGTTGATGAAAATTCCATTTTCCATCTGCTTAACTTGCAGTCCTAGAAAGAAATTCAGCTTTCCCATCATACTCATCTCAAACTCTCCTTGCATGAGATTTGAGAACTTCTCACATAGCTCAGGGTTGGTTGATCCAAATATGATATCATCCACATATATTTGAACTAGCAATATGTGGCCTTCATGCTCCACTCTGAATATGGTCTTATCTACCTTGCCGTTGCTGAAACCATTCTTCTCAAGAAACACGGATAATGTTTCATACCATGCTCTTGGTACCTTCTTGAGTCCTTATAGAGCCTTTAGAAGCTTGTAGACTTTGTCTCCTTTGACAAATCCAGGGGGTTGCTCCACATAAACTTCTTCTTCTAGAATTCCATTAAGAAAAGCACTCTTCACATCCATCTGGTAGACTATGAAATCTTTGAATGCTGCATATGCAAGGAATAGTCTGATGGCTTCTAATCGTGCAACAGGTGCATATGTTTCATCAAAATCTATCTCTTCACATTGTGCATAGCCTTTAACAACAAGTCTCGCTTTATTCCTAACAACAGCTCCATCTTCATCGCATTTGTTCTTGTACACCCATTTGGTGCCAATAACCTTCTTATGATCCGGTCTGTCTGTTAGTTCCCAAACATTGTTCCTTTCCATCTGGTTAAGCTCTTCTTGCATTTCATTGATCCATGAATTGTCTTCCAGGGCTTGCTCTGTTGTCTTGGGTTCTATTTGAGACATAAAGCATGAAAACATTGCCATTCCTACGGGTAGAGTAGACTGTCTTGTCTTACCTCCATCAGTTAGCTTCCCAATGATTTGTTGGATAGGATGATCTTTGAGCCACTTTGTAATGTCTTCTTCTTCAGGGTCTGTTCCCCCTGTAGATTTGCTTTGGTGGGTTTCTTCTCTCTCTGCATCAGCTTGGTTCTGATCTCCTTGGTCTGCAACTGGATCAGCTACCATCTTGTCATCTGCAGGTGGGGGTCCTGTCTGATATGCAGATGGGTCTTTATCAGCTACAGATTGGTCTTCATCAGCAGCAACTGGATCAGGTAGGTTTTGTGGTCCTATCTGATATGTAGTTGGGTCTTCTGGATGGTCTGCAGGTGAGTCCACCATTCCTGTACTCAGCAGTAGTTTCATCAAATACAACATGAGGTGTTTCCTCCACAACTAAGGTTCTTTTATTAAAAACTCTATATGCCTTGCTTCTTTGTGAGTATCCCATAAAGAGACCATCATCTGTTTTAGCATCAAAGGCATTTAGTTGGGTTTTACCATTGTTGTGGATGAAACACTTACAACCAAAAATATGAAAGTATGCAACAGTTGGTGTTCAGCCATTCCAAACCTCATAGGGAGTTTTGCCATGTCTCCCTACTATCATACTCCTGTTCTGAGTGTGACATGCTGTGTTGACAGCTTCAGCCCAGAACCTCTTGGGCAGGTCTGCTTCTGCAATCATGGACTTGACAGCTTCCTTCAAGGCTCTGTTCCTTCTTTTAGCAACACCATTCTGCTGAGGGGTCCTGGCTGCAGAGACGTCATGCTGGATCCCATTCTGATCACTGTAATCAGTGATTGCCTTGTTGAGAAATTCTCCTCCTCTATCTGATCTGATCTTGATGATTGAGAGAGATTTCTCATTTTGGATCCTCCTTTGCAGCTCAGGTAACTTGGTTAGTGTTTCACTCTTTTTAGAGATAAAAACAACCCATGTGTATCTTGAGTAGTCATCTACTACCACTAGAGCGTGCTTTCTACCACTTAAGGTCCTTGGCTTGATGGGACCAAATAGATCCATGTGAAGTAGATCTAAGATCCTTGTTGTGAGAGTGGTAGGTTGAACTAGTTTGAATGATGCTCTTGTTTGTTTCCCTTTCTGGCATGCATCACAGAGAGCTTCCTTCTTGAATACTTGTTCTGGAAGTCCTCTGACCAGCTTCTGAGAACTAATCTTGTTGATGGCTTTGAAATTTAGGTGACATAGTCTCTTTTGCCACAGCCATCCATTCTCAGCTATTGTCTTAGATAGAAAACAGGTATTAGGAGTTCCTGTGTTCCAATCTATCATATAGACATCTCTCCTTCTGAATCCTTGTAGCTTGACTTCTCCAGATAGGATATCTATCACCATGCATTTCCAAATGGTGAAGACTACTAGATTCTTCTCATCACAAAACTGAATTGTGCTCAAAAGATTATACTTGAGTCCTTTGACATAATGAACTTTGGATATTGTGATGTTTCCTCTGTGTAGATCTCCAAAACCTTTGGTCTGACCTCTAGAGCTATCTCCAAAGGTTACGTCTGGACCTTTTTTTTGGTATAATTTGTCAGCACCCTCTTGTTCCTGGTCATGTGCCTTGAGCATTCGGAATCTACAAACCATTCTTCACCTCCTATGTTTGAATTTGTGGAGATGTGGTAGTAGTCCTTCCACCTTTTCTGCAATCAGATAAGCAAAGATTTAGGTACCCAAATCTGTGTGGGTCCTCGGGGGTTAGTTGGTTTTCTGGAGAACTGGTTTCTCCTGGGATTGTGAAAGTTGTTTATTACCCCTAAAAGGTGTGTATTGTCTGGGCCTATATCCTCTGTAAGGATTGTGTACCGGATATGCCTCATAAAACTGATGGTGTGGGCCATGCCTAAATCTTGTCTGAGACCATTTATTAAATCTTTGAGGTATCCACACCTGTTCGTTTTGAAAATTAGGATAACCTTGAGGTTTCCATTTGCCCCTTGAAATCTGTTTTTGGGGGGTCTTTGATAATAATGGGCATGTTGTATGGGCTGCTGCTTTTGCCTTGGCCATTGCCTAGTCTCATGTCTAGGTGGCTTCCTTGTATACCTTGGCTGCAGCCTAGACTTGTGACTTGGTTGCTGCCTATTTTGAAATACAGGTTTGTATATTGGCTCAGCAGACGAGACAATTGTTTCTCCCTTGATGAAAGTGGTTTTAGAACTAGAGGGAGTGTGGGGGTCATATCTAAGGCCTGATCTGGAATATAATGGCCTTTTATTCGTACACAATTCGTCCAGGGTTAGAGATGCCTTCAGGGAGGTTATTTCCTTCGCCTGAGTTTTAGTTAGTAGAGTCAGTTTAGTAAACTCAGCTTTGACATGAGCAAGTGCAGCTGATTTTTCACTATTCAAGATTAACTAATCTCAAGCATACACTACAACCTTTCACATAATTTATGTAATAATTATATAGGTTGTGAACTATTATATAATTTTATAAGGCACCGATAATGTGATCTTCCATGTGACACCAATACACCACATTATCTACAATATAAAATAATTATACATTTCATTTACACAATCATAACGTGAATAAATATGCAAAACATGTATTTAAATGTAATTAATATTCTAATAGGTAGTTACAAGGAAATAAGGTAATACAAGCATAAAGTATGCTTTGCAGTATATAACCCTAACAGTCTCCCACATAAACTCAAAGCTTGATTTTAAGTATACTACTCTATTATATAGTCTCTCATTTCTCCCACTTATACTAAAAGCAATGCTACCATACACCGTAATCCCATTCCTTCTACATGCCTTTCAAAAACTTTTGAGGGTAGGCCTTTCGTGAAAGGATCAGCAAGATTATCTTCTGATGCAACCCTGGCAACAACTACGTCTCCTTCTTTTACGAAGTGTCGTATTATGTGGTACTTGCAATTGATATGTTTACTTGCCCTGTTGGCTCGTGGTTCCCTCTAATTTGCGACTGCACCGATATTATCACAATAAAGTATAATGTCCTTTGGAAAATCGGGAATCACATCTAAGTCCTGCAGGAAGTACTTAAGCCATACTGCCTCCTTAGCTGCCTCAGAGGCTACCACATACCCGACTTTCATGGTAGAGTCTGAGATGCATTTCTGCTTCTCATTCCTCCAACTAATGGCCCTATCTCCCAGGCTAAACACATAACCTGAAGTAGACCTGACTTTTCTTTGTCTGATGAAAAATCTGAGTTAGTATAACCCACGGGACATAGGTCGTCTGATTGATATACTAGCATATACTCCATAGTACTTCTTAGGTACTTGAGTATGTGCTTGACAGCAATCCAATGTCCTGGTCTTGGGTTTGACTAATATCTAGCAGTCATGCCTACGGCATGACTGATATCTGGTCTAGTGCAAAGCATAACATACATGAGGCTTCCCACAGCTGACGCATAAGGGATCAACTTCATGTCATCTATCTCCTTTTGTGTCTTGGGACACATATCCTTAGATAGTTGAATTTCATGTCTGTAAGGTAGAAAACCTTTCTTGGAATTCTACATGCTAAACCGCTTTAGCACTGTATCGATACTGTATCGATATAGGATGCCTGGGATAAGCATAACATCATTTTCTTCCGATCATGAAAGATCCTAATTCCAAGGATGTGTCATGCTTCTCCCAAATCCTTCATATCGAACTGCTCAGATAGCCATACCCGGACGTCCGACAACTCCTTCACGTTGTTTGTAATTAGAAGGATATCGTCTATATACAGTACAAGAAAGACCAACATGTTTCAATCGCATTTCTTATACACACAACTCTCACTCGGACATTGGACTAATCCATATGACTGGACAAACGCGTCAAATCGAGTGTTCCAAGATCTAGATGCTTGCGTAAGTCCATAAATGGATCTCTTGAGCTTGCACACTAAGTGCTCTTCTCCTTCAGCAATTAATCTCTCTGGTTGGCGCATGTAGATTTCCTTGTCTAGACTCCCATTCAAGAATGCAGTTTTGACATCCATTTGCCAAATCTCTAGAACCAAATGCGCAGCTATAGCTAAAAGAATCTGAATTGACTTAAGCATGGATACCGATGAAAAGGTTTCATCATAATCGATACCCTCTTTATGAGTGTAACCTATCGCAACAAGCCTCGCTTTGAAGGATTCAACCTTCCCGTCACCTCCTTTCTTTCGCTTGTAGACCCATTTACTCCCAATGGCTTGTACCCCATCAGGTAGTTCTACTAGCTCCCATACTTGATTGGAATCCATAGATCCTATTTCTGATTCCATTGCTACTTGCGAGGAGTCAGCATCTTTATCTTGGATTGCCTCCTTGTAAGTCTAGGGATCTGACTCATCTTCGCCTGGGATTGAGTCTGAAGACTGTCCCACGCCTATGAATCGTTCCGGTTGACGAACAACCCTCCCACTATGACGCGGCAAATCCTGATTTGGTGTAAAAGTCTCGGAATCGATACATGGTACAGTGTTAGTTGGCGCTTGTACTGTAATATCCGCCATTTTTATAATATAATATTATTATTTAAAATAATATTAATGATGCATTTATTTCATTTAATCTCACTTTATTACCGAGTGAGTAATTATTGTACAATTACTTTCACTACACGTACAAGTCAATTTCATGTAATCTCATTTAATAAGATCATAGATATTTTCATGATTACTCGTATGTTCTAAGCCCGAGTCAATTTCTCAATTTAATTTCAAAAACATTTAATATTAGTCATTGTTAATAATATTAAAATTAAAGGTATTATTATTATTAATAATATTTATAATAGGAACAATATTAAAATTAAAAGTATTAATATTTTTATCTTTATCATTTCTATATCATCATTTATATTATTCTCGATATTATTATTAGTAGTATCGGTATTATTAATATTATTACTACAATTATTATTATTATTATCATTATGCCCAAAATATTATTTAGCCTAATTACTATAATAATAATAATTATTATTATTAATAATAATATCACTATTACTATAGTTACCATTATTACTTTAGTTTATTTAAACCAAATAATTTTCGTTAGCCTAAACGATTATAATTATTGCTTATTATTTTAAACTCAATTATTATTATTATTATTATTATTATTATTATTGTTGGACCATATTAATTTTTTTGTTACCCAAAACAATTAAGTCCAATAATATTAGTTCCTTCCTTTAGCCCAATAGGCCCATCAAATTATACATCTTATATACTCCTAAGGCTACTAACCCTAACCTAGGAGTATAAATACACACCATACAGCACAAAATACTACAACACATAATACAGCCCTTTCCCTCAGCCGATCGTTCCCCAACCCCAGCAATTCTACAATACAAAATAATTATACACAAAAAGACGCAGAAAACAAAATATTAGAGTTTCAGCTACCGATCGATCGATCCAGCCAGAATACTGTTGCGATATTTCGTTAAACGCAAGTGCACGTTATCGTAGACAAGTAATAAAGTGATGAGTAAAGTATCGTTCCCTCGAGGACTGATTTCACTAAGTACCAAAATATAGTCAACTCACAATTTTATTTGAAGCACAATTATACGGAATTTATACCTAAACTAGTTGCAGAAAACAAATAATAGTACTAATAATAAAAATAATACTAATAAGGGTGTAGGATTATGATTTTTACCGCAAACAATCAGGAATGACATTTATTCAATTTAATTAACTTTTATTCAATTGATTGTAAGCCAGGAATTCCTAAATTATTTTAAAGCCTTTCCCAAGGTCGATAGAAAATACTACGAATTATTAACTCGATATATCCCTATTCGAATTAGATAATTAATAGCTAATACAGTTCAAGAATTCCCACAATAAATAGGCTTCACAATTCGCATGAGTATATTCCTATCTCACGAAAATTATGATTCGTCTCACAAGAAGTATGCCTAAATTTCATCTCCCGAATCCATAAAGACATTCAAAACAATTCAACTGTTGTCCAGACAATTAAAAAGCATTAAGAACAGTAAGAAGAATCCAACTCAATACGAATAACGAGTGAATCGAAATAATAATAAATAAATCAAACCGTCATGAAATCGGCTACAATCACAATCCTACTCGAATAGATCTAGAAACTAAGATGCAGAAAAATTAAGAAAAACCGTAGGGATCTGTGGTCTTGTCGTCGCCCCACAAATCTCCTCCTCTTGTGTTCTTCTCTCTATCTATTGATGCTCCCTTGATCTGATGATGATCCCCCTTTTTCTTCAGCCCTTCAATGCTTATTTATAGTCGTCATCAGCCTCTAAAACGCGTCTGTGTGATTAGGTTGAGAATAGGCTCCAAAACGGGCCAAAACCGCGCAGAACACACCAAAACCGCCCCGTGGGCAGCGGCTCACTTAATCTGTGCCGCGGCTCACGAGGCACAGCGCATATGCATGGGCGCTATTTTTCCTTCCTAGGCCGCGGCTCACTATACTTGTGCCGCGGCTCAGAGTACAGTTTACTCGGGGGCTCGCTAGTCCTCTGCGTGTGCCGCGGCCCGCTTGCCTTGTGCCGCGGCCCCAGGCCAAAATTTGCCGTTTTCACCCGTTGTCGTCGTTTTAGCTTCCGGACTCCAATTTCCTGTAAAACATAAAAGAATAGGGCATTACAAGCTCATTTATGCAGATTTAATTATAAAACGAATACAAAATAATGATAAATAAGCGTATAAAAATACGCCTAACAAATACCCCCAAACTTGAGCCTTTGCTTGTCCTCAAGCAAAAAGTATCAATTTCAAACAAAAGAATATCGTGAATAATCGTGCAACTCATAGTGCTCAACCTAATCAATACTATCCTGAAAATCTCAAGGAATCATACAAGTATCGTAATAGCGAGCCACGTTCAGGACATTGATTCCACAAAGTAACCAATTTCAGTCCTAATCAATCGTTCATGAAGAAAATCGAGCTCAAAGATTAACAAGCGTGAATTTAATCGACCGTCAATATGAAGGGTTAAAATAAACAAGCTAACTCGCCCAGTCCCACAGTCTAGTGGCAAAAAAAAAATTTAAGAGTTTCATTGTCAAAATTAATCCTCGGATAGTATTCCCTTATGTATGATCAATAATATGATTCGAGTTAACCACTAGGTTTCGGCTCTCGGGATATTTCATCGGGATAGTCCTAGGGTGGATGTCCATTCTCATATATTGGGGAACCGTTTGACGTAAAAGACACTCATGGGGCACATGGATGCTTCTAGTTACTAAGTCCCCCTCTACAGCGGAGAAAAAAACTCGAATAGCTATTCCCGCATGTCAAGGTTGCTGTTTTACGCGAGAGTAAACAACGGGTCACGTGAATACCCCCGGTTACTAGGCTTCCCATCATCGGTAATGCGATATTTCTAAATTATTAGTCTAATCCGGGTTGTCGTTTTACGCGAGAGTAAACGACGGGTCACGTAAATACTAATATCTCGACTTTTTGGAAAAACTGTCCGACTCTAAACTCAATCCAAGTGCCAACAAGACTCATATTACTGGACGACTAGCTACGCGAAAAGTTTAACCAAACGTATAAATGGTGATTTGAAAACACGTATGTCTCCTTTCTTATCTGCTAAAATTTCTACAAAAACGATAAAATTTCGGACCTAATTGAATACTCAACAGAAGCAGATATCGCTGATTGCAACTCGACCAAAAGTCAACCGTTTCTTCCAAGAGAAATCAGTTGTAACACCCCGATCCGCTCAGGGATATTACATGCCGTAGAACCTTTCCTCAAGGATCTACCAGGCTGGTAACAACATATAACAACTCAACCATGCCTTTAAGGCTAAAATGACTCAGTAGACCGATTTGGTCTTTCAATAAATACATACAACTCAAATACAACTCATGCCCACGCAGGGGTCAAAACACAACCACACCCGTACAACGGGAAAAATATAGCAGCGGAAAATAAAGTACAACTGAACTAATAAACAATGTACGGTTCCTCATGTGATTAGTATCGATCATCTTTCATCATACTTTGTGCCGGCCCTGTTTTATGCTCCAAAACCTGAATGCAAAAATAGTCATTCACCCCCCGAGTACTCGGGGGTTAGCAAAACTCCACTGTTTTGCTAGTGCAAATACAAGTGCAAAATACGAGTCATACAATTCACATTCCATGAACGATAATAATTCGGAATCCTCAAAGATTCAAACGAAACGAAAAGTACTTCCCGAGGCAAGAGTTTGAGAAAACATTTCAAAATTGAAAGATCACAAATCAATGGAAATAATTTATAAAATGGTTTAGAGTGCCATCAAGAGTTTTAATAGAAAACAATTTAGGATTATCAAATTCCACTTTTCAAAACCCAAAAGACAAAAGGGGTCACCGCCCCAAAGGTTTACTTTCCGTAAAATGACCTTTACTAAACCGTTGGGATTTTAACCCCAAATCCGTAAAATGACCTTTACAAAACCATTGGGATTTTAGCCCCAAATATCATCAACTCACAGTACACAAGAACGACCACAAGGTTCTTCTCCCAACATCAAAATCCGCAAATAAAGGATTTAACATAAACGACAAAATACTCTAGAGCCATCCTAGCCAAGTAGGCCAAACAAACAATTTACCTCTTACACACTTAGTCAATGCATGCAATCATGAAAACCGTTCGAAAGCACTCATTTCCGGAAATGCCATAATCAAATCACATTTGTAAAATGCACCACAATTAACCATCGATCCACGTCTCTGTGGACCCCTACCGAGACCCCGTCGGATCTAACCCGTAGTGGTTAAAAGCAAGCTCATTGATCCACATCTCTGTGGACCCCTACCGAGACCCCGTCGGATCTAACCCATAGTGAGCATACACACACACACACACGTTACTCATGCAATACTAATATGCTAAGAATATAAGTTCATCAAGAATACTTACTAGAGATGGCCACTTACTCGACGCCGTTATCAAACTTTTCAAAACACAATAACAAGATCAAACACGGAATACACGATTCCATAACTTTAAACAATAGGGATATCATCAAAGCCTTCAACGTTCAAAATGACCAAATCATAATCAATTCCCAAAACACACCGTTCACAAAACACACACGCGTTATGAAAAAGAGCCTTTAATGAGGCCAAACCGAAATCTTTTGAAACTTCATTTCAAACAACCAAACAAACACACCAAGACGATCACCGATCATCATATCCACAAAATAAGAAATGTATGAGCAAGGTACTTGCCTCGAATAAGAACAACACGGAGAATCGACCGAAGTAGGTTGACACGAACCGACTACGAACCCGCCGACTCCACCAATCGCCAACTCGCAATAATAAACTACGAAGGACAAATACAACAACAAGAATGAATTCCATAACACGACTCAAATCCGTTGAATTCAAAGAACGAATGACGAAAGTTCAAGTGTTTTCCCCAAAACGGCCAAGAACACGATTCGTTCCGACAAAACACGAAAACGGAATTCCAAGTCGAAATATGGATATACAATCCATAGAATATGTTTAAAAACATCACTTAACCACAATTTATCTAACAAAAATGGATGGAAAACGAGATCGAGAACAAATCCCCCAAAAAGTCGATTAGAAGGAAATCAAGAAATATACTTCGATTCGACGAAGAACAATGGATTAAATGATGTTAAACACAAGAATACTACCAAGCTTAATCATACCCATCATGAATTAATCAACAACACGGAACGAATTGGACAAAAATGCAAAAAACCCCAAATTCACGAAATTAGGGTTCTAAGGAAGATTACCTTGATTCGCTGGATCAAAGGATGATAACGGATGATTGATTGATGTTATGAACTCAAGAACTTCGTGGATTTGTTGTTAAACAACATGGATTCGTCACCTCTAAAGCTCCAGCCGCGGATCGAAAAGAAAGGAAATGAAAAATGAGTGAAAATTAGGCTGCTCAACCACATTTATACTGGGCCGGACTAGCGTGCGCTAGGCTGCCGAGCTAGCGCGCGCTATCGCCTGTGCCGCAATCCGATGACCTCTGGACTAGATCGCCGCCAGTAGCGTGCGCAGCCTTCCGGCCGTAGCGTGCGCTACCTGTCGGCCATAGCGTACGTAATGTACGGCAGAACCGAGCGCTACCAGCCGATCCACCGAGTCCAAGACTTCACCGCCTCTATCGCCGGCCGCTTAGCGCGCGCAGACAACCGGGCGTAGCGTGCGCTACGCCGGTTCTTTCCGCACCCGTCCGGCCGGTGCCCATAATCATCCGGCCAGTCCCGCAACCATCCGGCCAGTACCCGACCACCAGGGCTCGACGACTCGATTTCCGAAAACGTACAGAACGAACACGACGAAAAGTTCGCGGACAACATCAACGTCCCAAAATGAAAACATAATACCATAATTAATCATATGCGACCAAGAAACGGGTCGAGACAACAATTATAGATACGGATACCCGTAACTTTCAGTAAATTATAAAATGGCCCAAAACGCCCGAAAATCACGATACGTGATCGAATAACCAAACCGAAGTTCACAGCACGTCTAACAAAGTTAAACGGGCTTACGGAAAACTCGAAACAGCAGTTTCGAACGAGATTCGCAAGAATCAAACTCAAGTGCGGAAAAGTCGCTAAAAAGCATGGAACTCAACAAAACAACACCGAAACGAACTCGGATGACAAAAAGTGTAGAATTAATCATTCCCAGAATGACGAAACGGTCATGAGAGAGTCGTCAAAATGGACTTCCGCCGAAAAAAAGAAATTACCGGAAATCGAAATTACGGGTTTTACATTCTACCCTCCTTAAAAGAAGTTTCGTCCCGAAACTTAAAATAAGTAGGGAGAAGTAATATCCCCTGCCAGGAAAACTCGACGAGATACACAAAAACCGAAAACTCGTGCCCGACGGCGAAATGCTGCAAGAAACGCAAAGAGACATACGACGTGAAAACACGCTCCACGGCGACCAACACAACGTCGCCGTTAGGAATATAATAAAACCAACAAATGACAAGCGTCATCAAACGGATAATATAGTCAAGTCAATTATCCGAACAATCACAAAACACAACGAACGAAAATCAATATGATTGACCGACCCAACGGTACATCAATCAAAACGCGAGCCAATCGCTGAACAAATACGGAATTCCACCGCCCAAGGGTTGGAAGATCGAAAACGAGACTAATTTCCCGAACTTAAGGGAATTACGAAGGAACCTGAACGCTCAACAATCACAAAACGAGAACAAAAACCGAACAAACAAACGATCAAGACAACAAAAATCAAACAATCATGTCCGAAACACGAAGGATAATAAAATTCAAACAACAATTCCCAGGATGATCTGGTGAGAACAACAAGACATGCATTCCCATAAGATCCACAGGAAAGGGAATAGCAATTGAAAAGTCACAACGACAAACGAGTTATTCCGAAACAATACCACCCTCGTTCGATCAACAAAAGCAAGGGATAGGGAAAGTTCAGAAAATGTTAACGAGCATAAACGAGTCGACAGAGTCGAAAACACAGGAGTTCCAAATCCGATCCACTTCGAATAAAAGAACTAATAGAACTAAATGATGTCACTTCCGAACAAGGTTCACAAGAATCGAACCGAACTCGAAAAAGTCACGGCGATAACCAGTTCAACCCACAACAAGATCACAGTTCGTTCGGACGATGAAACCGAAATACAGAACAAGTTCATAAAGTATCAACGAACATGAGCGAATCGATAGACTGGAGAAAGAGAAAATACCGAAGTCAAAATAGTACGGGTATTACCTTCGACCTCGTCCACGAAATTCACAAAAACAGGAGCAAGGTAACATGTCATTAAACAACCGACACATAACGGAACTATCACCGATGCACACGGTCATACCAAACCAAGCTCTAACAGCTCGCACATGCGCGACAACGCAGAAATCACTACGAGGCGACAATATTCAATACCAACATCCCACCTCTCACAGAGGGCTAACACAACAAATGTGTGGAAAACGACTCAACGCTCACACCGCCAATTCGATCATACTCGGGAGCAAACATCAAAATGACAATGCGAACATCATACATACATACCCAGCCCTCAAACGGGAATGGATAGGTTTTAAAAACGAAAACCTCATTTTGAAAATAATTTAGAAGAACACCGGTTGATCTTGAGTATCACCTTTCAAAAAGTACAAATGTGAAACATCGTTATCGAGACTTTGGAGAACCATTTCGCATTTGATAAAAATGAGGACACTTTCTCTTAGTGAAAAATTTCAGAATATTCGACCCTCGGGTCTAAATAAAAGTGTTTCTAAAACATTGAAAATATCTCAAAGCATTTTGGTCCTCGAAGTAGAAAATTTTTGAAATATATTGTGGCACCTTGGATGTACCACAAGAAAATAATTCATTTGAAAAGTATGTCTCAAATTTATTTTTGTAATATACTAAAGGTTTTCAAAAATCCAATAGTCCAGAATGAACAAAACTCACACGTATAGAAGTTAACTAAAACAACTACTAGTACACGCATCAAAACGTTTAAAATCAAGACAATACATGTCTTTAAACGGAAATAAACGATAAAATACCACATTCAGAACAAAACCACTGACCCCATTCGAGTCCTCTAAGGACCCTCCCGCACTGGCTAGTGAACAAGTCGAACGCGTATAAGAACAAAGCCTCCACAAGAGAACTTGTAAAACGTGCAAATCGATTCGAAAATCATCAGCAACGGACAAAAACAACAATAAAAAGACATCACAAGCGACGACACTCCTCGTATAAATCAAATACGAGAGTCGACTAAATACATATTGTGAAATCAAAATCCACATAAGGGTTCCATCACTTAACAAATAATCATAAAAATAGCTCGTGTCACACGAGGCACAACACAAAGAAGGGAGACTTACTTCCACAGGTCGCACGAAGATGATGATCGCCCCACGATAATAATCACGACCAACAAACTCAAACGACGCGTCGTGACACGACTCAGTCAGATAAAATCCGACGAAACAAGACTCAAACAACACGACTTGACCCGACAGCCTAGGTTTCCCCAACCTAAGCTCTGATACCATTTATGTAACACCCCGATCCGCTCAGGGATATTACATGCCGTAGAACCTTTCCTCAAGAATCTACCAGGCTGGTAACAACATATAACAACTCAACCATGCCTTTAAGGCTAAAATGACTCAGTAGACCGATTTGGTCTTTCAATAAATACATACAACTCAAATACAACTCATGCCCACGCAGGGGTCAAAACACAACCACACCCGTACAACAGGAAAAATATAGCAGCGGAAAATAAAGTACAACTGAACCAATAAACAATGTACGGTTCCTCATGTGATTAGTATCGATCATCTTTCATCATCCTTCGTGCCGACCCTGTGTTATGCTCCAAAACCTGAATGCAAAAATAGACATCCACCCCCCGAGTACTCGGGGGTTAGCAAAACTCCACTGTTTTGCTAGTGCAAGTACAAGTGTAAAATACGAGTCATACAATTCACATTCCACGAACGATAATAATTCGGAATCCTCAAAGATTCAAACGAAACGAAAAGTACTTCCCGAGGCAAGAGTTTGAGAAAACATTTCAAAATCGAAAGATCACAAATCAATGGAAATAATTTATAAAACGGTTTAGAGTGCCATCGAGAGTTTTAATAGAAAACAATTTAGGATTATCAAATCCCGCTTTTCAAAACCCAAAAGACGAAAGGGGTCACCGCCCTAAAGGTTTACTTTCCGTAAAATGACCTTTACTAAACCGTTGGGATTTTAGCCCCAAATCCGTAAAATGACCTTTACAAAACCATTGGGATTTTAGCCCCAAATCTCATCAACTCACAGTACACAAGAACGACCACAAGGTTCGTCTCCCAACATCAAAATCCGCAAATAAAGGATTTAACATAAACGACAAAATACTCTAGAGCCATGCTAGCCAAGTAGGCCAAACGAACAACTTACCTCTTACACACTTAATCAATGCATGCAATCATGAAAACTGTTCGAAAGCACTCATTTCCGGAAATGCCATAATCAAATCACATTTGTAAAATGCACCACAATTAACCGTTGATCCACGTCTCTGTGGACCCCTACCGAGACCCCGTCGGATCTAACCCGTAGTGGTTAAAAGCAAGCTCGTCGATCCACGTCTCTGTGGACCCCTAACGAGACCCCGTTGGATCTAACCCGTAGTGAGCATACACACACACACACGTTACTCATGCAATACTAATATGCTAAGAATGTAAGTTCATCAAGAATACTTACTAGAGATGGCCACTTACTCGACGCCGTTATCAAATTTTTCAAAACACGGAATACACGATTCCATAACTTTAAACAACAGGGATATCATCAAAGCCTTCAACGTTCAAAATTACCAAATCATAATCAATTCCCAAAACACACCGTTCACAAAACACACACGTTTTGAAAAAGAGCCTTTAACGGGGCCAAACCGAAATCTTTTGAATCTTCATTTCAAACAACCAAACAAACACACCAAGACGATCACCGATCATCATATCCACAAAATAAGAAATGTATGAGCAAGGTACTTGCCTCGAATAATAACAACACGGAGAATCGACTGAAGTAGGTTGACACGAACCGACTACGAACCCGCCGACTCCACCGATCGCCAACTCGCAATAATAAATTACGAAGGACAAATACAACAACGAAAATGAATTCCATAACACGACTCAAAGCCGTTGAATTCAAAAAACGAATGACGAAATTTCAAGTGTTTTCCCCAAAACGGCCAAGAACACGATTCGTCCCGACAAAACACGAAAACGGAATTCCAAGTCGAAATATGGATATACAATCCATAGAATATGTTTAACAACATCATTTAACCACAATTTATCCAACAAAAATGGATGGAAAACGAGATCGAGAACAAATCCCCCAAAAAGTCGATTCGAAGGAAATCAAGAAATATACTTCGATTCGATGAAGAACAATGGATTAAATGATGTTAAACACAAGAATACTACCAAGATTAATCATACCCATCATGAATTAATCAACAACACGAAACGAATCGGACAAAAATGCAAAAACCCCCCAAATTCACGAAATTAGGGTTCCAAGGAAGATTACCTTGATTCACTGGATCAAAGGATGATAACGGATGATTGATTGATGTTATGAACTCAAGAACTTCGTGGATTTGTTGTTAAACAACGTGGATTCGTCACCTCCGAAGCTCCAGCCACGGATCGAAAAGAAAGGAAATGAAAAATGAGTGAAAATGAGGCTGCTCAGCCACATTTATACTGGGTCGGACTAGCGTGCGCTAGGCTGCCGAGCTAGCGCGCGCTATCGGCCCAGGCCGCAATCCAGTGACCTCCTGGACTAGACTGCTCGGCCAGGTAGCGTGCGCAGCCTTCCGGCCGTAGCGTACGTAGTGTCCGGCAGTAGCGTGCACTACCTGCCGATCCACCGAGTCCAAGACCCACCGCCCTATCGCCTCGGCCAAGCGCGCAGACAACCGGGCGTAGCGTGCGCTGCCTCCCGGCCGTAGCGTGCGCTACCTTCCGGCCGTAGCGTGCGCTACGCCGGTTCTTGCCGTACCCGTCCGGCCGGTGCCCATAATCATCCGGCCAGTCCCGCAACCGTCCGGCCAGTACTCTACCACCAGGGCTCGACGACTCGATTTCCGAAAACGTACAGAACGAACACGACGAAAAGTTCGCGGACAACATCAACGACCCGAAATGAAAACATAATACCATAATTAATCATATGCGACCAAGAAACGGGTCGAGACAACAATTACAGATACGGATACCCGTAACTTTCACTAAATTATAAAATGGCCCAAAATGCCCGAAAATCACGATACGTGATCGAATAACCAAACCGAAGTTCACAGCACGTCTAAAAAAGTTAAACGGACTTACGGGAAACTTGAAACAGCAGTTTCGAACGAGATTCGCAAGAATCAAACTCAAGTGCGGAAAAGTCGCTAAAAAGCACGGAACTCAACAAAACAACACCGAAACGAACTCGGATGACAAAAAGTGTAGAAATAATCATTCCCAGAATGACGAAACGGTCATGAGAGAGTCGTCAAAATGGACTTCCGCCGAAAAAAAGAAATTACCGGAAATCGAAATTACGGGTTTTACATTCTACCCTCCTTAAAAGAAGTTTCGTCCCGAAACTTAAAATAAGTAGGGAGAAGTAATATCCCCTGCCAGGAAAACTCGACGAGATACACAAAAACCGAAAACTCGTGCCCGACGGCGAAATGCTGCAAGAAACGCAAAGAGACATACGACGTGAAAACACGCTCCACGGCGACCAACACAACGTCGCCGTTAGGAATATAATAAAACCAACAAATGACAAGCGTCATCAAATGGATAATATAGTCAAGTCAATTATCTGAACAATCACAAAACACAACGAACGAAAATCAATAAGATTGACCGATCCAACGGTACATCAATCAAAATGCGAGCCAATCGCTGAACAAATACGGAATTCCACCGCCCAAGGGTTGGAAGATCGAAAACGAGACTAATTTCACGAACTTAAGGGAATTACGAAGGAACCTGAACGCTCAACAATCACAAAACGAGAACAAAAACCGAACAAACAAACGATCAAAACAACAAAAATCAAACAATCATGTCCGAAACACGAAGGATAATAAAATTCAAACAACAATTCCCAGGATGATCTGGTGAGAACAACAAGACATGCATTCCCATAAGATTCACAGGAAAGGGAATAGCAATTGAAAAGTCACAACGACAAACGAGTTATTCCGAAACAATACCACCCTCGTTCGATCAACAAAAGCAAGGGATAGGGAAAGTTCAGAAAATGTTAACGAGCATAAACGAGTCGACAGAGTCGAAAACACAGGAGTTCAAAATCCGATCCACTTCGAATAAAAGAACTAATAGAACCAAATGAAGTCACTTCCGAACAAGGTTCACAAGAATCGAACCGAACTCGAAAAAGTCA
Source organism: Orobanche coerulescens (assembly GCA_033398695.1). Lineage (NCBI taxonomy): Eukaryota > Viridiplantae > Streptophyta > Magnoliopsida > Lamiales > Orobanchaceae > Orobanche > Orobanche coerulescens. The sequence continues at coordinate 38,986 of JAWKAU010000131.1, read as the reverse complement.
CGGTGATAACCAGTTCAACCCACAACAAGATCACAGTTCGTTCGGACGATGAAACCGAAATACAGAACAAGTTCATAAAGTATCAACGAACATGAGCGAATCGATAGACTGGAGAAAGAGAAAATACCAAAGTCAAAATAGTACGGGTATTACCTTCGACCTCGTCCACGAAATTCACAAAAACAGGAGCAAGGTAACATGTCATTAAACAACCGACACATAACGGAACTATCACCGATGCACACGGTCATACCAAACCAAGCTCTAACAGCTCGCACATGCGCGACAACACAGAAATCACTACGAGGCGACAATATTCAATACCAACATCCCACCTCTCACAGAGGGCTAACACAACAAATGTGTGGAAAACGACTCAACGCTCACACCGCCAATTCGATCATACTCGGGAGCAAACATCAAAATGACAATGCGAAAATCATACATACATACCCATCCCTCAAACGGGAATGGATAGGTTTTAAAAACGAAAACCTCATTTTGAAAATAATTTAGAAGAACACCGGTTGATCTTGAGTATCACCTTTCAAAAAGTACAAATGTGAAACATCGTTATCGAGACTTTGGAGAACCATTTCGCATTTGATAAAAATGAGGACACTTTCTCTTAGTGAAAAATTTCAGAATATTCGACCCTCGGGTCTAAATAAAAGTGTTTCTAAAACATTGAAAATATCTCAAAGCATTTTGGTCCTCGAAGTAGAAAATTTTTGAAATATATTGTGGCACCTTGGATGTACCACAAGAAAATAACTCATTTGAAAAGTATGTCTCGAAATTTATTTTTCTAAGATACTCAAGGTTTTCAAAAATCCAATAGGCCAGAATGCCCAAAACTCACACATATCGACGTTCACTAAAACAACTCCTAGTACACGCATCAAAACGTTTAAAATCAAGACAATACATGTCTTTAAACGGAAATAAACGATAAAATACCACATTCAGAACAAAACCACTGACCCCATTCGAGTCCTCTAAGGACCCTTCCGCACTGGCTAGTGAACAAGTCGAACGCGTATAAGCACAAAGCCTCCACAAGAGAACTTGTAAAACGTGCAAATTGATTCAAAAATCATCAGCAACGGACAAAAACAACAATAAAAAGACATCACAAGCGACGACACTCCTCGTATAAATCAAATACGAGAGTCAACTAAATACATATCGTGAAATCAAAATCCACATAAGGGTTCCATAACTTAACAAATAATCATAAAAATAGCTCGTGTCACACGAGGCACAACACAAAGAAGGGAGACTTACTTCCACATGTCGCACGAAGATGATGATCGCCCCACGATAATAATCACGACCAACAAACTCAAACGATGCGTCGTGACACGACTCAGTCAGATAAAATCCGACGAAACAAGACTCAAACAACACGACTTGACCCGACAGCCTAGGTTTCCTCAACCTAAGCTCTGATACCATTTATGTAACACCCCGATCCGCTCAGGGATATTACATGCCGTAGAACCTTTCCTCAAGGATCTACCAGGCTGGTAACAACATATAACAACTCAACCATGACTTTAAGGCTAAAATGACTCAGTAGACCGATTTGGTCATTCAATAAATACATACAACTCAAATACAACTCATGCCCACGCAGGGGTCAAAACACAACCACACCCGTACAACAGGAAAAATATAGCAACGGAAAATAAAGTACAACTGAACCAATAAACAATGTACGGTTCCTCATGTGATTAGTATCGATCATCTTTCATCATCCTTCGTGCCGACCCTGTGTTATGCTCCAAAACCTGAATGCAAAAATAGACATCCACTCCCCGAGTACTCGGGGGTTAGCAAAACTCCACTGTTTTGCTAGTGCAAGTACAAGTGTAAAATACGAGTCATACAATTCACATTCCACGAACGATAATAATTCGGAATCCTCAAAGATTCAAACGAAACGAAAAGTACTTCCCGAGGCAAGAGTTTGAGAAAACATTTCAAAATCGAAAGATCACAAATCAATGGAAATAATTTATAAAACGATTTAGAGTGCCATCGAGAGTTTTAATAGAAAACAATTTAGGATTATCAAATCCCGCTTTTCAAAACCCAGAAGACGAAAGGGGTCACCGCCCTAAAGGTTTACTTTCCGTAAAATAACCTTTACTAAACCGTTGGGATTTTAGCCCCAAATCCGTAAAATGACCTTTACAAAACCATTGGGATTTTAGCCCCAAATCTCATCAACTCACAGTACACAAGAACGACCACAAGGTTCGTCTCCCAACATCAAAATCCACAAATAAAGGATTTAACATAAACGACAAAATACTCTAGAGCCATCCTAGCCAAGTAGGCCAAACGAAAAACTTACCTCTTACACACTTAGTCAATGCATGCAATCATGAAAACTGTTCGAAAGCACTCATTTCCGGAAATGCCATAATCAAATCACATTTGTAAAATGCACCACAATTAACCGTCGATCCACGTCTCTGTGGACCCCTACCGAGACCCCGTTGGATCTAACCCGTAGTGGTTAAAAGCAAGCTCGTCGATCCACGTCTCTGTGGACCCCTACCGAGACCCCGTTGGATCTAATCCGTAGTGAGCATACACACACACACGTTACTCATGCAATACTAATATGCTAAGAATGTAAGTTCATCAAGAATACTTACTAGATATGGCCACTTACTCGACGCCGTTATCAAATTTTTCAAAACATAATAACAAGATCAAACACGGAATACACGATTCCATAACTTTAAACAACAGGGATATCATCAAAGCCTTCAACGTTCAAAATGACCAAATCATAATCAATTCCCAAAACACACCGTTCACAAAACACACACACGTTTTGAAAAAGAGCCTTTAACGAGGCCAAACCGAAATCTTTTGAAACTTCATTTCAAACAACCAAACAAACACACCAAGACGATCACCGATCATCATATCCACAAAATAAGAAATGTATGAGCAAGGTACTTGCCTCGAATAAGAACAACACGGAGAATCGACTGAAGTAGGTTGACACGAACCGACTACGAACCCGCCGACTCCACCGATCGCCAACTCGCAATAATAAACTACGAAGGACAAATACAACAACGAAAATGAATTTTATAACACGACTCAAAGCCGTTGAATTCAAAGAACGAATGACGAAAGTTCAAGTGTTTTCCCCAAATCGGCCAAGAACACGATTCGTCCCGACAAAACATGAAAACGGAATTCCAAGTCGAAATATGGATATACAATCCATAGAATATGTTTAACAACATCATTTAACCACAATTTATCCAACAAAAATGGATGGAAAACGAGATCGAGAACAAATCCCCCAAAAAGTCGATTCGAAGGAAATCAAGAAATATACTTCGATTCGATGAAGAACAATGGATTAAATGATGTTAAACATAAGAATACTACCAAGACTAATCATTCCCATCATGAATTAATCAACAACACGAAACGAATAGGACAAAAATGCAAAAAACCCCAAATTCACGAAATTAGGGTTCTAAGGAAGATTACTTTGATTCACTGGATCAAAGGATGATAACGGATGATTGATTGATGTTATGAACTCAAGAACTTCGTGGATTTGTTGTTAAACAACATGGATTCGTCACCTCCGAAGCTCCAGCCACGGATCGAAAAGAAAGGAAATGAAAAATGAGTGAAAATGAGGCTGCTCAACCACATTTATACTGGGCCGGACTAGCGTGCGCTAGGCTGCCGAGCTAGCGCGTGCTATCGGCCCAGGCCGCAATCCAGTGACCTCCTGGACTAGACTGCTCGGCCAGGTAGCGTGCGCAGCCTTCCGGCCATAGCGTGCGCTACCTGCCGGCCGTAGCGTACGTAGTGTACGGCAGTAGCGTGCGCTACCTGCCGATCCACCGAGTCCAGTACCCCCACTACCCTACTGCCTCGGCCCGCTAGCGCGCGCAGACAACCGGGCGTAGCGTGCGCTGCCTCCCGGCCGTAGCGTGCGCTACGCCGGTTCTTGCCGCACCCGTCCGGCCGGTGCCCATAATCATCCGGCCAGTCCCGCAACCATCCGGCCAGTACCCGACCACCAGGGCTCGACGACTCGATTTCCGAAAACGTACAGAACGAACACGACGAAAAGTTCGCGGACAACATCAACGACCCGAAATGAAAACATAATACCATAATTAATCATACGAGACCAAGAAATGGGTCGAGACAACAATTACAGATACGGATACCCGTAACTTTCAGTAAATTATAAAATGCCCAAAACGCCCGAAAATCACGATACGTGATCGAATAACCAAACCGAAGTTCACAGCACGTCTAACAAAGTTAAACGGACTTACGGGAAACTCGAAACAGCAGTTTCAAACGAGATTCGCAAGAATCAAACTCAAGTGCGGAAAAGTCGCTAAAAAGCACGGAACTCAACAAAACAACACCGAAACGAACTCGGATGACAAAAAGTGTAGAATTAATCATTCCCAGAATGACGAAACGGTCATGAGAGAGTCGTCAAAATGGACTTCCTCCGAAAAAAAGAAATTACTGGAAATCGAAATTACGGGTTTTACATTCTACCCTCCTTAAAAGAAGTTTCGTCCCGAAACTTAAAATAAGTAGGGAGAAGTAATATCCCCTGCCAGGAAAACTCGACGAGATACACAAAAACCGAAAACTCGTGCCCGACGGTGAAATGCTGCAAGAAACGCAAAGAGACATACGACGTGAAAACACGCTCCACGGCGACCAACACAACGTCGCCGTTAGGAATATAATAAAACCAACAAATGACAAGCGTCATCAAACGGATAATATAGTCAAGTCAATTATCCGAACAATCACAAAACACAACGAACGAAAATCAATAAGATTGACCGACCCAACGGTACACCAATCAAAACGCGAGCCAATCGCTGAACAAATACAGAATTCCACCGCCCAAGGGTTGGAAGATCGAAAACGAGACTAATTTCCCGAACTTAAGGGAATTACGAAGGAGCCTGAATGCTCAACAATCACAAAACGAGAACAAAAACCGAACAAACAAACGATCAAGACAACAAAAATCAAACAATCATGTCCGAAACACGAAGGATAATAAAATTCAAACAACAATTCCCAGGATGATCTGGTGAGAACAACAAGACATGCATTCCCATAAGATCCACAGGAAAGGGAATAGCGATTGAAAAGTCACAACAAAAAACGAGTTATTCCGAAACAATACCACCCTCGTTCGATCAACAAAAGCAAGGGATAGGGAAAGTTCAGAAAATGTTAACGAGCATAAACGAGTCGACAGAGTCGAAAACACAGGAGTTCCAAATCCGATCCACTTCGAATAAAAGAACTAATAGAACCAAATGATGTCACTTCCGAACAAGGTTCACAAGAATCGAACTGAACTCGAAAAAGTCACGGCGATAACCAGATCAACCCACAACAAGATCACAGTTCGTTCGGACGATGAAACCGAAATACAGAACAAGTTCATAAAGTATCAACGAACATGAGCGAATCGATAGACTGGAGAAAGAGAAAATACCGAAGTCAAAATTGTACGGGTATTACCTTCGACCTCGTCCACGAAATTGACAAAAACAGGAGCAAGGTAACATGTCATTAAACAACCGACACATAACGGAACTATCACCGATGCACACGGTCATACCAAACCAAGCTCTAACAGCTCGCACATGCGCGACAACGCAGAAATCACTACGAGGCGACAATATTCAATACCAACATTCCACCTCTCACAGAGGGCTAACACAACAAATGTGTGGAAAACGACTCAACGCTCACACCGCCAATTCGATCATACTCGGGAGCAAACATCAAAATGACAATGCGAACATCATACATACATACCCAGCCGTCAAACGGGAATGGATAGGTTTTAAAAACAAAAATCTCATTTTGAAAATAATTTAGAAGAACACCGGTTGATCTTGAGTATCACATTTCAAAAAGTACAAATGTGAAACATCGTTATCGAGACTTTGGAGAACCATTTCGCATTTGATAAACATGAGGACACTTTCTCTTAGTGAAAAATTTCAGAATATTCGACCCTCGGGTCTAAATAAAAGTGTTTCTAAAACATTGAAAATATCTCAAAGCATTTTGGTCCTCGAAGTAGAAAATTTTTGAAATATATTGTGGCACCTTGGATGTACCACAAGAAAATAACTCATTTGAAAAGTATGTCTCGAAATTTATTTTTCTAAGATACTCAAGGTTTTCAAAAATCCAATAGGCCAGAATGCCCAAAACTCACACATATCGACGTTCACTAAAACAACTCCTAGTACACGCATCAAAACGTTTAAAATCAAGACAATACATGTCTTTAAACGAAATAAACGATAAAATACCACATTCAGAACAAAACCACTGACCCCATTCGAGGCCTCTAAGGACCCTCCATGGCAGCTAGTGAACAAGTCGAACGCGTATAAGCACAAAGCCTCCACAAGAGAACTTGTAAAACGTGCAAATCGATTCGAAAATCATCAGCAACGGACAAAAACAACAATAAAAAGACATCACAAGCGACGACACTCCTCGTATAAATCAAATATGAGAGTCGACTAAATACATATCGTGAAATCAAAATCCACATAAGGGTTCCATCACTTAACAAATAATCATAAAAATAGCTCGTGTCACACGAGGCACAACACAAAGAAGGGAGACTTACTTCCAAGGTCGCACAAAGATGATGATCGCCCCACGATAATAATCACGATCAACAAACTCAAACGACGCGTCGTGACACGACTCAGTCAGATAAAATCCGACGAAACAAGACTCAAACAACACGACTTGACCCGACAGCCTAGGTTTCCTCAACCTAAGCTCTGATACCATTTATGTAACACCCCGATCCGATCAGGGATATTACATGCCGTAGAACCTTTCCTCAAGGATCTACCAGGCTGGTAACAACATATAACAACTCAACTATGCCTTTAAGGCTAAAATGACTCAGTAGACCGATTTGGTCTTTCAATAAATACATACAACTCAAATACAACTCATGCCCACGCAGGGGTCAAAACACAACCACACCCGTACAACAGGAAAAATATAGCAGCGGAAAATAAAGTACAACTGAACCAATAAACAATGTACGGTTCCTCATGTGATTAGTATCGATCATCTTTCATCATCCTTCGTGCCGACCCTGTGTTATGCTCCAAAACCTGAATGCAAAAATAGACATCCACCCCCCGAGTTCTCGGGGGTTAGCAAAACTCCACTGTTTTGCTAGTGCAAGTACAAGTGTAAAATACGAGTCATACAATTCACATTCCACGAACGATAATAATTTGGAATCCTCAAAGATTCAAACGAAACGAAAAGTACTTCCCGAGGCAAGAGTTTGAGAAAACATTTCAAAATCGAAAGATCACAAATCAATGGAAATAATTTATAAAACGGTTTAGAGTGCCATCGAGAGTTTTAATAGAAAACAATTTAGGATTATCAAATCCCGCTTTTCAAAACCCAAAAGACGAAAGGGGTCACCGCCCCAAAGGTTTACTTTCCGTAAAATGACCTTTACTAAGCCGTTGGGATTTTAGCCCCAAATCCGTAAAATGACCTTTACAAAACTATTGGGATTTTAGCCCCAAATCTCATCAACTCACAGTACACAAGAACGACCACAAGGTTCGTCTCCCAACATCAAAATCCGCAAATAAAGGATTTAACATAAACGACAAAATACTCTAGAGCCATCCTAGCCAAGTAGGCCAAACGAACAACTTAACTCTTACACACTTAGTCAATGCATGCAATCATGAAAACTGTTCGAAAGTACTCATTTCCGGAAATGCCATAATCAAATCACATTTGTAAAATGCACCACAATTAACCGTCGATCCACGTCTCTGTGGACCCCTACCGAGACCCCGTTGGATCTAACCCGTAGTGGTTAAAAGCAAGCTCGTCAATCCACATCTCTGTGGACCCCTACCGAGACCCCGTTGGATCTAACCCATAGTGAGCATACACACACACTTTACTCATGCAATACTAATATGCTAAGAATGTAAGTTCATCAAGAATACTTACTAGAGATGGCCACTTACTCGACGCCGTTATCAAATTTTTCAAAACACAATAACAAGATCAAACATGGAATACACGATTCCATAACTTTAAACAACAGGGATATCATCAAAGCCTTCAACGTTCAAAATGACCAAATCATAATCAATTCCCAAAACACACCGTTCACAAAACACACACACGTTTTGAAAAAGAGCCTTTAACGAGGCCAAACCGAAATCTTTTGAAACTTCATTTCAAACAACCAAACAAACACACCAAGACGATCACCGATCATCATATCCACAAAATAAGAAATGTATGAGCAAGGTACTTCCCTCGAATAAGAACAACACGGAGAATCGACCGAAGTAGGTTGACACGAACCGACTACGAACCCGCCGACTCCAACGATCGCCAACTCGCAATAATAAACTACGAAGGACAAATACAAAAACGAAAATGAATTCCATAACATGACTCAAAGCCGTTGAATTCAAAGAACGAATGATGAAAGTTCAACTGTTTTCCACAAAACGGCCAAGAACACGATTCGTCCCGAGAAAACACAAAAACGGAATTCCAAGTCCAAATATGGATATACAATCCATAGAATATGTTTAACAACATCATTTAACCACAATTTATCCAACAAAAATGGATGGAAAACGAGATCGAGAACAAATCCCCCAAAAAGTCAATTCGAAGGAAATCAAGAAATATACTTCGATTCGATGAAGAACAATGGATTAAATGATGTTAAACACAAGAATACTACCAAGATTAATCATACCCATCATGAATTAATCAACAACACGGAACGAATCGGACAAAAATGCAAAACCCCCCAAATTCACGAAATTAGGGTTCTAAGGAAGATTACCTTGATTCACTGGATCAAAGGATGATAACGGATGATTGATTGATGTTATGAACTCAAGAACTTCGTGGATTTGTTGTTAAACAACATGGATTCATCACCTCCGAAGATCCAGCCACGGATCGAAAATAAAGGAAATGAAAAATGAGTGAAAATGAGGTCGCCACCACATTTATATCGGGCGGACTAGCGTGCGCTAGGCTGCCGAGCTAGCGCGCGCTATCGGCCCAGGCCGCAATCCAGTGACCTCCTGGACTAGACTGCTCGGCCAGGTAGCGTGCGCAGCCTTCCGGCCGTAGCGTGCGCTACCTGCCGGCCGTAGTGTACGTAGTGTACGGCAGTAGCGTGCGCTACCTGCCGATCCACCGAGTCCAGTACCCCCACTACCCTACTGCCTCGGCCCGCTAGCGCGCGCAGACAACCGGGCGTAGCGTGCGCTGCCTCCCGGCCGTAGCGTGCGCTACGCCGGTTCTTGCCGCACCCGTCCGGCCGGTGCCCATAATCATCCGGTCAGTCCCGCAACCGTCCGGCCAGTACCCGACCACCAGGGCTCGACGACTCGATTTCCGAAAACGTACAGAACGAACACGACGAAAAGTTCGCGGACAACATCAACGACCCCAAATGAAAACATAATACCATAATTAATCATACGCGACCAAGAAACGGGTCGAGAAAACAATTACAGATACGGATGCCCGTAACTTTCAGTAAATTATAAAATGGCCCAAAACGCCCGAAAATCACGATACGTGATCGAATAACCAAACCGAAGTTCGCAACACGTCTAACAAAGTTAAACGGACTTACGGGAAACTCGAAACAGCAGTTTCGAACGAGATTCGCAAGAATCAAACTCAAGTGCGGAAAAGTCGCTAAAAAGCACGGAACTCAACAAAACAACACCGAAACGAACTCGGATGACAAAAAGTGTAGAATTAATCATTCCCAGAATGACGAAATGGTCATGAGAGAGTCGTGAAAACGGACTTCCGCCGAAAAAAAGAAATTACCGGAAATCGAAATTACGGGTTTTACATTCTACCCTCCTTAAAAGAAGTTTCGTCCCGAAACTTAAAATAAGTAGGGAGAAGTAATATCCCCTGCCAGGAAAACTCGACGAGATACACAAAAATCGAAAACTCGTGCCCGACGGCGAAATGCTGCAAGAAACGCAAAGAGACATACGACTTGAAAACACGCTCCACGACGACCAACACAACGTCGCCGTTAGGAATATAATAAAACCAACAAATGACAAGCGTCATCAAACGGATAATATATTCAAGTCAATTATCCGAACAATCACAAAACACAACGAACGAAAATCAATAAGATTGACCGACCCAACGGTACATCAATCAAAACGCGAGCCAATCGCTGAACAAATACGGAATTCCACCGCCCAAGGGTTGGAAGATCGAAAACGAGACTAATTTCCCGAACTTAAGGGAATTACGAAGGAGCCTGAACGCTCAACAATCACAAAACGAGAACAAAAACCGAACAAACAAACGATCAAGACAACAAAAATCAAACAATCATGTCCGAAACACGAAGGATAATAAAATTCAAACAACAATTCCCAGAATGATCTGGTGAGAACAACAAGACATGCATTCCCATAAGATCCACAGGAAAGGGAATAGCAATTGAAAAGTCACAACGACAAACGAGTTATTCCGAAACAATACCACCCTCGTTCGATCAACAAAAGCAAGGGATAGGGAAAGTTCAGAAAATGTTAACGAGCATAAACGAGTCGACAGAGTCAAAAACACAGGAGTTCCAAATCCGATCCACTTCGAATAAAAGAACTAATAGAACCAAATGATGTCACTTCCGAACAAGGTTCACAAGAATCGAACCGAACTCGAAAAAGTCACGGCGATAACCAGTTCAACCCACAACAAGATCACAGTTCGTTCGGACGATGAAACCGAAATACAGAACAAGTTCATAAAGTATCAACGAACATGAGCGAATCGATAGACTGGAGAAAGAGAAAATACCGAAGTCAAAATAGTACGGGTATTACCTTCGACCTCGTCCACGAAATTCACAAAAACAGGAGCAAGGTAACATGTCATTAAACAACCGACACATAACGGAACTATCATCGATGCACACGGTCATACCAAACCAAGCTCTAACAGCTCGCACATGCGCGACAACGCAGAAATCACTACGAGGCGACAATATTCAATACCAACATTCCACCTCTCACAGAGGGCTAACACAACAAATGTGTGGAAAACGACTCAACGCTCACACCGCCAATTCGATCATACTCGGGAGCAAACATCAAAATGACAATGCGAACATCATACATACATACCCAGCCCTCAAACGGGAATGGATAGGTTTTAAAAACGAAAACCTCATTTTGAAAATAATTTAGAAGAACACCGGTTGATCTTGAGTATCACCTTTCAAAAGGTACAAATGTGAAACATCGTTATCGAGACTTTGGAGAACCATTTCGCATTTGATAAAAATGAGGACACTTTCTCTTAGTGAAAAATTTCAGAATATTCGACCCTCGGGTCTAAATAAAAGTGTTTCTAAAACATTGAAAATATCTCAAAGCATTTTGGTCCTCGAAGTAGAAAATTTTTGAAATATATTGTGGCACCTTGGATGTACCACAAGAAAATAACTCATTTGAAAAGTATGTCTCGAAATTTATTTTTCTAAGATACTCAAGGTTTTCAAAAATCCAATAGGCCAGAATGCCCAAAACTCACACATATCGACGTTCACTAAAACAACTCCTAGTACACGCATCAAAACGTTTAAAATCAAGACAATACATGTCTTTAAACAGAAATAAATGATAAAATACCACATTCAGAACAAAACCACTGACCCCATTCGAGGCCTCTAAGGACCCTCCCGCACTGGCTAGTGAACAAGTCGAACGCGTATAAGCACAAAGCCTCCACAAGAAAATTTGTAAAACGTGCAAATCGATTCGAAAATCATCAGCAACGGACAAAAACAACAATAAAAAGACATCACAAGCGACGACACTCCTCGTATAAATCAAATACGAGGGTCGACTAAATACATATCGTGAAATCAAAATCCACATAAGGGTTCCATCACTTAACAAATAATCATAAAAATAGCTCGTGTCACACGAGGCACAACACAAAGAAGGGAGACTTACTTCCACAGGTCGCACGAAGATGATGATCGCCCCACGATACTAATCACGACCAACAAACTCAAACGACGCATCGTGACACGACTCAGTCAGATAAAATCCGACGAAACAAGACTCAAACAACACGACTCGACCCGACAGCCTAGGTTTCCTCAACCTAAGCTCTGATACCATTTATGTAACACCCCGATCCGCTCAGGGATATTACATGCCGTAGAACCTTTCCTCAAGGATCTACCAGGCTGGTAACAACATATAACAACTCAACCATGCCTTTAAGGCTAAAATGACTCAGTAGACCGATTTGGTCTTTCAATAAATACATACAACTCAAATACAAATCATGCCCACGCAGGGGTCAAAACACAACCACACCCGTACAACAGGAAAAATATAGCAGCGGAAAATAAAGTACAACTGAACCAATAAACAATGTACGGTTCCTCATGTGATTAGTATCGATCATCTTTCATCATCCTTCGTGCCGACCCTGTGTTATGCTCCAAAACCTGAATGCAAAAATAGACATCCACCCCCCGAGTACTCGGGGGTTAGCAAAACTCCACTATTTTGCTAGTGCAAGTACAAGTGTAAATACGAGTCATACAATTCACATTCCACGAACGATAATAATTCGGAATCCTCAAAGATTCAAACGAAACGAAAAGTACTTCCCGAGGCAAGAGTTTGAGAAAACATTTCAAAATCGAAAGATCACAAATCAATGGAAATAATTTATAAAACGGTTTAGAGTGCCATCGTGAGTTTTAATAGAAAACAATTTAGGATTATCAAATCCCGCTTTTCAAAACCCAAAAGACGAAAGGGGTCACCGCCCCAAAGGTTTACTTTCCGTAAAATGACCTTTACTAAACCGTTGGGATTTTAGCCCCAAATCCGTAAAATGGCCTTTACAAAACCATTGGGATTTTAGCCCCAAATCTCATCAACTCACAGTACATAAGAACGACCACAAGGTTTGTCTCCCAACATCAAAATCCGCAAATAAAGGATTTAACATAAACGACAAAATACTCTAGTGCCATCCTAGCCAAGTAGGCCAAATGAACAACTTACCTCTTACACACTTAGTCAATGCATGCAATCATGAAAACTGTTCGAAAGCACTCATTTCCGGAAATGCCATAATCAAATCACATATGTAAAATGCACCACAATTAACCGTCGATCCACGTCTCTGTGGACCCCTACCGAGACCCCGTCGGATCTAACCCGTAGTGGTTAAAAGCAAGCTCGTCGAACCACGTCTCTGTGGACCCCTACCGAGACCCCGTTGGATCTAACCCGTAGTGAGCATACACACGCACACGTTACTCATGCAATACTAATATGCTAAGAATGTAAGTTCATCAAGAATACTTACTAGAGATGGCCACTTACTCGACGCCGTTATCAAATTTTTCAAAACACAATAACAATATCAAACACGGAATACACGATTCCATAACCTTAAGCAACAGAGATATCATCAAAGCCTTCAACGTTCAAAATTCCCAAAACACACCGTTCACAAAACACACACGCGTTTTGAAAAAGAGCCTTTAACGAGGCCAAACTGAAATCTTTTGAAACTTCATTTCAAACAACCAAAACAAACACACCAAGACGATCACCGATCATCATATCCACAAAATAAGAAATGTATGAGCAAGGTACTTGCCTCGAATAAGAACAACACGGAGAATCGACCGAATTAGGTTGACACGAACCGACTACGAACCCGCCGACTCCACCGATTGCCAACTCGCAATAATAAACTACGAAGGACAAATACAGCAACAAAAATGAATTCCATAACACGACTCAAAGCCGTTGAATTCAAAGAACGAATGACGAAAGTTCAAGTGTTTTCCCCAAAACGGCCAAGAACACGATTCGTCCCGACAAAACACGAAAACGGAATTCCAAGTCGAAATATGGATATACAATCCATAGAATATGTTTAACAACATCATTTAACCACAATTTGTCCAACAAAAATGGATGGAAAACTAGATCGAGAACAAATCCCCCAAAAAGTCGATTCGAAGGAAATCAAGAAATATACTTCGATTCGATGAAGAACAATGGATTAAATGATGTTAAACACAAGAATACTACCAAGATTAATCATAACCATCATGAATTAATCAACAACACGGAACGAATCGGACAAAAATGCAAAAACCCCCAAATTCACGAAATTAGGGTTCTAAGGAAGATTACCTTGATTCACTGGATCAAAGGATGATAACGGATGATTGATTGATGTTATGAACTCAAGAACTTCGTGGATTTGTTGTTAAACAACATGGCTTCATCACCTCCGAAGCTCCAGCCGCGGATCGAAAAGAAAGGAAATGAAAAATGAGTGAAAATGAGGCTGCTCAGCCACATTTATACTGGGGCGGAATAGCGTGCGCTAGGCTGCCGAGCTAGCGCGCGCTATCGGCCCAGGCCGCAATCCAGTGACCTCCTGGACTAGACTGCTCGGCCAGGTAGCGTGCGCAGCCTTCCGGCCGTAGCGTGCGCTACCTGTCGGCCGTAGCGTACGTAGTGTCCGGCAGTAGCGTGCACTACCTGTCGATCCACCGAGTCTAGTACCCCCACTGCCCTACTGCCTCGGCCCGCTAGCGCGTGCAGACAACCGGGCGTAGCGTGCGCTGCCTCCCGGCCGTAGCGTGCGCTACGCCGGTTCCTGCCGCACCCGTCCGGCCGGTGCTGGCAATCATCCGGCCAGTCCCGCAACCTTCCGGCCAGTACCCGACCACCAGGGCTCGACGACTCGATTTCCGAAAACGTACGGAACGAACACGACGAAAAGTTCGCGGACAACATCAACGACCCGAAATGAAAACATAATACCATAATTAATCATATGCGACCAAGAAACGGGTCGAGACAACAATTACAGATACGGATACCCGTAACTTTCAGTAAATTACAAAATGGCCCAAAACGCCCGAAAATCACGATACGTGATCGAATAACCAAACCGAAGTTCACGACACGTCTAACAAAGTTAAACGGACTTACGGGAAACTCGAAACGGCAGTTTCGAACGAGATTCGCAAGAATCGAACTCAAGTGCGGAAAAGTCGCTAAAAAGCACGGAACTCAACAAAACAACACCGAAACGAACTCGGATGACAAAAAGTGTAGAATTAATCATTCTCAGAATAACGAAACGGTCATGAGAGAGTCGTCAAAACGGACTTCCACCGAAAAAAAAAGAAATTACCGGAAATCGAAATTACGGGTTTTACATCAGTATCGTAACATCGGTTTTACACATGGAAGCACAAAAAATTCACGTTTTTAGCAAAAACCATCAACAGTATGCGAGAAAAATAAAGCAATGATGAAATCGCAATTTATAATCAAGAAAAATTAAGAACATATCGCATGCTTCAATTTATTCCACTATGCATAACATCATTAACAATAAAACTCATGTGAAAATAAAAGAGATAAGAAAAAGAGAATCTTATTCCAAATGTCTTCTTGAAAGCCAGCACATGTTTGAGTGGAAACATCGGTCAATCCATACTTCAAATAATGCTCAACATCACGAGGGACCTGTAACACCCCCAAAACCGTATGGGAATATTACACGCCGTAGACCCCTTCCACAAGGATCTACCAGGCTAAACATCCATAAACGACTAAATGCTTGCTCGGCCAGGGTCAAACAATATAATAATACAGACCGTTAAGGTCACTTACACATAAACACACAGACCGATGAGGTCACACAACTCTATCAATGTAATCGACTAACAACATTACCCACACAGGGGTCGAAACACAATACAGCGGAAGACTGAATGAACTTTAACAATACAACCAAACTCTACCAACTCTCGACTCTTGATTAGTATCGCAGCTCGTCATCCTCTTGTGCCAATCCTGTGACTGCTCCCCTGAATCTGCATGTACCTGGACGCAAAACAGACATCCACCCCCCGATTACTCGGGGGTTAGTAAAACTCCACTGTTTTACTAGTGCAAGTATCAAATCATACAAAATGTAACAAGCAAATAATAATCGTGAATCAAATATAAAAATCAAGTATCAAAATATCCCCGGGAGGTTTTCACAAGGAAAGATAAGCTCTGAAGCATTCAAAAATAAGATTATCATCTCGGGAATTTTTAGAATTTCAAAACCTTTTGAAAATCTTAGGGTCTTAACCCAAATCTAAAATTGTATTTCAACAATTTACAGTACGGAAACATTTCCATAAATCTCGTGGGGCTCGGCCCAACATTCTTTTCTTAAAACTTTCTTACAAAAAGTTTGATTTACAAAACATGATTCGTGACACCGTGATCCCCTGTCACGTGTCTCCGTAGGTTCAACAACCCGCACGGCCTTAACCAATCACAACAATCAATCATGCTCATGACTCCGTGATCGCTTGCCACGAGTCTCCGTAGGTTCAACAACCCACACGGATTGAGCCAACACAACAATCACCACAACTAGTCCCGACCCCGTGAACCTGTGTCACGTGTCACCGTAGGTTCCGTCGAACCCGCACGGTTGGACGTACTGTGTCTTGATCCCATGGACCTGTGCCATGAATCATCGTAGGCCTCGTCAGACCCGCACGATTGGACCTCAGCACCACACACTAAGTTCTGATCCCATGGACCTGTGCCATGAATCCTCGTAGGTCCCGTCGAACCCGCACGAGTGAACTTAGCGTTCCAGCACAACACATTCACATTCACATTACATACAACAATGAGCGCAGTTAGTCAATCACGTTGATCACCACAAAATCATACATCACACGCACATAACACAATCTCAATACTCTCAACAAAACTATCATCAATCAACGACACACAACCAACATAACACACGTTCGGTACACAATACATTGCACAACCAAGTGTACAACCATCCATATGTACGTCGCAATCCTGCACAAATGGCACAACACCTAACACGTATACCAATATAACATTATTATCACAAAGCCTTCAAATTGCGGAATACACAACAATTCAAACGGAACATATTTACGAAGGTAAGCAAAATCATCATAATTATCATACGTGATTATTAGTCACAAGATACAATTCGTATAATAAGATACTTGCCTTAATAACCGATACCGAATACCCCGAAGAACACGGTTCGATCGGGAAGCTTGTACTACGACGAAGACAACGAACATAAGGGTTCCGACTCAAGTTCTTCACAAGGAATCTGACCCTAACATTATAACATCAATAAATTAACGAACGAACGAGGAAGAATAAGCGTAGAACGCTCGGATTCTCTTTGTGACATTTTATCGAACACCTTCAAGGTGTCGATAAGATACTCAATAAAACGACAAATCCGTGGCAATCCAACCATGTAATAACAAGGAATTTGATATAATATAGCTTAACAATCATCAATCCATCACTATTCTGAGTTAAAACGGATTAAACGGACAAATCGAACAAAATTCCCAAAACTAGATTTCTAGAAAATCTGACCTGATTCGCTCGATCAAATGATGTTATAGGACGGATTATTGATGATATGAACCTAAAAACTTCATGAATTTATTGTATAGCAACATTCCTTCATGATTGATCAAGCTTCAGTCGCGGAATGGAAGAAAACGAGTGAGAAAAAATGAGTGAAACCCGACTGCTCTGCCATATTTATACACCTGCCAGACACGGCGCAGCAAACGGCCCACACCAGCGCCGGGTGTCTCGGCCGTGTCTCGACAGGCTGCCGGTCCTGGCCAACCCGGCGCAGGACACGGCGCCCGGCAGCGCCGTTTTCAGGGCCGTTTCGCCCAGGTCAGGCCAGCAGCCTCCGGGCACAAAATGAAGAATCACAACGACGATCCGAACGACCCCGAAACCCGAACCTGAATACGAACCGAAGATATGGTTACGAAGTACTCGAAAATACGTATCTAAGAGCTAATAGAACATACGATTCCGACCACCCGAAGGCTCGAAATTCGACAACGGAAGGTAATTACCCCAAACTTTGGGAAATTACGAAAATGGCCCAAAACGTCCGAATCACGATACGTGATCGAATAACCAAACCGAAATTCACAACACGTCTAACAAAGTTAAACGGACTTACGGGAAACTCGAAACAGTAATTTCGGACGATTTTCACAAGAATCAAACTCGAGTGCGGAAAAGTCGTTAAGAAACACGGGACTCAACAAAACAATACCGAAACGAACTCGGATGACAAAAAGTGCAGAATTAATCATTCTCAGAATGAT
This sequence comes from Orobanche coerulescens, assembly GCA_033398695.1. Lineage (NCBI taxonomy): Eukaryota > Viridiplantae > Streptophyta > Magnoliopsida > Lamiales > Orobanchaceae > Orobanche > Orobanche coerulescens. The sequence continues at coordinate 20,625 of JAWKAU010000131.1, read as the reverse complement.
GAAACGGTCCGAAGCGAGTCGTCGAAACAGACTTCCGCCGAAAAAAGAAAATTACCGGAAATCCGAAATTGCGGATATTACATTCTACCCTCCTTAAAAGAAGTTTCGTCCCGAAACTTAAATAAAGTAGGGAGAAGCAATATCGCACCAGGAAAACTCAACGAGATACACAAGAACCGAAAAAAAATCGCGCCCAACGGCGAAACGTTACAAGCAACGCGAAAGAATATACAGCGTGAAAACACGCCCCACGACGACCATAACAACGCCACCGGTAATGATTCAAAACAATAACGAGCAATTAACGACGCATCACATATCACATCACATGCACACATTTAATTAAAGAAACGTACGCGACAACAAGTCGCACCCGACTAAAACGGCTATGCGATAGAAACAATTAGAGTATCACGATAGAAATCATTCTGATTCTCATCAACAAGAAAATGTACGACGTTAAAACACAAACAATTCAAGATAACGGAAAACGAGGGTACCGGATATTACATTCTATCACACACATAAATAAGTTTCGTCCCGAAACTTAAAATAAAACATCAAGGTAGAATACAAACAAAACCAAAAAGTTCACGCAACAAATATCAATCTCTACTCGAATTACAACACAAATACAACACACAACTACGCTACTGGGCACCACTGAGCTCTCCACGCGTAGGGGCGGGATCTCGGCTCTCGAACATCTCAACGACGGTATCGCAGTGTATCGCCTGATGTCCCACATGTCCACATTTAAAACAGTTAACTTGCGGCGAGCGACAATTCTTCCGAGTATGGCCCACACGGCTACAATTGAAACATAACTTCACGCCGATTGTCTTACTCGGCTCGTGAGTAGGATTCTTAGACTGATCAAACGAACTAGGAGTGCTCCAAGAAGGAAACTGCGAAGCAACAGGCTCCCAGATCTCACTTCTCTGGCTTCTTGAAAAGTTACTCGAGGTCTTCTGTCTCTTACTCTCTGAACCAGATTCCGTCACAGAAACGGCCATCTCAATGGCTAAAGCTCGGTCCTGATATTCCTTCAGGGTGGTACACATGAGCGGAGCCATACTCTCACGGATATGGGGTTTCATGCGCATATTGAAGTATCGAACCTTGTCCGCTTCACTTCTCACTTGATCACGAACATAAGCCAGCTGTCGATTAAAATCGACTATCGCCTGGGATATCGACACATCCTGGGGCGTAGCGGAGAAAAACTCAATGATCCTGCGTTAACAAATAGACAACGGACAATACTCTGCCTCCATGGCGGTCTTAAACTCAGCCCATGTAGTTGTACGATCTGCAGGCATTACAGCCTGCCTGCAGCTTCTTTGTCAAGCAAGTACTGAGCAATGGGTACCCTCTTTTCATTCGGACAAGCTACAGCATCAAATGTTCTGTCCAACTGGAAGAGCCAGCTTTCCCAACCTAACGAGTCAGACGAACCCGCAAAACGGGGCGGCTGCATCCTCATCACATCTCGTAACCACTTACTAGCCCCGTTATCCCCATCTGGATTCTCATTCCGATGTACGGCCTGATTCATCTGCACTAACTGATCAACCACCTGACGAAGGATGGTGGCGGCGCCAACGTCAACATTAACGCTAGTCGAATGTCCCTGATCTGTACTGAGCTGATTGGTACTCGGCAAGGAGGGAGTCGCCCTCTCACGCTCCTGATCACGACCACGACTACGACCGCGTCCTCGGCCACGACCTCTCGGCATACTGAACGGACGACCAAACAGAATAACGCAACCAAACAAACGTCACAACATCAACATAGGACGATAATAGCAGCACGATAAAGCATCAAGTCCAAGTCATCACACAAGTGCACGAACTAACACTGTAATTTAAGAACTTCATTCTAAAATAATTCACACAGTCACATTAACAGAGGTGTTTGGATTTTACCAAATCAAATACAGTCAAAACCACACACGTATCATAGGGATCAAACACTAGCAGCAAAAATAAAACATTTCCGGGGTATTATTCAAATGATAAAATTTTAAAATTCTCATGTTTGAAAAAAAAATTGGTGAAATGAATTTTTTGAAAACATTTTGTTTAATACCTCGGTCATTGAAGTGGGGAACGATACCTAACAACGTATCCCGCCACTAGGGCATACAACTTAGATTTTCTGACGAGAATAATAACATAGCAACTCACTGCACGACTTAACCTCAATACATAAACACACAACGTTCTAATTTACGGAAGCCAAAGTTGTTTTGCAAAACAGAAATTTTCCAAAATCCTTTAGTTCATAATCAAAACGACGGTAATATTTTACAATGTCCGAAGTATTTCAAAACATATTTTTCAAATACCGTCTGATTGTGTCATTTGAAAACACACGGCCCATTTGTCAAAATTTAACAATTTTTTTTTCTTAAAATCCATATAAACCGTGGTTTGATCGCACCACCAAAATATTTTCCAAAAATCGATTTCAATAAAAATTCTCAAACTGTAAAGTCCTCCCGAAAATATTCTCAAACTTACCCATAGCGGACAAAAATTACCACATTCCAAAAACAGTCGAATTTAAAACCACATACTCAAATGGCAGCCAGGGTCGCCAATTCAATCAAATGCATCTCGTGGTATCAAGTTTAAACATACAGCAAAATCATTCATCGTAGTTTCTCACAAACTCTACCATTGATACCTTCACAGAACCCATCAAGGTTTACATCTTTTACACCATACCACCTCACACGGTGGTTCAAAAGTAAAATAGCAAAACGCCCAGTTATACTCATACTATGTGCCACAAGTATTAAACACAACTATATTACACAATACTCTGTAAATAAAATCATGCACCGCAATTACTCACTAAGATAAAATCGAGATACACAGGTATTACGCATAAAGGAGGAGACTTACATCCACAGGCCGCACGGAGGTGACGGTCGCCCACGATACTAATCTCGTCTGACAACATAACCGACACATTGTGACTACGCACAACTCAACTTGTCACCTGACGACTCGAACGACAAGACAACACATTACTCGACCGATCACGACTTGACTCAACCCGACAGCCTAGGTTTCTGCAACCTAAGCTCTGATACCATAAATGTAACACCCCCAAAACCGTATGGGAATATTACACGCCGTACACCCCTTCCACAAGGATCTACCAGAATAAACATCCATAAACGACTAAATGCTTGCCCGGCCAGGGTCAAACAATATAATAATACAGACCGTTAAGGTCACTTACACATAAACACACAGACCGATGAGGTCACACAACTCTATCAACAGAACTGACTAACAACATTACCCACACAGGGGTCGAAACACAATACAGCGGAAGACTGGATGAACTTTAACAATACAACCAAACTCCACCAACTCTCGACTCTTGATTAGTATCGCAGCTCGTCATCCTCTTGTGCCAATCCTGAGACTGCTCCCCTGAATCTGCATGTACCTGGACGCAAAACAGACATACACCCCCCGATTACTCGGGGATTAGTAAAACTCCACTGTTTTACTAGTGCAAGTATCAAATCATACGAAATGTAACAAGCAAATAATAATCGTGAATCAAATATAAAAATCAAGTATCAAAATCCCCGGGAGGTTTTCACAAGGAAAGATAAGCTATGAAGCATTCAAAAATAAGATTATCATCTCGGGAATTTTTAGAATTTCAAAACCTTTCAAAAATCTTAGGGTCTTAACCCAAATCTCAAATTGTATTTCAACAATTTACAGTACGAAAACATTTCCATAAATCTCGTGGGGCTCGGCCCAACATTCTTTTCTTAAAACTTTCTTACAAAAAGTTTGATTTACAAAACATGATTCGTGACACCGTGATCCCCTGTCACGTGTCTCCGTAGGTTCAACAACCCGCACGGACTTAACCAATCACAACAATTACAACAATCAATCATGCTCATGACTCCGTGATCGCTTGCCACGAGTCTACGTAGGTTCAACAACCCACACGGATTGAGCCAACACAACAATCACCACAACTAGTCCTGACCCCGTGAACCTGTGTCACGTGTCACCGTAGGTTCCGTCGAACCCGCACGGTTGGACGTACTGTGTTATGATCCCATGGACCTGTGCCATGAATCATCGTAGGCCTCGTCAGACCCGCACGATTGGACCTCAGCACCACACACTAAGTTCTGATCCCATGGACCTGTGCCATAAATCCTCGTAGGTCCCGTCGAACCCGCACGAGTAAACTTAGCGTTCCAGCACACCACATTCACATACACATTACATACAACAATGAGCGCAGTTAGTCAATCATGTTGATCACCACAAAATCATACATCACACGCACATAACACAATCTCAATACTCTCAACAAAACTATCATCAATCAACGACACACAACCAACATAACACACGTTCGGTACACAATACATTGCACAACCAAGTGTACAACCATCCATATGTACGTCGCAATCCTGCATAAATGGCACAACACCTAACACGTATACCAATATAACATTATTATCACAAAGCCTTCAAATTGCGGAATACACAACCAATTCAAACGGAACATATTTACGAAGGCAAGAAAAATCATCATAATTATCATACGTGATTATTAGTCACAAGATACAATTCGTATAATAAGATACTTGCCTTAATAACCGATACCGAATACCCCGAAGAACACGGTTCGACCGGGAAGCTTGTACTACGACGAAGACAACGAACGGAAGGGTTCCGACTCGCGTTCTTCACAAGGAATCTGACCCTAACATTATAACATCAATAAATTAACGAACGAACGAGGAAGAATAAGCGTAGAACGCTCGGATTCTCTTTGTGACATTTTATCGAACACCTTCAAGGCGTCGATAAGATACTCAATAAAACGACAAATCCGTGGCAATCCAACCATGTAATAACAAGGAATTTGATATAATATAGCTTAACAATCATCATTGAGTCATGTTCCATGATGTATGTGTTGATTTTACAATATCAATCACGTATTGTGACATGACAATAGCAATTATCTCAAACTCATCGCCGTCTCATGATATTTTCCATATAAATGGAAAAACCTATGATGTTGACGGTTTTGGAATTTCGTTCTATTTCTCCTTCATAGGAAGGTTGCGACAGGAAGGGCATCCGGCGTAAAACTTTGCCACTTTGTTATTTGCATGAGTTATGGTGTTAACTAATTTTAGACAATTAAACGACACTATAATCTTCATGCCACCGACCCCAACATAGTTGGGATTAAGGTGCTGTTGATGATGATGATGATGATAGCTTAACAATCATCAATCCATCACTATTCTGAGTTAAAATGGATTAAACGGACAAATCGAACAAAAATCCCAAAACTAGATTTCTAGAAAATCTGACCTGATTCGCTCGATCAAAGGATGTTATAGGACGGATTATTAATGATATGAACCTAAAAACTTCATGGATTTATTTTATAACAACATTCCTTCATGATTGATCAAGCTTCAGTCGCAGAATGGAAGAAAACGAGTGAGAAAAAATGAGTGAAACCCGACTGCTCTGCCATATTTATACACCTGCCGGACACGGCGCAGCAAACGGCCCACACCAGCGCCGGGTGTCTCGGCCGTGTCTTGGCAGGTTGCCGTTCCTGGCTGACCCGGCGCAGGACACGGCGCTCGGCAGCGCCGTTTTCAGGGCCGTTTCGCCCAGGTCAGGCCAGCAGCCTCCGGGCACAAAATGACGAATCACAACGACGATCCGAACGACCCCGAAACCAGAACCTGAATACGAACCGAAGATACGGTTACGAAGTACTCGCAAAGACGAATCTAAGAGCTAATAGAACACACGATTCCGACCACCCGAAGGCTCGAAATTCGACAACGGAAAGTAATTACCCCAAACTTTGGGAAATTACGAAAATGGCCCAAAACGTCCGAAAATCACGATACGTGATCGAATAACCAAACCGAAGTTCACAACACGTCTAACAAAGTTAAACGGACTTACGGGAAACTCGAAACAGTAATTTCGGATGATTTTCACAAGAATCAAACTCGAGTGCGGAAAAGTCGTTAAGAAACACGGGACTCAACAAAACAATACCGAAACGAACTCGGATGACAAAAAGTGCAGAAGTAATCATTCTCAGAATGATGAAACGTTCCCAAGCGAGTTGTCGAAACAGACCTCCGCTGAAAAAAGAAAATTACCAAAAATCCAAAATTGCGGATATTACAAGACCCCCAAACTTAGTCTCTAGTCATGAAACAACTATAGATATTAGGTCAAGAAAGACTAGAATATGAAGGATAATAACTCATTGGGGTTATATAAACAAAATAATAGAGAAATAAGGGCCAACAAGAATACACGAATCCAAACGAAATAACATAACAAAGGAAAAAAATTAATAACAAAAAATCAAATAAAAACAACTAACTAGTAAGCAAGTAAAAATGATGGGTTGTCTCCCATCAAGCGCTCTATTTTACGTCTTGAGCACGACGTGGCAAATAAAAAAATTAACGTGGCTTCGTTCTAGGGAGATTGTCAAATGCTCCCTTCTTACAATCTATAAGCCTCTTATTCCACAAAGGAGACTTTGGTTCATGCCCGGTTGCCGAAAATAATGGGTAAGAATAATTATGCGGACAACCAAAAAATGATGAAAGAATATAATAATGATAAGGCATGAAAAATAAGCAGAGTTCGAATGGGTAGATAATAAAGACATATCATGAACACCCTCATTAGAACTCAAGGAATCAGCCTCAACAGAATCAAAAGTAATGGGGTCAATCTCTCCCATAATGGATTTAGGAAAAATTATGCGTGGCACCGTTAATAAAATTTTAGGCACAAAAGTGTTCACCTTATTAGTCGAAGTTTGATGACAATTTAATGAAATTTCTTTGGAAACATCATCAATGATAACTTCTTCTATAGGCTCATCACACTTTATGTAATTATCAGGTGCGGGAGAATCAACCCTAAAACTTAACATGTCTTTCTTCTCAACCTCCCCCTCAACTTCACTAATAAATATATGAGCTGGAAAATAACCATAGTGAATCTCAAGACCACGAAGTGCACATTCTCGCTCAAGAGGGGTACTATCACGATTATTGAGAGCGTCTACACATTGTTCAAGCATGGTCTTTTGTTTCGGGGGAGGGGGCTGACTGACCCTATTTGGCAAATTATTAAGAACATCGAAATTTATGAAATGCCAAGGGTCACGATAATTAAAGGAAAATATAATGAAAAATTAAAAATATAGAGACTAAAGAAAAAAAACTTCAAATTAAAATTAGAGTCGCTTGGTATTGATATTAGCGAAAAATCAGTCCCCGGCAACGGCGCCAAAAACTTGTTGCGATATTTTGTTAAACGCAAGTGCACGTTATCGTAGACAAGTAATAAAGTGATGAGTAAAGTATCGTTCCCTCGAGGACTGATTTCACTAAGTACCAAAATATAGTCAACTCACAATTTTATTTGAAGCACAATTATACGAAATTTATACCTAAACTAGTTGCAGAAAACAAATAATAGTACTAATAATAAAAATAATACTAATAAGGGGGTATGATTATGATTTTCACCACAAACAATCAGGAATGACATTTATTCAATTCAATTCACTTTTATTCAATTGATTGTAAGCCAGGAATTCCTAAATTATTCTAAAGCCTTTCCCAAGATCGATAGAAAATACTACGAATTATTAACTCGATATATCCCTATTCGAATTAGATAATTAATAGCTAAAACAGTTCAAGAATTCCCACAATAAATAGGCTTCACAATTCCCATGAGTATATTCCTATCTCACAAAAATCATGATTATTCTCACAAGAACTATGCCTAAATTTCATCTCCCGAATCCATAAAGACATTCAAAACAATTCAACTGTTGGCCAGACAATTAAAAAGCATTAAGAACAGTAAGAAGAATCCAACTCAATACGAATAACGAGTGAATCAAAATAATAATAAATAAATCAAACCGTCATGAAATCGGGTACAATCACAATCCTACTCGAATAGATCTAGAAACTAAGATGCGGAAAAATTAAGAAAAAACGTAGGGATTCGTGGTCTTGTCGTCGCCCCACAAATCTCCTCCTTGTGTTCTTCTCTCTATCTATCGATATTCCTCCCGATCTGATGTTCTCTTGTCTTCAGCCCTTAAACCCTTTATTTATAGCCGTCCTCAGCCTCCAAAACGCGTCCGGGAATTAGGTTGGGAAAAGGCTCCAAAAATGGCATAGGAACGCAGAATATTCAGCAAAACCGCCCAGTGGGCCACGACTCACTTAATCTGTGCCGCGGCCCCTATCCTTCAGTGTCGGATGCCTGGGCGCATTTTTTCTCTCCTAGGCCGCGGCTCACTCTCCTTGTGCCGCGGCTCACGGTACAGTCCACTCGGGGCTCGCTGGTTGTCTTCGTGTGCCGCAGCTCACTTGGTTTGTGCCGCGGCTCATGACCAAAAACTGTTGTTTTCGCCCATTTTTCATCGTTTCGGCTTCCGGACTCCGATTTCCTGCAAAACATATAAAAATAGTGAATTAAAAGCTCATTTATGCTGATTTAGGCTCAAAATGGATATAAAATAATGATAAATAAGCGCATAAAAATACGCCTAACAAATACCCCCAAACTTGAGCCTTTGCTTGTCCTCAAGCAAAAATTATCAATTTTAAACAAAATGTATCGTGAGTAATCATGCAAGTCCATAGTGCTCAACTTAATCAATACTACCCTGAAAATCTCAAAGAATAGTACAAGTATCGTAATAGCGAGTCACATCCAGGACACTGATTCCATAAAGTAACCAATTCAGTCCTAATCAATCGTGCATGAAGAAAATCAAGCTCAAAGATTAACAAGCGTGAATTTAACCGACCGTCAATATGAAGGGTTAGATTAAACAAGCCAATTCGCCCAGTCCCACGGTCTAGTGGCAAAATTCAAGAGTTTCATTATCAAAATTTCTCCTCGGACAGCATTCCCTTATGCATGATCATAATAAAGATTCGAGTTAACCACTAAGTTCGGATCTCGGGATGTTTCATCGGGATAATCCTAGGGTGGATTTCCATTCTCATGTATTGGAGAACCGTTTGACGTAAAAGACACTCATGGGGCACATGGATGCTTCTAGTTACTAAGTCCCCCTCTACAGCGGAGAAAAAACTCGAATAGCAAATCCCGCATGTCAAGGTTGCCGTTTTACGCGAGAGTAAACAACGGGTCACGCGAATACCCCCGGTTACTAGGCTTCCCATCATCGGTAATGCGATATTTCTAAATTATTAATCTATTCAGGGTCATCATTTTACGCGAGAGTAAACAACGGGTCACGTGAATACCCCCGGTTACTAGATTTCCCATCATAGAACAACTAATATCTCGACTTTTTGGAAAAACTGTCCGACTCTAAACTCAATCCAAGTGCCAACAAGACTCATATTACTGGACGACTAGCTACGCGAAAAGTTTAACCAAACGTATAAACGGTGATTTGAAAACACGTATGTCTCCTTTCTTATCTGCTAAAATTTCTACAAAAACGATAAAATTTCGGACCTAATTGAATACTCAACAGAAGCAGATATCGCTGACTGCAACTCGACCAAAAGTCAACCGTTTCTTCCAAGAGAATTCAGTATCATAATATCAGTTTTATACTCGGAAGCACGAAAAATTCACGATAAAATTCACGTTTTTGAACAAAACCTTCAACAGCATGCAAGGAAAATAAAGCAATCGCAATTTATAATCAAGAAAAATTAAGAAAATTATCGCATGCTTCAATTTATTCCACTACACATAAAATCATCAATAATAAAACTCATGTGACAATAAAAGAGATAAGGAAAAGTGAAACTTATTCCAAATGTCTTCTTGAAAGCCAGCACATCTGAGTGGAATCGTCTGTCAATCCATACATCAAATAATGCCTAACATCAGCAGAGACCCCCAAACTAAATCTCTAGTCATGAAATAACAGTAGATATTAGGTCAGGAAAGACTAGTATATGAAAGATAATACTCATTGGGGTAAAACAAAATATTAGAGAAATCAGGGTCACAAGAATACACAAATCCAAATGAAATAACAAAACAAAGGAAAAAATTAATAACGAAAAATCAAATAAAAACAACTAACTAGAAAGCAAGTAAAAATGATGGGTTGCCTCCAAACAAGCGCTCTATTTTACGTCTTGAGCACGACGTGGCAAATAAATCTAACGTGACTTCTTTCTAGGGAGATTGCCAAATACCCCCTTCTTACAATCTATAAGCCTCTTATTCCACAAGGGAGGCTTTGGTTCATGCCTGGTTTCCGAAAATAATGAGTAAGAATAATTATGCGGACAACCAAAAAATAATGGAAGAATATAACAATGATAAGGCATGAAAAAATAAGCAGAGTTCGAATGGGTAGATAATAAAGACATATCATGAACAACCTCATTAGAACTCAAGGAATCAGCCTCAGCAAAATCATAAGTAATGGGATCAATCTCTCCCATTATGGATTTAGGAAAAATTATGCGTGGCACCGTTAATAGAATTTTAGGCACAAAAATGTTCACCTTATTAGTCGAAGTTTGATGACAATTTAATGAAATTTCTTTGGAAACATCATCAATGATAACTTCTTCTACAAGCTCATCACACTTTATGTAATTATCAGGTGCTGGGGGATCGACCCTAAAACTCAGCATGTTTTTCTTCTCAACCTCCCCCTCAACTTCACTACTAACTATATAAGATGGAAAATAACCATAGTGAATCTCAAGACCACGACTTGCACATTCTCGCTCAAGAGGGGTACTATCAGGATTTTCGAGAGCGTCTACACAATGTTCAAACATGGTCTTTTGTTTCGGGGGAGGGGGCTGACTGACCTATTCGGCAAATTATCAAGAACATTGAAATTTATGAAATGTCAAGGATCACTGTAATCAAAGGAAAACATAATGAAAAAAAATAGAAATATAGAGACTAAAAAGAAAAAAAAAAACTTCAAATTAAAATTAGAGTCGCTTGGTATTGATATTAGCGAAAAATCAGTCCCCGACAACGGCGCCAAAAACTTGTTGCAAGGAAATCCCTCACACTATGTCGCAAGTGCACGGTATCAACAAGTAATAAAGTGATAAGTAAAATATCGTTCCCTCGAGGACTGATTTCACTAAGTACCAAAATATAGTCGACTCGCAATTTTATTTGAAGAACAATTATATAGAAATTATTTCTAAACTAATTGCAGAAAAATAAATAATAAAAGTAATAATAATAATAATAATAAGGGTGTAGGATTATGATTTTCACTTCAAACAATCAGGAATGATTTTTATTCAATTCAATTCACTTTTATTCAATTGATTGTAAGCCAGAAATTCCTAAATTATTAAAGCGCTTTCAAGGTCGATAGAAAATACTACGAATTATTAACTCGATATATCCCTATTCGAATTAGATAATTAATAGCTAAAACAGTTCAAGAATTCCCACAATAAATAGACTTCACAATTCCCATGAGTATATTCCTATCTCACAAAAATCATGATTATTCTCACAAGAACTATGCCTAAATTTCATCTCCCAAATCCATAAAGACATTCAAAACAATTCAACTGTTGTCCAGACAATTAAAAAGTATTAAGAACAGTAAAAAGAATGCAACTCAATACGAATAACGAGTGAATTGAAATAATAATAAATAAATCAAACCGTCATGAAATCGGCTACAATCACAATCCTACTCGAATAGATCTAGAAACTAAGATGCGGAAAAATTAAGAAAAACCGTAGGGATCTGTGGTCTTGTCATTGCCCCACAAATCTCCTACTCTTGTGTTCTTCTCTCTATCTATCGATGCTCCCTTGATCTGATGATGATCCCCCTTTTTCTTCAGCCCTTCAATGCTTATTTATAGTCGTCATCAGCCTCCAAAACGGGTCCGTGTGATTAGGTCGAGAACAGGCTCCAAAACGGCCCAAAACCACGTAGAACACACCAAAACCGCCCCGTGGGCCGCAGCTCACTTAATCTGTGCCGCGGCTCACGGGGCACAGCGCATATGCCTGGGCGCTATTTTTCCTTCCTGGGCCGCGGCTCAGAGTACAGTTTACTCGGGGGCTCGCTGGTCCTCTGCGTGTGCCGCGGCCCGCTTGCCTTGTGCCGCAGCCCCAGGCCAAAATTTGCCGGTTTCGCCCGTTTTCATCGTTTTAGCTTCCGGACTCCAATTTCCTATAAAACATAAAAGAATAGGGCATTACAAGCTCATTTATGCAGATCTAATTATAAAACGAATACAAAATAATGATAAATAAGCGTATAAAAATACGCCTAACATCCACCGAGACAAATCCAGCAACAATCCTTCTACCTTTCTCCAAGGTCTCATCTCGTTTAATCCCCAATAAAGGTAAATTCATCCGCTAGCTTCACTATATTTCCTCTTAGATTCAATTTCTCATCTTACACAGAGTAGTGCGTAAATTCTTTTCTCCATCTCTATAAGCAAGATAATCGGATTCTGTCTTTAGCATCCTTCTGCAAACTTTAATCTTTTACACATGAGAATCAACCCTCCATTCACCGTAAACCGAAATACATACTTAGAAACAAATTAAAGCATCCAGTGAATTTTGTGCAATTCAGACCAGTCATGTTTCAATCGCAACCCACAATCACCACAACCTATAATTCTTGCCCAAATCCAAACTTGGATTTTCCAACCCAAACCAATCAACAGAAACATTATCATCCGGAATCGGCCCTCAACCCATAAAAAAAATCAAAATTTAATATTTTCTATTACCCGAGCAGAAGAGTCACGAAATCGGGCCAAGCCCGAAAATCGACTAAAATTCGATAACCCTTCCAACTGAATCAAACCTAGACCTGACATACCTTTCATCTGAATTCGCCCGGTTTCCCCATCGGACGAAACCTAGTTCGACAAACCAGATTCGAAACCCTCTTCCGTCAGCCCGACTTCAAAACCCGCGGTAGACTGGTCGGAAACTCGGTCGCTCCGAACACCGCCGCCACTGTTTTCCCAGCCTGGACCATCACCGATTATAGTCGTTCGACCCTTGTGCCCGCACCACTGCACACCACCATGAGTTTATTCAATTGGTGTTCGTCGCGTATGTGCGCCGACCGTGTGTATGTGCGTGTTTCGGTCAAGTGTTTGTGTGTGTGTGTGTGTGTGTTTTCTGCAGGTCGGCCGAGAAGAAACGAAGAGAAATGAGAGAGAGAGAGAGAGAGAGAGAGAGAGAGAGAGTCAGGATAGAGAGAGCGACGGGAGGAGGGTGAGAAGTTTTCTGCCGAACCGTGAGAGGAGAGGGGGGTTTTTATACCCGTGACTTTTTAGGGTTATTCAATTAAGCCCCAGATTTCCAAATACTTCAATTTAGCCCCAATCTGATATATATAATTCCTCCAATTAACACCAATCAGCTTTTCAACCCATTCAGTTTCAGCCTCAAGTTCTTAATTCATACATATTTAATCCAATCAACTTTTCAGTAATTAAGATTCAGTCCGGTATTGACCAAGACATTTAAAATGTTGACTTTCAATTAATATTAATAATTAATCTGAATTTACGCATAAGTATTTTAATTTCAGTCATTAATGATATTAACTCTTCGATTAATACTAATAAGCAATTGTAATTTATTTTCAGTGATTATATAGTGATATTTGTATCTTTTCATTTATGATATAAATAATAAATGGTAAGGATTTTAATTATTATTATTATATGTAGACTTTATCGAGGATTTACGGGCTTAGGACTGTGAGTCGAACATCTTCATTTCAAGTTAGACATCATCATTTATTCAGGTGGGAATTTTCATTATCACTTTAATTGCTTTAATTGGACTGCATATGTGATATTCGATTCATGTTTATAAATTGATGATGCACGTTGTAAATCAGGCTCACCTGTACTCGTGTAAGAGGTTATCTTAAGATTCATGTTGTGTGGGGACACTTGCACAACCCAATATTCACATGCGTGCTCGTTTCATGTTATATGTGGCATTGCGTGTATGTTTCATGTTGTTGCGGGGGCACCTGCGCAACCTCAATATTCGTGTTATGCGTGCTCGATTCATGTTGTACGCAATGTTGTGAGTATGCTTTCATGTTGAGGAAAAATGTGATAGATTATTCATGTTATGTTTTCCATGAGATTGTATATTACTGTGATCAGTGAGATTTCCACGAGCTGAAGGAAGCTCACCTCCACCTTTATTGATCCCGCAGGTTGAACCGAGCCAGAATGACGAAGAAGCGAACCGAGAGGGCATATGAAAGTGGATTTGATATATGATGTTTTTTTCGTTATGTCATGTTTTGAAACTTATTTGGGGAAACTTTGACTAGAAATTTTAATTTATGATTTATTTTCTTCCGCCGCAAAATTTTACCTCGTATTTATGATGAAATGTTACCTTATTTAAAGGTATTTATTTTTATGTAATTGTAGCGACTCGACTTTGTAGGCGAGAATTTTGATATTCTCAAAGAAAATTATTTTTGTCAAAATTTACCTTTTACCTATTTTCCCCAATATTTACCTTAGAAAGTCAGGACGTTACATAGTGGTAACAGAGAGGGTTTTACTTTTCTGTAGACTCGCTAAAATGTAAAGTATCATATGCTCTCAGCTTCGCCACTTCGTCACTCCGTCTGAGGTACCAAATTTCAGTCATTATTCATGCATATTTCATTTCATTTTATTTACATAATTATTTATGCATGTACGAATTGTTAGAATGGCCAAACCTAGAATGACGCCACGTAAGAAGGTCCCATCTACTTTTGACTCGCGTCTTCTAGCACGTAAAGACTGGTGGGACGACCCTAGTCTACCAGAAAATGCACCACACTATGTCACTAATATGCTGAGTAAGTGGCTGCAATCTGGGAAACAAGGTTCCGTCACTCGACAGCTAGAGCACCTGATGCAGAAGTTATCCGAAGACTGGAGTTGCTGCATCTTCCGGCTTTGGAAAAAGGCCATCAAGAGATAGTCAGAAGATCGAGAGGCCGTAGATGATTTCCAGTTCGTAGCTGGATGCTTATTGGATTTACACGCTCGAGAGGCGATACCGGCTGCAAATTGGGATGCCGACTCTACGGACGAGGAAGACTCGGAGGAGGATCCCGAAGAAGACCCAGAGGAGGATCCCGAAGAAGATCCAGAAGAAGTTCCTGATGAGAGCTCAAAGATGGATCTCCCCGAAAATATGAAGGATGTTTTGATGGCAGACATCGAGTCTGAAGATGAAGTCACTTCGTGGATTGAGCCGCGACCCCCTATTCCTATTATAGAGATTATTAGCAGTGACGATGGGGAGTAGTGCATGTAGACTCGATAACTAACAATGTGAAGATAGAGATTAACGAACTTAGCTTCTTAGCCAACTTGCACATAGTTGAACTTAGCGATTTTGATGTCATTTTGGGTATGGATTGGTTGGACAAGCATAGAGCTGTAGTCGAATGCTCCGAAAGGAGGGTAACTTTATGTCCGTCTGTTGATGTCAAGACCGTATTCGAGGGAGTTAGACACAGCAGTACCCCGAAGGTGATTTCAGCCATGAAAGCCGTGAAAATGGTGAAGAAGTGTAGTTGCCAAGGATTCTTGGTGAATGTGATGGGGAAAACAACTTCGGAGAAGACGGTAGCTGATGTACCTATCGTCAAGGAGTATCCAGATGTCTTTCCCGAAGACTTGCTCGGAGTTCCGCCGAATCGTCAAGTTGAGTTCTCGATTGATTTAGTGCCAGGAGCGGCACCAATATCGAAGGCTCCCTACAGAATGGCGCCCAAGGAATTGCAAGAGCTGAAAGTACAACTCCAAGAACTGCTCGACTCTGGATTTATCCGACTGAGTGTTTCGCCATGGGGTGCGCCAGTACTATTCGTGAAGAAAAAGGACGGAAGTTTGAGGATGTGCATAGACTATCGTGAACTTAATCGACTCACGATAAAGAATAAATATCCACTTCCTAGAATAGGGGACCTATTCGATCAACTTGGAGGCTCGGGAGTATTCTCGAAAATAGATTTGAGATCCGGATATCACCAGCTGAGGATTAAGGATGATGATATCCCGAAGACAGCATTTCGAACTCGATATGGACACTATGAGTTTATAGTGATGCCATTTGGTTTGACTAATGCGCTAGCGGTATTCATGGATCTCATGAACTGTGTTTTTCAACCTTATTTGGATAAGTTTGTCATTGTGTTCATAGATGACATACTTGTATATGCAAAGACCAAGGTTGAACATGAGCAGCATCTCAGGACAGTATTGGGAATACTGCGCAAGGAGAAGTTGTATGCGAAGTTAAACAAGTGTGAATTCTGGCTTAACCGAGTTGCATTTTTGGGACATGTGGTCACTTTCAAAGGAATTGAGGTTGACCCGAATAAAGTTGAAGCAGTCAATGATTGGAAAGTGCCGAGTAATACAAATGAAGTTCGCAGCTTCTTGGGATTAGCCGGTTATTATCGAAGATTTATCGAGGGATTTTCGAAAATAGCTGCACCGTTGGCTAAATTGACTAGAAAGGGAGAAGTTTTCTTATGGAATGATATGTGCGAAAAGAGTTTCCAAGAACTTAAGCGAAGATTGACTGCGGCACCGGTTTTGACCATCCCCGATCCGACGAGAGAATTCGTCATCTACAGTGATGCATCCAAGCAAGGCTTGGGATATGTATTGATGCAAGAGAGCAAGGCAGTTGCCTATGCTTCGAGACAGTTGAAACCGCATGAGCTGAACTACCCTACTCATGATTTGGAATTAGCAGCGATAGTTCATGCCTTAAAGATTTAGAGACATTACCTTTATGGAGGTAAGTGTGAAATTTATACAGACCACAAAAGTCTGAAATACATTTTCACACAGAAGGAGTTAAATATGAGGGAACGCAGATGGCTTGAGTTGGTCAAAGACTACGATTGTACAATTCATTACCACCCCGGTAAAGCAAACATAGTTGCTGATGCACTGAGCTGTAAGGCAAGAGGAGACTTAACTTGTTTGTTGACCAAGGAGGAAAGCTTGGTCAAGGAATTTGCAAGTATGAACCTTGAGATGGCTACACCATCGAATCTAGTTGAGTCGTTATTGGCTAGTTTGGTGGTACAACCAACCTTGAGGGAACAGATCAAAGAAGATCAAGGACAAGACGACTTCTTGGTCAAGATGAAAGAACGTACTCTTTCAGGTGAGGATAAGGGATTCAGTGTGTCCAATGATGGCACAATGTACTATGAAGTGAGGATCTATGTGCCCAATGTTGTCAAGTTGAGAGAAGCGATATTGAAGGAGGCACGTAGTACTCCGTATACAGCACACCCTGGGAGTACAAAGATGTATCAAGATCTTAAGGGGACATTTTTGTGGGAAGGTTTTATAAGAGATGTGGCAGACTTTGTCAGAAAGTGTATAGTTTGTCAACAAGTGAAGGCAGAACACCAACGCCTCTTTGAATTACTTAAATCACTTCATATTCCAGAATGGAAATGGGAGCACATTACGATGGACTTTGTGGTAGGTTTGCCTCGAACGGAAAGAGGAAACCACGCTATTTGGGTTGTTGTGGATCGACTCGCAAAGTCAGCTCACTTCATCCCAGTCAAGATGAATTTTCAAATGGATCAGTATGCCCAGCTTTACATCCGTGAGATTATTAAGTTGCATGGAGTGCCAGTCTCTATAGTATCCGACAGGGATACTCGTTTCACATCGCGTTTTTGGGAGAGTTTGCAAGAAGCCTTGGGAACGCAGTTGAATTTTAGTACGGCCTACCATCCTCAGACTGATGGTCAGTCCGAGAGGACCATCCAAATCCTTGAAGATATGTTACGAGCATATGTGTTAGACATGGGAAATAATTGGGAACGATTGTTACCTTTGGTAGAATTCGCTTACAACAACAGTTATCAGTCGACAATCGGCATGGCACCGTATGAAGCCTTATACGGTATGAAGTGTCGATCACTACTGTATTGGGATGAGGTAGGTGAAAGGAGAATTTTGGGTCCCGAGATGATCGAGCAGACAGTTGGTATGGTGGATAAGATTCGTGAGAGGATCAAGATAGCACAGGATCGTCAGAAGTCTTACGCCGACAAGCATAGGAAGGATCTCGAATTCTGCGTTGTCGACAAAGTATTCCTGAAGGTATCTCCTACCAAGCGAATTGTTCGTTTTGGTCCAAGGAGCAAGTTGAGACCGAGATACATTGGGCCGTTCGAAATTCTTGAACGGATTGGAGAATTAGCTTACCGCTTGGCCTTACCCACGAAAGTTTTGGCTGTGCATAGCGTTTTCCACGTATCATTGTTGAGGAAGTATGTGCACGATCCCGGCCACGTCATCAACTATACCGCCGTAGAGATGAACAAAGATCTTACCTATGAAGAACAACCAGAACTGATTCTCGACCGATCAGTCCGACAATTGAGGAACAAAGAGAAGGTGTTTGTCAAGATCCAATGGCGTAACCACAGTAAAGATGAAGCCACTTGGGAGCGCGAGGAAGAACTTCAAGCTCGTTATCCGAATTTCTTCAATCGAGGTATGTCATATATTTTCGAGGACGAATTTTTTTTTAAGAGGGGTAGGATGTAATATCCGCCATTTGTATAATATAATATTATTATTTAAAATAATATTAATGATGCATTTATTTCATTTAATCTCATTTTATTACCGAGTGAGTAATTATTGTACAATTACTTTCACTACACGTACAAGTCAAATTCATGTAATCTCATTTAATAAGATCATAGACATTTTCATGATATCTCATATGTTCTAAGCTCGGGTCAATTTCTCAATTTAATTTCAAAAACATTTAATATTAGTCATTGTTAATAATATTACAATTAAAGGTATTATTATTATTAATAATATTTACAATAGGAACAATATTAATATTAAAACTATTAATATTTTTATCTTTATTATTTCTATATCATTATTTATATTATTCTCGATATTATTATTAGTAGTATCGGTATTATTAATATTATTACTACCATTATTATTATTATCATTATGCCCAAAATATTATTTACCCTAATTACTATAATAATAATAATTATTATTAATAATAATATCACTATTACTATAGTTACCATTATTACTTTAGTTTATTTAAACCAAATTATTTTCGTTAGCCTAAACGATTATAATTATTGCTTATTATTTTAAACTCAATTATTATTATTATTATTGTTGTTGGACCATATTAATTTTTTTGTAACCCAAAACAATTAAGTCCAATAATATTAATTCCTTCCTTTAGCCCAATAGGCCCATCAAATTATACATCTTATATACTCCTAAGGCTACTAACCCTAACCTAGGAGTATAAATACACACCATACAACACAAAATACTACAACACAGAATACAGCCCTTTCCCTCAATCGTTCCCCAACCCCAGCAATTCTACAGTACAAAATAATTATACACAAAAAGACGCAGAAAACAAAATATTAGAGTTTCAGCCACCGATCGATCGATCCAGCCAGAATACTGCTTTTCTGTCAATCCACCGAGACAAATCGAGCAGCAATCCTTCTACCTTTCTCCAAGGTCTCATCTAGTTTAATCCCCAATAAAGGTAAATTCATCCGCTAGCTTCACTATATTTCTTCTTAGATTCAATTACTCATCTTACACAGAGTAGTGCGTAAATTCTTTTCTCCATCTCTATAAGCAAGATAATCAGATTGTCTTTAGCATCCTTCTGCAAACTTTAATCTTTTACACATGAGAATCAACCCTCCATTCACAGTAAACCGAAATACATAGTTAGAAACAAATTAAAGCATCCAGTGAGTTTGGAAAAATCAGGTGAGGAGCCTCTATGTATAAACTTTTTGTTTAAATAGCCCTTGACCAAAATAAGAAGATAAAATATATTAATATTTCAAATGACATTTTTATCCTTAATATAATAACGAGATTGAAATCGTTATTGTATACACATAACGAAGTTAAATTTGTTATAGATAAAAATATTAAAAATAAATTTGAATTGTCTTAGGATATGAATTTTTATAGTCGTTACGGTGTACACATAACGATATTAAAATCGTTACTAATACAAATATTAAAAATAATTTTGAACCCTCTTAGGATTCGAACCTTGCACCTAAAAAATAAGTTTGAGCTTGACAACTTAACCAATTCCACAAAGAACCTTAAATGTACTAACTTATCTCTAACAATAACATATATATATTGCAACAACAATAATAATAATAATAATAACAACAACAACAACAACAATAATAATAATATAAAATATACTACAACAACAATAATAATAACAACATATATTCCAATAATAATATTATAATACTGATATTAATAATATATACTACAATAACAATAACAACAATAATAATTAGAACATATGCTACAACAACAACAATAATAACAATAATAATATATACCACAATAATAATACACGATGATAATAATAACGATGATAATTTTATAATAGAAAATCAAATTGATTCTAAACTGAATTTTGTTGAACTAAACTGAAC